>JASFXZ010000021.1:10819954-11433839 GCA_032209605.1 Mactromeris polynyma | reverse complement strand
TCTTGAATTATGGAGATGAAGAAACAACTGTCTACAAAAATACAAACCTAGGTACCTGCGAGTCGTATCTTGAATCTAGTAATGTCCCAGAACGTATTGCAGCAGTGTACGAGTCCCGTGATAGCCTCACTCCACAGCATCACAATTCTATCGATAACCCCATCCTCCCTGATCACCTCATAGATCTTTATGATCGAAGTTCCGCTCATTTAACAGATGTAGAAAAACAAGGTCTGCGTAAACTTCTCTGCAAGTATAGTGAGGTGTTTTCGAAAAATTCAGAAGACATTGGCAAGACAAATGTTGTAGAACATGCCATAAATACTGGTTCTGCTGCACCCATTCGACAACAACCACGACGACTTCCGCTAGGCAAACGTCAGATAGAAAAGGAAGAAATCCAAAATATGCTTAAACGTGGAGTTATTGAGCCCTCTAACAGCGCATGGTCTTCTCCCGTTGTCTTGGTAACCAAACGTGATGGTACTCCCCGATTTTGTTTAGACTACAGAAAATTAAATGACGTCACTATCAAGGATGCCTATCCCCTTCCGCGCGTTGATGACTGCATTGACGCACTTGCCGGCTCGAAATACTTCAGCAGTCTAGATTTGAATAGTGGGTTCTGGCAAGTAGCTATGAAACCTCAAGATAAGGAGAAAACCGCATTTTCAACCACATTAGGCCTCTATCAATTTACTGTTATGAGTTTCGGTTTGGCCAACGCTCCATCAACGTTCGAGCGACTCATGGAAAACGTCCTTAGGGGTCTCCAATGGGTCGAGTGTCTCCTCTACATGGACGATATTATCGTGCCTTGTACCACCGTCGATGAGGGGTTGGTTCGTTTAGAACATATATTCCAAAGATTACAAAATGCCTGCTTGAAGTGTAAGCCTTCTAAATGCGTATTCTTTCAAAAACAAGTAAAGTTTCTTGGACATTTAGTTTCCGAGGAAGGTGTCACGACTGACCCAGATAAGATTTCTGCAGTGAAATCTTGGACCATCCCCCGCAATGCTAAAGAGGTCAAATCTTTTCTTGGCCTTTGTTCTTACTACAGGAGATTTGTCAAGGGTTTCGCTAAAATTGCTCGCCCGTTGCATAAGATAGCTGAGAAAAATAACACGTTTGAGTGGACTACTGAATGTTCAGAAGCATTTGATCTATTAAAAAGTGGTTTGATTTCAGCCCCTATTCTTGGTTATCCCCTAGAGAAGTGTCAATTTGTTCTCGATACAGATGCATCAGATCTAGCAACAGGTGCTGTGTTGAGTCAGATACAAGATGGCAAAGAAGTAGTCATAGCATACTACAGCAAGAGCCTAAATAAACACGAGCAGCGATACTGCGTGACCCGCAAGGAGCTACTTGCTGTGGTGCAAGCACTTAAAGCTTTCCATCATTATCTTTATGGTCAACCTGTCTTACTTCGCACAGATAATGCGGCCGTCTCATGGATGAGGAACTTAAAGCAACCCACAGGTCAAGTCGCTAGATGGCTTGAAGCCCTCGGTACTTACAGTCTGACTGTGACGCATCGCCCTGGGCTTCAACACAGAAACGCAGACGCCCTTTCTCGTGCACCATGTGCTAAATGTACCAGACAAGAGAATGGTAATAATGAAAATCCGCTCTGTGATGATACCATTGACGGACTTGACCAAGATACTACTAGTCCGCATCAAGTATTCCTTTCTGAATGTCTGAGATCCAGTCCATGTTCTGTTAACTCTCCCGAGTTGGCACGTGCTATCACAAGGTCCCAAGCCAAAGCAGGTTTCCCTAAACCCACAATGGCACACTCTACCAGCTGGTCAATCGAAAACATAGGTGCAGAGCAACGTCTAGACCCATCATTACACGTAGTGATGCAATCGCTAGAAACATCTGTGAGACCAGCATGGCAAGCAATTAGTGGACATTCATCTGTGACCAAAACACTTTGGAGAATGTGGGACCGTATTTTTCTCGAACAAGGCGTCCTGTATAGAACTTGGTTTCATGATGACCAGCATTCAATGAAACAAATCATTGTCCCACAGCAGAGACGGAGTGATGTATTGAATTATTGCCATAATATACCAACCGCAGCTCACCTGGGTGCTGACAAGACTTTAGAGAAGATCAGACAAACATTTTACTGGCCAGCAATGAAGAAGGAAATCGAAGAGTACTGCACTAAGTGTGACTCTTGTTCATCTCGTAAACCCTCAAAGCCCCCTAGGTCGCCTCTTGGTGAAGCCAAGGTCTACGAAGCTCTAGAGCGATGCGCCCTCGACATATATGGTCCTCTGCCCAGGACAACGTCCAACAACTGTTATGTTCTTGTTATCTGTGACTGCTTCACCAGGTGGACCGAAGCTATCGCATTACCCAACCAGGAAGCTGAAACTGTGACCAAAGCTTTTGTTGACGTATATGTATCCCGATTTGGTGTTCCGCTTCAAATTCACTCCGATCTTGGCAGCAATTTTACTTCCAAACTATTCTCAGATATGTGTGACCTCCTTCAGCTTCAGCACACCAAATCGACGCCCCAACATCCTCAAGCCAATGGTATTGTTGAACGTTTTAATCGTACCCTAGGAACCATGCTCACCATGTACTGTGAAGAAAATCAACGTAACTGGGATGAGTTTTTGCCACAAGTTATGATGGCATACCGTTCTTCCATACATGCGAGCACAGGCGAGACACCAAATAAGATGGTTTTTGGAAAGGACATAGTTCTACCATTGCAAGCTGTTGTCGGTTTACCCCCTCAAACTAATACTCCATTTGATACTAGCACATATGCAAACTATGTACAGTCGTTGCATCAGCAGCTTGAGAAAGTTCACGCCATAGCCCGTAAAGTTCTGAAAGTAAAATCAAAGTACAGAAAGCGCCATTATGACCTGCGTGCGAAAAGGCGGTCCTTCGCAGTTGGTGATGGCGTATGGGTGCATGATTCTACTAAACGCCCTGGAATCTGTAGCAAGCTCGCTCCTCAATGGCAAGGTCCGTTTCTTGTGACAAAGAAAATTGACGATCTTGTTTATTTAATAAAGAAATCTCTAAAAGTCCCCGCTAAACCAATTCACGTTGACAGACTTAACCGATACCGTGGCTCACACGCACCTGTCTGGTTCAGTAGGGTTTTAAGGAACCCATAATGACTGATTCATGTTGGAATATTATTGTCAATATTTTGCAATACCACTGTATAATGTAGAAAGTTACATTAATATTTGATTGTTACTGAATATTTTATGTTCAAATTACTTACAAAGCATGTATCACAGGATTTTCACACACACATTTTACACCAATAGCATATAAACACATAGCATCATCATTCATTGTTTTTGTACATATCATATTGTCGTTCGTGTCTCACACATCCGAGAGAGTGTCATCCTTTTCTTGCACAATTTTAGTATAACATTATGCGCAATCGTGTTCTGCAAGAAACGTACTGCGGTGTCTGCATTTTGAGATGTATCCAATGTCAAGATTCGATTCTATTGGTAGTTTAGAGAAACTGTTGTCGGCAAAGAGTAAAAGCGTGCACGTGTTTTTATTTTTTTGGGTAATGAAGGAGGCCTGATCAACCCCCTGCGATTTACCCATTTTTGTTGTTGAATGATACCTTGTCTTGAGAGACAATAAGAGCCGAATTATGAGTTCTACCAACTAGGAACTACGAATCTACATTGGCACAGACACAGTTAATATATGATGATTATTAAGTCTTCTTATCCACCTCCTCACTTGTTTTTCTTGATTGTAATTCCAGCTAGAAGAGTTATTCAGCAAAGAGAGGCTGCATTTGTGTGCGACAAGTGCCCTGCGGCCTTCAATAACAAGCGTGACATGGCAAATCATAAGATAAAGGCCAATCACACGACCACACGGGTTGTGTGCGCATGGTGTTACGGTACCAGACCCAGGGAGTTTCGATACCCACAGGACCTGAGTCGGCACGTCAGGGAGCAGCACCCAGAAATCTTCCCCACTCTTCCTCCTAGAACGCTTTCTCTTAAGAATTGTTTTTATTTCGCAAGAGAAGCCTCTTCATATCTTTCGACTTACCAGAATGTCACCAAGTTTAATTCCTCAGAGTCTGAATTTGCCAGACAAGCCATAACAAAATGGAACACCGGTAGAACCCCAGGCATACAGAGCTGGTTAGAGGGATGGAACCTGGCCAAACATGAAACCACTTCTCCACATTCATCATTAAGATCGACTAAAAGACCTTCCTCAATTGCTTACGAGGTCAGATCTATAGCTCTTGGGATTAAAGAAACAAGAATCATTTTCACGGATAATAATAACAATGTTTATAAGGCGAAACTCTCAGACTCTGGACTAACCTCGACATCCGTTACAACTCCACTTCTCCAAAAAATGCTGACTTTAGACCCCGATTTCAACCTGCCAAAATGCTCCTGGAAACTTCATCCAACTCAACAATCAATTAAACAAGAACTGGCAGCCACGGCATCTATCTCACCTAATTATATACATCACGTCTGGATTGAACAAAATAAGTTATTTGATACTAGTACCCAACAAGATTTGACCGAAGCCCAAATGTCCGACAACTCCATCCGATCACCGTCACCAATCTTTCTGGATCGTAGTGCTACATCATCTCCAATCAACAAGAAAATACTTACATCACCGTCAAGAATTATCACTGTCCCTTCCCCAATTTCGAGTATACCTACCTCTACAGGAATCCTGGCGAATGCTTCACCGGATGAAACTACCCGATTGACACCACTACTACCCAGCCCTGTTACATTCACTTCATCACCCAGGTCGTTACCGTTAGAAACAACTTACGCATCATCAGCTTTTTGTACTGTGCCGATACTCGCATTGCCGTCATCATCATCATTTTTAACAACTTCAGGCAGCAAAGATCAAACAGTCAAATCACCACTTACCAGCTTAAGACTAAGTGAACCACTTCAACCTGTTACAGATGGACCGTCATTTCTTCAGCCAGCAACGCCAATTCCAGATCCCCAATCTCCAGAACCTCACATCACTCCAAGTTACAGCCCTTCTAAGACCCCGGACTACTGCCCCACTATGATCATGTTCAATGAAGAAGTACAAGTTCCCATTTATAGACCAACGCCCATACAACTCAACCACCAAAAGCAAGCCAGAATTCTACTAATGGTGGGCGCCATGCCTATATTGCCACCAGGCAGAAGACAATGGGGAAATGTCCCAGAAGAATCTATAGTTCTTACGCCCACTCTAAGATGGCCCCCTAAGAACTGGAAAACATATTCCCCGGACCAGAGGGCAGTAGCCGTTGAGTTTGCAGCCAACTCTATCGAACAAAAAGATGGCTACCATCCAATCGACCGGATTGACTTACTATTCAAATATAATTACCTGGTTCTTCCGAATACACCCATTTTGCATACGTCAATTATGTCTAAAATGTTGGCGTACAACTACGAGGTCATCCGTTGCATTGCTACGAATAAATCTGAATATACCCAGGACAAACAACAACGGCTTATAGCGGCGTATAACCCATCAGAATCTACCCAACTGCTCCATGATATAATCCACATACAGCTGAGACTTGAGACTGAACATCAAGATTAACGACAGAACCCCACAAAGATCTCCAGAATAATGATCCTTTATCTCCAAAATTTATAAAAATAATCAGCTGACTGGAAATTATTAAATAATGTATCAGGAAACATATTTGCTGGACTCTGCCTTATCTTAGTGAAATGGTGTAATTATATATTTCAGTGTTACTAAGTGTATTGAATCAATGTGAATTAATTTTATTCAGACGGACATTCCAGATGAACTATGTGTGACATTCCTATGACAGTGGTAATTCCATTTACATTCCCATACCAGTGTATTTCAGTCAATTATCGGAATTGGACAATTACCAGTGTTTGTAAAGTGTATTACAATAATGTAATTATATATTTCAGTGTTACTAAGTGTATTGAATCAATGTGAATTAATTTTATTCAGACGGACATTCCAGATGAACTATGTGTGACATTCCTATGACATTGGTAATTCCATTTACATTCCCATACCAGTGTATGTAAAGTGTATTACAATAAGTAATTATATGCTTATTTCAGTAATCAGTTAGTTGTGATTGTGAAATGTATTGTTTTTAGTGTATTATGATAGAATTGCTATGTATAATTGTATGTGTTTTGGTGTTCACATTACATGTATTACTTAGTGAAATGTATTGTTTTTAGTGTATTATGATAGTAGTGCTATGTATAATTGTATGTGTTTTGGTGTTCATGTTACTTTTATTACTAAGTGAAATTGTTACCATTGTTGAATTTAAATTGATTTATTACCGGAATTAACGTTTATGTCATTTGACAAACTTCGGGAGAAGTTTCATAAATTAAGTTAGGGGAAATGTAATGGATTGTGCATCCGAAATTCGTACCGTCCGAAACATGTTAGGTTTACAAATTACCTTGATTTCATCCCTATCAAAGTTGCTTCAACTCTGTTTTCTATTAGAATAAGTATTTATTTGTTAATCCATTGCATGTGTCTATTAATTAATCATGGCTATGAACTTTAGTTACCATCGTCTGAAGTTCATCGTCGCTTCAAAATAATCAAGTCATTTATTCGCGGCTATTCACAGCGTATTAATTCTGTCATATTTAAAGAGTATAAGTCAAGTATTTTTGTCGTCACTGTTGCAATCTGTTTCATGTGATTTGTTCTTTATCGTTACTTATTCGTTGTTATATGAATATTATTGATGATTATTGCACATTATGATATGTATATGTAAATGCAGCAAGAACTATTTGTTCGGCCATATCGCGTAATGCTGGGGTTTTGCTGGCGCCAACGTTTAAACATTTTACTTCATTAATTGTATATATTATATACTTCAGTTGATTCAAAGGAAAGAGGTCATATGTATAAAAGACACCTTGTATTGTATATGCTTAAAACACTCTCAACGCGATCTGTGGCATCTATTTTAGCCGTTTGGGTATAAGATGGATAACGAGTGACATTGTCTATCCTATACATATACTATAGCAGAAATGTAGAAGGGGAGATAACTCGTGACTATCTTCTGTAGTGCGTATATACGAGTAGGCGTGAATAGATTTACATGTTCAGAAATGGAATATTCTGGCGGTTTTGACAGATATTTTTTAATCGTCTTTACTAATTTTGGAATGGACGATACACTTGTTTTACAATTCATGCATGTATGTCTAAGTATGTAATGTATGATTTATTCTACCGTTAATGTACCAAACAATATAGCAAGGGCTCAGCTCCCTCCCATATTCCTCTCTCCACTCCATATTAACTGTTCCAGTTATAGTTGATTGTGCCTAGTTCACAGGTCGATGTACTCAGTACATGATTCGTTATACCCAGCACACCTGTCTTTATACCCAGCACAACTGCCTTTATATCCGGTCTTTATAATCAATATACCGGTCTTTATACCCAGTATTCCGGTCTTTATACCCAGTATACCGGTCTTTATACTCAATATACTGGGCTTTATACCCAGTATTCCGCGGTCTTTATACCAAGTATACCGGTCTTTATACACAGTATGCCGGTCTTTATATCCAGCACACCTGTCTTTATACCCGGTCTTTATACTCAATATACCGGTCTCTATGTCCAGCCATACGGTCTTTATACCCAGTATTCCGGTCTTTATACTCAATACACCGGTCTTTATACCCAGTATTCCGGTTTTTATACACAGTACATGTATACAGGTTGTTTTACCCAGTAAACCGGTTTTTATACCATGTTTACCGGTCTTTATACCCAGCATACCGGTCTTTATATTAATTATACAGGTCTTTATACGAGTGTAAGGCGTATTAAGTAAATCAGTACAAGAAAACATTCACTTTAAATTCAATAACTACTCGTGTAATAAATTTTCCATTCGCTACTTTCGTTATCTGTCAGATTGTCTTCTGAATAGTTAAAATTTGCTCATTTAGCCAATTTTCACCATTTTGACAATGTACAAACGTCAGGTAACTTGTTCGCCGGAAAGCAATCTAATGGAGGGGTCTAGGAGAATGTTTTCCGGAAAGCAATCTAGTGGAGGGGTCTAGGTACATGTTATCAGGAAAGCAATCTAGTGGAGGGGTCTAGGTACATGTTATCAGGAAAGCAATCTAGTGGAAGGGTCTAGGTACATGTTATCAGGAAAGCAATCCAGTGGAGGGGTCTAGGTACATGTTATCAGGAAAGCAATCCAGTGGTGTGGTCTAGGGACATGTTCTCCGGGAAGCAATCCAGTGGAGGGTTGAGGAAGAATGTTCTCCGGAAAGCAATCTAGTGGAGGGGTCTAGGGACATGTTCTCCGGGAAGCAATCTAGGAAAGGAATCTGGGGACATGGCCTCCAGGAAGCAATCTAGGGAAGAGATCTGGGGGGCATGTTGTCCGGAAAGCAATCTAGGGAAGGGATCTGGGGACATGGCCTTCGGGAAGCAATGTAGGGAAGGGATCTGGGGACATGTTCTCCGGAAAGCATTCTAGTGGAGGGGTCTATGGGCATATTCTCCGGAAAGCAATCTAGTGGAGGGGTCTAGGAGAATGGCCTCCGGGAAGCAATCTAAGGAAGAGATCTGGGGGGCATGTTGTCCGGAAAGCAATCTAGGGAAGGGATCTGGGGACATGGCCTTCGGGAAGCAATGTAGGGAAGGGATCTGGGGACATGTTCTCCGGAAAGCAATCTAGGAAAGGGATCCGGGGACATGGCCTTCGGGAAGCAATCTAGGGAAGAGATCTGGGGGGCATGTTGTCCGAGAAGCAATCTAGGTAAGGGATCTGGGGACATGGCCTTCGGGAAGCAATCTAGGGTAGAGATCTTGGGACATGTTCTCCGGAAAGCAATCTAGGAAAGGGATCTGGGGACATGTACTGCGGAAAGCAATCTTGGGAAGGGATCTGGGGCTATAGTCTCCGGGAAGCAATCTAGGGAAGGGGTCTAGTAGAATGTTCTCCGAAAAATCATTCTGTTTTCTAAACCACTAGAATATACTAGAAGAATTATATATTCAGAAATTGCATCTCATCAACTAAGAACAATCTTAAACAGTATTGCATTGTTAATTTTTATGTTTCCCTTTTTTATAACCATGTATATCTGTGTACATATCCTGTGTACAAGTAGCTGTGCGCCTAATAAAGCTTGTCGAGATCATCGAACAAAAAGAACAGAATAGAAAGATAAATGCACCAACACAGATGACTATCAAAATAACCTCAGGATATCACAACGTAATGGTCTAAATAGAGTAACAACATTTTGCTTGTAACTCATAACAAAGAACAGTCTAAGCATTGCTGTATTTTATCAAATATTTTAATTATCGAAGATGCGCAAGTACATCGTATTTGATTATCATCGCTCAGTGCAACACAAGTTTATACATTGCTGAAGCAGTGGTTACCAGCAATATCTGCCCGATGCTGAGGATGTCGCTCCTTGTACCTGAAATTGACCAAACATGAACATTATTCACCAGCGAATCATTTTAAGTGATGATGGATGAGTAGGTAAGACTTGTACGTGTATTACATTACGGTTTCTGAAAAGAGTGTATCAATAATGTTTCATGTAAGTTCCCCTTATATTGTTGTGACTAGAATACATAACTTGGCTCGTAATACTGGCGATTGTTTTCCCTCAAGAAATAAATCCAACTGGCATTTTCTCAGCTTTGGTATGTTCCTCCCTATTGAACCTTATACATCAGTTGTAACACCACATATAATACTCCGATGAGCGACCTCAAGTAGTTTTATACGGACCAATATACTCATTCCTAGCTTCAATACGAACACATTCTAAATAAAGATAACAGTGATGATAATGATAATAATAATTCATATAAAGCTCTCCGGCTTGAAACGTTTAGCGAGTTGAGCCAATAAACAGTCTAAGGTAACGAGCTGAGAGGAGGGTAAAATCGCATAACGTCACCTTTGACTCCATTATCTGCCTGTGCTGTGGTTGTATTCCCAATCGTTGTTAATGTTGTTCCTGAGGGAGGTGTCGTTGTTAATGTTGTTCCTGAGGGAGGTGTCGTCGTTAACGTTGTTCCCGAGGGAGGTGTCGTTGTTAATGTCGTTGCTGGTTGAGGTGTCGTTGTTGTTGTCGTTGCTGGTTGAGGTGTCGTTGTTAATGTCGTTACTGGTTGAGGTGTCGTTGTTAATGTCGTTACTGGTTGAGGTGTCGTTGTTAATGTCGTTACTGGTTGAGGTGTAGTTGTTAATGTCGTTACTGGTTGAGGTGTCGTTGTTAATGTCGTTACTGGTTGAGGTGTCGTTGTTAATGTCGTTACTGGTTGAGGTGTCGTTGTTAATGTCGTTACTGGTTGAGGTGTCGTTGTTAATGTCGTTACTGGTTGAGGTGTCGTTGTTAATGTCGTTACTGGTTGAGGTGTAGTTGTTAATGTCGTTACTGGTTGAGGTGTCGTTGTTAATGTCGTTACTGGTTGAGGTGTCGTTGTTAATGTCGTTACTGGTTGAGGTGTCGTTGTTAATGTCGTTACTGGTTGTGGTGTAGTTGTTAATGTCGTTACTGGTTGAGGTGTCGTTGTTGATGTTGTTGTGGTCGATGCTGCTGTGAAAACAAATTATAACAGCAGTATATTATATCGATAAATGAGATTGGGTTTTCAATATGTAATGTATGTATTCATATCGTCCTATGCAATACTAATTTGCTAGTCTCCGGCAATCCGCAGACCCAGGTTCGAATCCAGGTAGCGCCATTGACCGATCTTTCGTGTTCCTCAATACATGACTTTATTCCTATAACAACCTTTATCACTGATTTTAGGGTAACCAGGGCCCAGGCATATAATGGATTCTAACATTCAGCAAATAAAATCACAAATATTACTCTTCTGTATCCTATAGTGTCTCATATTGAGTGTGAAAATGTGTGGTTGCTAATAACTGCCGTGTCTAATAACTGCCGTATCTAATAACTGCCGTGTCTCATAACTGCCGTATATAATACCTGCCGTGTCTAATAACTGCCGTATCTAATAACTGCCGTGTCTCATAACTGCCGTATCTAATAACTGCCGTATCTAAAAACTGCCGTATCTAATAACTGCCGTATCTAATAACTGCCGTATCTAAAAACTGCCGTATCTAATAACTGCCGTATCTAATAACTGCCGTATCTCATAACCTGCCGTATCTAATAACTGCCGTATCTCATAACTGCCGTATCTAATAACTGCCGTATCTAATAACTGCCGTATCTAAAAACTGCCGTATCTAAAAACTGCCGTATCTCATAACTGCCGTATCTCATAACTGCCGTATCTAATAACTGCCGTATCTAATAACTGCCGTATCTAATAACTGCCGTGTATCATAACTGCCGTGTCTAATAACTGCCGTATCTAATAACTGCCGTATCTCATAACCTGCTGTATCTAATAACTGCCGTATCTAATAACTGCCGTATCTCATAACTGCCGTATCTAATAACTGACTTATATGATAACTGCCGTATCTCATAACCACCGTACCTAATAACTGCCGTATCTCATAACTGCCGTATCTAATAACTGCCGTATCTCATAACCACCGTACCTAATAACTGCCGTATCTCATAACTGCCGTACCTAATAACTGCCGTATCTCATAACTGCCGTATCTAATAACCTGCCGTATCTAATAACTGCCGTATCTCATAACTGCCGTATCTCATAACTGCCGTATCTCATAACTGCCGTATCTCATAACTGCCGTATCTCATAACTGCCGTATCTAATAACCTGCCGTATCTAATAACTGCCGTATCTCATAACTGCCGTATCTCATAACTGCCGTATCTCATAACTGCCGTATCTCATAACTGCCGTATCTCATAACTGCCGTATCTAATAACCTGCCGTATCTAATAACTGCCGTATCTAATAACTGCCGTATCTCATAACTGCCGTATCTAATAACCTGCCGTATCTAATAACTGCCGTATCTCATAACTGCCGTATCTCATAACTGCCGTATCTCATAACTGCCGTATCTCATAACTGCCGTATCTCATAACTGCCGTATCTAATAACTGCCGTATCTAATAACCTGCCGTATCTAATAACTGCCGTATCTAATAACCTGCCGTATCTAATAACTGCCGTATCTCATAACTGCCGTATCTAATAACTGCCGTATCTCATAACTGCCGTATCTAATAACCTGCCGTATCTAATAACTGCCGTATCTCATAACTGCCGTATCTCATAACTGCCGTATCTCATAACTGCCGTATCTCATAACTGCCGTATCTAATAACCTGCCGTATCTAATAACTGCCGTATCTCATAACTGCCGTATCTAATAACTGCCGTATCTAATAACCTGCCGTATCTAATAACCTGCCGTATCTAATAACTGCCGTATCTAATAACTGCCTTATCTAATAACTGCCGTATCTAATAACTGCCGTATCTAATAACTGCCGTATCTAATAACATCACCAACAAGAAAATGGACCAAAAAGAATATTCAGCACTTATTTGACAATTCCACACTAAAATGTCCGCTATCAGAAGATAGTAGATTTAGTGATACAGGTGTTGAGTGTAGAGTATCCGCTCTAATCCCGGGCCCTGGGTCAGATTTGGTTTTGTTGCACCAATATACAGCTACTAAAACAAAACATGTTAAAATTTCCCTCCTTCAAGTGTACTTTGTAATTATACATGCACGTAGACATTAAAAAATATTGCCAATTAAAATGTGTTTAAACTAAAATATAAATTATTGTTTTAGCCGTTCCTAATTTCAATACGATAAAGTGACAATGAGGATAAAGGAAGTTGCAGAAATATAATATTAGCTTCACGATTAAGTATAGAAAATTTAGAAAGTTAAATCTGTTACGTTTGTTTGCGCACGAAAGTTGATTTATCACGGTTTGAAAAGATTTCCCCTTCATTATGCAATAATTAAAATAATAATTATATTCCGTCGTGACAAGAACGGTTCTAAATCATATAAAATGATTTATAATATTTAAAACCAGTCAATAACAACTGGCAATCGATTTAACACATTAATAGTTACAACAACAACAACATAGCAGACGAGAATAATGAAAAAAATCGAGATTATTTTAGTACATTACTAACTTTAACAAAGAATGGAAGCAAGAAGCAATCCATTATTTAAAATTATCAAAACACCATCATATTGATCAAACACACATAACTGCTAAAATGTTTTCACGTATTGGAAAATATGATGTTTTAGCCCCTAAACTTTTGGAACGATTTATACTTTATGCGGTGAAAATAGATCGAAAATAAATAAAACACTTACCCAAAGAAATAGTCAGGCTTACAACTAACATGTACACAAATATTTTGCTGACCTGAAAAGTATCATGTTGCACTATATATATATTGTTAACATTTCCATATGTTTATTTGTTCACAGACCTTCATATGTCGGTCTCTTGAAAGGTAAATAGTATTAAAAGTTTTTTTCTATCAAAATATTCCCTGTAATATTTTTGAGAAATTGGCATATTAATGTCTTCATACCGGCGTATTGTAAAACATTGCTTTGTAACTTTTCTTTTAAATGTTTCCTGTACTGAACTGCAAAACATGAGTCCGATACAGGTATTTCCTAAGCTAGCCGCTAGCTTGGCGGGTAGGTCAGGATAGAAAATACCCGTATCGGACACGTGTATTTGTGGTTTAATGAAGCGTGTAAGGAAAGTGACAATGCAGTGTTATGGTGTACTGTATGAAGGCAATTACCACCTGTTTTCTCATATTCATATCCACATAAATATATATAACTTTATTAAAGTAAAACCTCAATAACAAGACCACCAATGGTTTAAGGAAAAGCGGTATTGGTTGTGAGATTGTCTGACTATCCATTTGAAATATCGAAGAATATGAATTGATCCATAAAAGAAAGGTCTTATCAATGAGATGCTCTTAATTTCGAGTGAGGTTTTACTGTACAGCACATAAATGCAATGGGATGGTGAATGTATAAGAGAATATAACAAGGTTATCTCACCTTATGTAGAAGGTATGGTGGCATACTTCTGCCATCAGCTAAAAAATATGTTGTTTCCGTTCTGAAAACCTTGGGTGTTAAGTGGGTAAGTAGTGGCAGTTGTGGGCAGCACAATACAATATTTCGTGTTAAGATATTTATCTGGTATGAAGATTTATCACGACACTTATCTAGTTAACCACATAATTGTCTAGTTAATTACGTATTTAACTGTTGGCAGAAGTATGTCACTATAAGAAGTGATACAGAAAGAGAGATAACCTTGTTAGAATCTCCTGTGGCGTTGTGATATGGAATACATGTACGCAGCTCCATTCGAACACCACTATTGTTACTAACACGTGATATAAACCAACATACGTACTGTTTTATCCAATAAAATGGACACGCGAGTGATACTGATAGACAATAAAATGGACACGCAAGTGAATACTGATAGACAATAAAATGGACACGCGAGTGATACTGATAGACAATAAAATGGACACGCGTGTGATACTGATAGACAATAAAATGGACACGCGAGTGATACTGATAGACAATAAAATGGACCCGCGAGTGATACTGATAGACAATAAAATGGACACGCGAGTGATACTGATAGACAATAAAATGGACACGCGAGTGATACTGATAGACAATAAAATGGACACGCGAGTGATACTGATAGACAATAAAATGGACACGCGAGTGATACTGATAGACAATAAAATGGACACGCGAGTGATACTGATAGACAATAAAATGGACACGCGAGTGATACTGATAGACAGTCAAATGGACCCGCGAGTGATATTGATAGACAATAAAATGGACCGGCGAGTGATACTGATAGACAATAAAATGGACACGCGAGTGATACTGATAGACAATAAAATGGACCCACGAGTGATATTGATAGACAATAAAATGGACACGCGAGTGATACTGATAGACAATAAAATGGACACGCGAGTGATACTGATAGACAATAAAATGGACCCACGAGTGATATTGATAGACAATAAAATGGACCGGCGAGTGATACTGATAGACAATAAAATGGACACGCGAGTGATACTGATATACAATCAAATGGACCGGCGAGTGATACTGATAGACAATAAAAGGACACGCGAGTGATACTGATAGACAATAAAATGGACCGGCGAGTGATACTGATAGGCAATAAAATGGACACGCGAGTGATACTGATAGACAATAAAATGGACCCGCGAGTGATACTGATAGACAATAAAATGGACCCACGAGTGATACTGATAGGCAATAAAATGGACACGCTATATGGGGCAAATATTGCTTACTGTCATTAATTTCTGGAAATGACGCCATTTAATCGTACAGCGGCGCTTAATCATAATTGCCATGACAAAATACAAAATTAATCTACCTAATATTTTATCATAATTATGTAATATTTTCGTTGATAATATTATATGAAATGTTCACAATAATGACCTTATCTTTTACTTCACTTAAAATGTGTTTGTTCAACTTTTCCAATCAAAATTAAGCTTACCATATTGTAAAACATCACAAAACATTCCATCCTTAGAGTGTGGTCAAACCAAGAAGAATGAATCGTTTCCAAGCTTGCGAAAGTACATAAATTACTCTCATATAACTTTTCATACATATAGTTCATGATTATATTACCACTTACCCACAATGCGATCCTTAAAGAAAATGTTACATAAGGGGTTTAGCAGTAGGCCAGTTTAATACAATGATATGGTAAACTGGTCATCTCGGTGTAGTGGTTACGTGTAAAAATTGTATTTAGAGTACATTAATGTGTTATAGTAATATGCACATAGTGATAAAGAGCTTGCATATAAATATGCTTATATATAGACAGACCGACGGGCGGGCGGTCGGAATGGCGGGCGGGCGGGCGGACGGACACTTTATATAAGTCTCACTTGCGTACATCATAAATACATACATATTATAAAAAAACAATGGCAACTGTACAAAACTACTCGCATTGAGTTATGAGAGACTAAACCAAGTATATAAACTGCTAGTCCAACAACATGTAGCAAATATAAAAAAACAAACAGAACATTACGAGCTTAATGGTGCTACTCCGCATCTGAAACTTGACAAGGCACTTCGTGCTTGACGAGTTAATATATCTAAGTTACAGTATGTATCTGTTCCATATACTTGTTTGAACAGTTTATAAGTCCTTAATCTAATGCCCAAGCCAACACATGCTCCACTATTGGAGTCGATGGTGTTAGTCTCATTCACTCTATACCTTATACACATACTTTTATGTAGAGTATTTTTTCAACGATTTAACTTTCACTCTTTCTATAAACAATATTAAAAATCAAGTCAATATTAGCATTATTTTAAACTCAGACACTGCTTTAGAATACCAGATTTTATTTGAGTTACTTTGAGGGTACATCCATTGAAAAACATGTTTATCTATCCTGTTGCTGTCCTTGTGGTAAGCCACCGTCTTCCATTGCTTCACGTGCGCTGGTGTCCATCCCATATCGCCGTTGTCCGCCGCACTCGGTGTGTACTTTCCTACGCCGAGAAAAAAACGACAGGCCCTGTTTTATACGGCTTCTATGGTGGATAATCGTCTTGTGCTCATAAAGCTGCCCCTTAACTGATGATGCCACACCATACAGTCATGTAGCTTCGTAAACTCTTCGAACGGCATACCTCCCATACTTTTAAACTTTGTTATAATCAATCCAAGAGCTCTGGTAGCCGCTTGGGCTATGTATTTAGCGGTTATAGTATAGTCCAGCGTTTCGTTAAATGTAAGTCCGAGGTATTTATAACGTACAATCGTGTGTATATACATGTATATATGTGTGTGTATGACTGTATTCGCTGTTATATAATTTTGTTGTCAATTTCAATATTGCTATAATTCAATTTGTAGATGTATATTTCACACATCTTCCACACGGGTTTATGACCTTCTAGTTGTTTGAAATAAAAACCTGTAAAAAAACTTGTATAAACAAAATCTTTTTCGATACCAAATAGGGTACTGAGCTAGACGTTTAAATTTCTCAAATTAAGTTCAGGTGTATTTTTGCTACACAGAAGATCTCATCACTGATATTGGTGTTATCATATCTAAGTCCGTTGTCCAAGTCTCGTCATCCATTCTACGTTGAATCATCAAATTCATTCACATGCGGACATAGTCGGCTTGTGGGTAGATCAATATGTTAGAAATTAATGACCATATGGCGATTAAGTGTGAGATTAGCTAGCTGTTAAACCGATTTAAACCCCCAGTAGTTTTACTGACAGTTCCAAGGCTGTAATTCGCTGTATAGTTATCATTTCTGTTTGTGTTTTGAATGTGTTTTATATTTCCCTTTCCCCTGTGCAATTATGTCACTTTATATGGTGTTTAGGTTATTTCCTGCCCAGTTTCGGCCTATTGCTATCAGCTGTCTTGACTTGTCCTGTGATCTTTCCCATCCATTAATCCCCCCTCTTCCTCCACCCTCCTTCACTGTCCGCTTTGATTCTCCTAGTTATTCCTTATGGTCTGTCAGGCCATTCCTTGTGCCTATGTCCCTTAACATATGTACCCTTTAACCTCCTTAAGTGCCTTGTGTTTTGTGGATTGTTGTTTTCCCGGAGGTCTGCGTAGGGAGGCACTGTCTTATGTATGTGGCGTTTCCTGTAGCTACGTATTCTCTCTCTTGTGTTCTAGACTAATACGTTACGTCGGTTTAGAATCTAGGTCCAAAGTAGACCAATTTAAATTCCCGACGTACGAAGTAGGAGATCACTTGCTGTAACTTTCAAGTTTGAAAAAGTAAACATTGTTTATTCGTATTATTTATGTGACAAAGAAAGTTGAATAACAACGATAAGGTCACAGTGAAATTAAAAAATCTTCAATTATAACCTACGTCATTCATAAAATATTAATCTGGTAAAGTAGATCTGTAGTATGCGAAACCATTACGATGTGTTTCTTTGGACACGTATTTGTATGGATATGATATAATTAAACGCATTGTTGTTATTTCTTTTTATGCAGTTATGTAAGACTGGAGGTTATTTCTCCTAATTAATACTCCCTATGATCTTGCGTTAACCGCTTAACCAACTTCTCTTCAACCGATCAATGTTTGTAACCTTGACGTGGATTTGTTAAATCTTTCTATAAGGGGTACGTTACCTTTAAGTTCGGTAAATTTACCGGAATCCACTTCTAATACCACATCTGCACTATCTATTGCTAATTTCTTGTTTATATTTCCAATATATTTCTTAGTGTACATTTTATATATTATTTTCATAAAAACAGATTATGTTAACTTGTTTCCGTAAAAACTGATAAGGTCAACTTGCTTTCATAAAAAAACTGATTAGGTCAACTTGTTTCCGTTAACAACTGATGAGGTCAACTTGTTTCCATAAAAAACTTATTAGGTCAACTTGTTTCCGTTAACAACTGATGAGGTCAACTTGTTTCCATAAAAAACTTATTAGGTCAACTTGTTTCTATAAAAAACTGATTAGGTCAACTTGTTTCCGTTAACAACTGATGAGGTCAACTTGTTTCCATAAACAACTTATTAGGTCAGCTTGTTTCCGTTAACAACTGATGAGATCAACTTGTTTCCATAAAAAACTTATTAGGTCAGCTTGTTTCCGTTAACAACTGATGAGGTCAACTTGTTTCCATAAAAAACTTATTAGGTCAACTTGTTTCTATAAAAAACTGATTAGGTCAACTTGCTTTCATAAACAAACTGATTAGGTCAACTTGTTTCCGTTAACAACTGGTGAGGTCAACTTGTTTCCATAAAAAACTTATTAGGTCAGCTTGTTTCCATAAAAAAACTTATTAGGTCAACTTGTTTCCATAAAAAACTTATTAGGTCAACTTGTTTCCGTTAACAACTGATGAGGTCAACTTGTTTCCATAAAAAACTTATTAGGTCAGCTTGTTTCCGTTAACAACTGATGAGGTCAACTTGTTTCCATAAAAAACTTATTAGGTCAACTTGTTTCTATAAAAAACTGATTAGGTCAACTTGTTTCCGTTAACAACTGATTAGGTCAACTTGTTTCCGTTAACAACTGATGAGATCAACTTGTTTCCATAAAAACTTATTAGGTCAACTTGTTTCTATAAAAAACTGATTAGGTCAATTTGTTTCCGTTAACAACTGATGAGGTCAACTTGTTTCCATAAAAAACTTATAAGGTCAGCTTGTTTCCGTTAACAACTGATGAGATCAACTTGTTTCCATAAAAAACTTATTATGTCAACTTGCTTCCATAAAGAAACTGACTTGGTCAATTTGTTTCCGTAAAAACTGATTAGGTCAACTTGTTTCCGTAAAAAATGATTAGGTCAACTTTTTCCCATAAAAAATGGTTAGGTCAAATTGTTTCCGTAAAAACTGATAAGGGCAACTTTTTTCCATAAAAGCCGATTAGGTCAACTTGTTTCCATAAAAACTGATTAGGTCCACTGGCTGCCGTATATGACTGAATTTTTTTGAAAAAACGGCGTAACCTGGTGAAAATAATCGGAAACTTTAAAGATTTTCCGATTTACGCACATTTGGACGAAATGGCTGTTTCGCTGTAACAGCAAATACACGTTTATCCTGAACAAATCAAACATTAGCTAAAACTGTCCTGTCAAATAAGAAGAAGAAGAAGAACTTTTATTGTACTTAAACCCATAAAAGGTCATTGACAAAACATCAATATAACATAGAAAATAATACATAGCAATACGTGACAAGAAGATACAATGAAATGGTAAATGAATGAGGTTCATCTCTGTTAGGGGAGGCAGAATAATTTAAATGATAAATACATGTTAAAAAACAAAGCATACAATTCATATCCATAATTACATAAGACAAAACATAAAGTAGACTCCTAATACGACTGTATTATTTGCCCTGTTCGACAATAAATAAGACTCAGAGGACATGATGCATATTGGTCTAGAGATAGGGAATGCGACTACTGGCCCGATCTCCCGAAGCATATCAAATAGAAATCTCACTTAAATATTTAGAATTTGCTAAAATCAAATAAGAGTTTGAGACACATCTCAATTTGGATCTCTTTAAACTTTAATGAAAACCTTTTTACATTGTGATACCAATTTTGAGTCCAGTCTCAGATGAGAAAAATCTCAACGATTTGAGGTAATATATGAGCTGAGATTTAGCTTAGATTGAGGTGTTTCATGAGATTGGGGCTTGATCCACATACATGTGTGTTGATGTTGAATTTGGGTATAATGGACAGACGATTTGTCAACCATATAAGATTTTTATATTTATTGACCGCTAAATAACGATTATAAATTATGTGTTCAGTATAGTTGAACGGTCAAATTCATATTTAAAGTAGAATATTATCTCAATAAAAATGTATTATAGATAGTGGGCCTACATATTTACAACTTGTTCGCAAGATGTATTTCTGCGCGTGTAAAATAGTGTCAACAGTTACCATTACAGAATGTTTGAGCCCTCAGATCTTGGCTAAACAATTGGCATTCGTCAGTAGACATCCATAACTTAAGGTCGAGCTGGGCGCGGGTTCGATACTCAGAAAAATAAATGTCGATCTGGGCTTAACGTTCGATTCTCGTCATGCAAACTTTGAAAAATAAGAATGTCAGAAGCATTCGACATACAAACTCTACGAAATTTAATCGCAAAATGTGAATGTCGATCTTGCTAGGCGTTCAACATTCGTCACTCCAACTCAGCAGAAATTAAAAGCAAAATTTAAAAGTAAAGGCCATAATAAACCCATAAATTAATCCACTGTTGAAGTGTTGTTTCATTTGATATTGTCAAAATAAATCTGGATATAATACAATTAGTTAATCCATTAAACGTCTGCTTACACTTAATACAATCGGTCTTTTCACTCCCGCGTTATTCACGGTTGCAATCATGCATTGTCACACTATTGAGAAAACAATATAAGGGGTGATAAATACGACCAGGTAAATGTTTAGCGAAACACTTCTAAATGCCATGTACAAATCGTTGCATGTACATATATTTATTTATTTAAGTCTCATTAATATACATTGTACATAACACTTACTACAACAATTATTTCGGTAAAAATGTATATCACTACTCAAATCGAGTTATAAGAGACTATACATTAAAAATACACAGACTATTTGACCATTGAAATAATGACATAACTCTTAAAAACATAATATCATATCATACACTATATATACATATATTGCACGTACCTGCTATCTACACATATAAAACCAAGGAGCATTCGTTAATCTTTACTGTAAAAACGAATTAAATGAAGATAATAAAAAAAAAACTGAATTTCAAAACAGGTATTAATGCACGATTAAGAAATTACTTAAGAAATCAATTATCTTCCCGGTCAGACCGTAGATGAACTGATTAACAACTGCTCCTTGTATGAATATAAAACTTATCACACATTGACTATAGAATGATTCGGACATTATTTACATAGGTACATTTTTCTACTATTTAAAATATCATGACAGGTTTTGGCACAAATTCTAATGACTGTTTGATTGGAAAGTACAAATTTAAGTTTTTCTTCATCAGTAAGATTATTAAAATGTGGTTTAAGAGATAACACCTTCTGTACAAGGGGCGTGCGTATACTACTATATAAGTTGCAATGAAACAAACCATGCATTTCTGTCACAGAAGGAACATTTACGATCAGATATATTTAAATTTTCATATCTGCCAGTTTCAATTCTAATTGGCGGAACACCACATCTAAATTTACTAAGAGCCGACCTATGCCTTGGTGGAAGAAATAGCTTACAATAGGGTTCGGCTCCAAAAACTGTTTTGTATGTACAATAGTTCCATAACTGATCGCGACCTCTTCCTGATTTGCTTTCAACCCTAGAGATCGATACTTTCCAATCAGTGATGTAAACGGACATTAAATTATCAACAATATTATCACAAATTAGATTTTTTGGCACAAATTTGTCTAATTAAATAAAAGATTACAATTGCATAATTGTCTTTTTACTAAGAACATCCAATTTTTACAACTATTGCTTGATTTGCCGTTTGCCCAGATTGCAGCACGCTTATTAATTATAGACTCTGAAGTATTACAAATTCTTGCCCAGAAACTTACCACAGATTTCCATTGACGGATGTCAAAATTTGCATATGTTCTTGGTCACTGCATATGATAAATAAGTCTTTATCGAAAGTGGCCCAATAACTAATTTATAGCGTGCATTGACTATGAAGATATGCAAATTTTGAAAGGTCAATAAATCTATATATACTATACCACAAGTAAAACCATATTCAGTACAGTGTACAGAAGGTGGGCGAAAATGCATTATATTACTTTTTGAACCAGTTACTGTCATGTCATTATGAAAACACCAATCATTTAAAGCATTCGACAATAATAGTAAAGCATGAGCATTTTCGGCTAATAAAACAATATCATCAGCGTATACATGTATGTGTCCGATTGAGCGCGAGTCTAAATTAATCATCATAATTTCTACAAGAATCGAGTTCATGTAACGTCGTTGCTAAGCGACATTCGTTGTCTGTGATCAGCAGATTCTTGCATTACGATGTCCCGGGAAGAAATGTGCGAGATGAAATTTATTGCCGAATCGCCCACTTTTATCTTTACTTGAAATATTGTCATGTCAATAAACTTCATACTCTCAAAGAGAATGAAAATAGCAAAAATATACAACGTGAAGGGTATCTTAAAACAGTAATTTAATTCAAGAGCTTGGAAATCAATTGTCTGAGTTGCCCGAATCCTACAGTTTGTGGTCAGTGCAAACCCATTTTCTCATTTAAGTTGTCCGTGGACAAGTAAATTTTGAAAGCTAAATGAATATGAGCATCCAACTTCTGACAGTGATATAAACAATTGTTCACGGTACTGAGAGCAAGTTTACAGACTTTGGCTAGGTGAAGAAAGAATATGCAGAGCAAGGAATTGGAAGTTGCACAGTGTAAAGTGCGGATTAGTCTTGGAAACTGAGCGCTCATTTGTTCAGTATAATCATATACCAACTGAGTAGATGTATCTTAAACATTTCATAAAGTTTGACAGGTTTACGGTTTCGCGATTTACATTTCTACATCATAACTTTCAAGTGAGCTCCAGTCAATGTTCTTACCGACATGGATCGTTTTATGAAGAATAATTGGAGTGATTGTAAATCTGATAAATCCACTAAATAATGTAGCTGTTGTTTACATTAGACTTCGGGACCAATATAGGCAAACATGGAGTGATACACGCAATAACCAGTCCAAACTATTTTATTACAAGAAGTTCAAAACAGAATATACATTGGAAAAAATACCTAGAAATTCTTAAAAATGAAAACATTAGGAAAGCGCTAACGCGTTTTAGAATTAGGGTCACATAGCGCATAGAAATCAAAAACGGAAGATACAATGGTCGTGTTAGAGAAAATCGGACATGTAAACTTTATTCCCATAATACAATAGAAACGGAAAATAATTTTTCATGCGCTGTCAAACAATTAATGAACATACAAACCTTGATTTCGATTTACCATGTACCAAGTCTATTACGAATCAACACTAGCTTTCTACATGATCTGAGGCATGAACTATCCGATACTTATTCTCAAAGTTCAAAAGCGAGACCAATGGTCGGACACTATTACTACATGTACTTGTCTAACGATCGAATACTGTCCACCAAATATGTTGTTGAGAACCCGCGAATTGCCTACGTGTCTGAATAAAATAAAACATTCTGAAATAATTTACTGATTAACATGTTGTTTAAGTAATAAAAATAAGCTACAGTTGCGCATATAAACAAAACTCCACTTTTCCGAAATCTTACCAATCTGAGGGAATCAATAAACAAACGGTACTTACATCGATACGTACATCTCAAACGTATCAGAAGCGTATACGCAGCCTTGTATGTTTTGTACCCTCGATTGAGTCTTGATAAATGAATTCCCACTTCTGAAAATCTTGCCCATTGAAAAAACGTATTCACATTGACATTATCAATTACGTTAAAATAAAATGAAAATGCTCAAAATAATAATACACGTATCATGCGACATTGACATAATTGGTGTAAAATACAGAAATACATGTATAATGCTGCAATGAAATGGTTGATTAGTTTAAACTAAAGATATACATGTATTATGCTGCAATGAAATGGTTGATTAGTTTAAACTAAAGATATACATGTATTATGCTGCAATGAAAGGGTTGATTATTGTAAACTTAAGCTATACATGTATAATGCTGCAATGAAATGGCTGATTATTGTAAATTAAAGATATACATGTATAATGCTGCAATGAAATGATTGATTATTGTAAACTAAAGATATACATGTGTAATGCTGCAATGAAATGGTTGATTATTGTAATCTAAAGACATACATGTGTAATGCTGCAATGAAATGGTTGATTATTGTAAACTAAAGATATACATGTATTATGTTGCAATGAAATGAGTATTGTAAACTAAATATATACAAGACTGATTTGCAATGAAATGGCTGATTGTTGTAAACTTAATTTATACGTGTATGACGCTGCGATGAAACGGCCGTTTGATGTAAAATAAAATGGACAAGGTTTTGTAGAATATGTTCTATTATTAAAGTAATGTTATGTCCCTGCATGTTCATATTACGGACTATCGGAGGATAATTCGAAATACATGAACCAAATTGTTTTCAGATTGTAACCAATCTAATGAAGTGGACATAATATATCTGTTAGACGCAACTAGAAGTGTTGGTAGTTATGAATTTCGGTTCTGTATCACATACATTGAAGACATGGTCGACATTTTTAACATTGGACCGTCAGCGACTAGAGTAAGTGTGGGAGTTATGATGCGCGATGTTAGTGTGGACTTTAAAATTGGGTTGAGTTCTTACTCGTCAAAGAATGATTTGAAATCTGCAATTTTAAGAATCACGTGAGAACAGTAAATATCCATTAAAATATATACTCGTAAATTGTTTACTAAGTACGAACTTTGTATATGACGTGATATCAGTCTGACTAGAATATAGTAATATATTACATGAGCAAACTCCCCGCAGTGGTTATTTCCGTTAACATTGCTTGGTACAAATCAAAATCTGAGATGGACACATGCTATACCTGAGTTAAATTTAAACGCGTTTTCGATTGGTTTTAACGATAACGATCATATAAAGTTTAGCCCAATTATAGAAAAACCAATTTAAATAAATTACCGTTTGAAGATGACAAAAGTCATCACACAAGTTCATTTTTGCTTGGAAGGCCGCCAATTTTCCTTTATTAATCAGCCATTTACAAGCAAATTGCTAATAATAAAATTGCACAACCAAAAACTGCATTTGTATCATGATACGTATTACTGTGGTGTTTTTCAAACTTTTTCTTTGCGAGACAGTCTTTATTCAGTCTGGTATATGATTTGAATTGTACGGGAATCTTGACACTAATTACTTTTTTTCAGATCATCTGACGGTGGGGAGTCAATACATGAGGCGTTGGAGCACGCCCGTTTTCATTTTCTATTTTTCAACAAACGGCCGAGTGCCACGGCGTTAGTCGTTGTAATATCGGATGGTACTAGAAACATTTAAATGTACTCATTGAATTCAGACTGTATATTTTCGTATGAAACACTGCCATTCTTTATTTATTGATGCATAAAACAAAGTATAACATGTTTCGGATTAAATTTATCAAGCATTTTGAAGTTCTTGTCACTGTCTTTTCTAAGATGTTACTTATTATTCTTATTGTCGACGTCAGTTTAACACTATCATAATTGATAATTTAGACAAATTATAAACAAAGTAGTTTTTTATGAAATGTTCATAATTTACATTTGTAGGTGGCACAATAACAAGTACGGCTGCGGCAGAGTTACTTAAGGTTATGGGTGTCAGTATTTACGCCGCTGGGGTAGATTTTTTGCCCAATGGCAAGGAAAGGCTGCTGACTATAACATCTGGTCCATCATACTTTTTTGATGTGCATGACTCGCAATCGATTAATGGGATTTCAGGACCAACCACTTTTGCCGCTTGTAATGGTTAGTAAAAACCTGTGCAAATAATTTCCGTTTAAAAATTAAAGAAACCCTAATTCCAGAAGATTCAGGAAACAACGGCCTTCACAAATGAAGTGAAATACATGTATAGCGAATTTAACAGCCATGTTTGAAGTATTTTATTGGATTATAAGCATATACTCAATAGAATATGCTGCTATGTACCCGTATTCCTACAGATACGCTGGAAAGAATATTGATTTTGAGATGGAAATCATGAATGAATTAACCAATGCTTTAGAGAAAATTTCCGATTTTTATCCAAAAAATGATTTTCGTCTTTCAGATGTAAATGAGTGTAACAGCAGTCCATGTGTAAATGGCACATGTGTTGACACATTGAAGTCATTCAGATGTGTGTGCGTTCCAGGTTATACAGGGACCTATTGTGAACAAAGTATGACCTCAAAGTATCATAAGTATAATTATGTAATTATTTATTAACACAAACTGTATAGGCATTATTCTAAGCTCTAAATACGTTTTAATCGGCCATATTAAAGAACACTGCACGTATTTCAATTTGATCTGTTGTGCATTATATAGCGTGATATATGTGAATTATGAAACCGAGCAGGAAAGGTCCTATACAATGGACACAACGAACCCAATTGCGCAAGATATATTTGCTGTATCCAGCACATTTAATGAATGTTTTCGTTATTTCAGATATTGATGAATGTGCATCCCAGCCTTGTTCACATGGAGGGAGTTGTATTGATCAAATAAACGCATTTTGTTGTGTTTGCGTACCCGGTTTTACTGGAGATTTCTGCCATATAAGTACGTAAAGACAAAGTACATCTTAAATCGGACACTCAATGTCGAGTGAAATGTACAATGCTATATAATTGACCCTAAGCATTTAAGCTGTAACATCACTTCTCTTCAGAAACAGAATTAGCACCACAACGAAGGAAAGTATATGCACTAAACAGCACACATTTAATACTTCATCTTTTCGATTGACTGTGTCAGAAATAAAGAGCCAACTTGCTGAGCACTCGCAGAACTTTACGAGTAAACTGTAAAGTAATAACAGTACGAAATCGCACATTAATTTATACATTTTTCGAAAATAGCTACTAAGTGTATATAGTTCATGTAGTTAATGTTTAATGTATTCATCTCTGTTGTATTACTTTCTTCAGATATAGATGAATGTGCCAGCTCTCCATGTGAGAAGGAAGGAACTTGTAACGATAAAGTGAATGGATTTACGTGTGACTGCCCACCGGGTTACTATGGGGATTTTTGTGAAACAGGTGAACATCTATAGCAAGGAACTACTGACTGCTAGTTTCTGGTCGTTTGAAATTGCGAGTATTTTGTTTTTAAGACAAAATTTAGGTCAAGCTCAATATCGAAACGAACCATTCAGTACATTTATAAGTCATCACATCAAATTAAGACTGAAAGATAAAGACCAACAAATAAATTGATCCTGAAAAATATGGCCAAGATTTTATGAATAGAAAACATTGTTATTGTCATGTAGTACAATATAGTATAGTGGTGTTCCCTAGATATCAGAGTTATTAAACCGTCAGTACTTTCAATAATATATATATAAATTGGTTAAGAAGTCAATAAGTTGTTTTATTAAAGCACACGCCTTTGATTTTACAGGTACTTGTCAACCGTCTATAGCGGACATTGTATTCGTCTTAGATTCATCTGTAAGTCAGACAGAAACACAGTTTAACAAACAATTAGAATTCATTAATCAATTCATAGATCATATTGTGATTGGAGAGAAGTTGGGGTTGTCACATATTCGTTTGAAGCTAAGATAGAAATAAAGTTAGGGGAATATAATGATAATGTCACACTGAAAGATGCCGTCAGAAATATAAAATATCGACCTGGAGCAATATTTACTGACAAAGGACTCGAAGCAGCCATGGAAGTATTTAAACAAGCTCCTGAGAGACCATATGTGAAAATAGCGAAATGTTATGTTTATGTTATGACAGATGGAATGTCAAATAACAGAGGGAAAACACAACAAAAAGCTAATGAATTGAAGAGCAAAGTTGACAAAGTTTTAGCGATAGGTAATTACTTAAAACCAATACTTGTTCGTTTATAATTTTACGTGAAATATTCTTATAAATAAGTATGGTTGATATCATGTGATTTGGTGCGGTATGACGTCGTCAAATATGTTATTGTTTACATTTTAATGAAATAAAGAGTATGAGTATAATATTTACAGGGATTGGAACACAGGTATCTCACAAGGAATTGCTAACCATCGCCTCCAAGGATAACAGTCGTGATAGAAAGTATGTCTACTCAGTACACAATTTTGATGCATTGTACACAATAGTGAAGGAGTTGGTAAAACTAACGTGTGATGGTAAGGAATATACGAATTACTTTAAACATAAATATTTAAAAGAATTAAACTTATGAATGAAAACTAGCATTATTCTTTAAATTAAACACATTGTTAGCCATTGGGATCATTTGCTGTCCTTCGTCCTTCGACGTGGATATGCAAATTTGATTTTTGTACACGAGCTTCTTCATCAATGACTTTTCAGACAAGTTAATTATGCATTTGACATCTAACAATTAAGTCTGCGATGCTTCTCATTAAGTTTGTTTCTGTTTTGATTATTAGAATGCACATGGAAAACTTCATCTGATATTGTATTCTTAGTGGACACTTCATCAACGATGGTTTTGAATGAATTTCAATCTGCTCTTAATGCCATAACATACATAACTGACAAAACTATGAAATTGGAAAATGAAGACAATGTTGTAAGAATTGGTCTCGTCACATATGGTGCGGACACCAAGTTACACAGGCCGTTAAATGATTCGACATCAAAAAACTTTTTCCTGGCAGAAATTCAAGGAATAGTTTTAGAAAATGGGTACTGTTCGGCCACCAAAGTTGAATGTGATATGGACGGACCAGATAAAGCACTTGCGTTTGTTAGAGGAAGTGTTTTTGATTCATCCACCTCCACAGTGGAGAGAGATACGCGGGAAATGCTAATAGTTCTAACAAATGGCCGGAACATGGACCTGATGATGGATGAATTAGACACTGAACTTGGTCAGTTAAAAGCTGAAAATAGGACCATATTTACAGTGGCTTTAGGGGAACAAGCCGATATACCAACATTACAAAAAATTGCAGGAGATCCAGCTCTTGTATTCTCGCTCCATGATGAGACTGATTTATCTATTCTTGATGCTTTGACAACTGAATTCTTTTCCAGCTCATGTGATCTTTCAAATGAATATGTGAACGACCCTTGATATGCAGGACATTATGTTAAACCAAGCGGAACTAAATGTCTGTTGTGATTTAATGTTTGAACTACATGTACGCTTATTCTTATCTTGCACGTTTGTCAGTTACTGTTTCATTGTGAGCAATATTTCATTATTCGCTGAAAAATTCATTGTTCGTTTATTGAAATTGTATACATTTGTTACTGACTGTTTCACTTTTTTTTTCAATTTCCAATCGTTGTGTGCACCTACTACTTTTTCATTGAATATAGAAGTTAGATATTATAGTAATAATATGAAACATCGATTCGTCTTGAATTCTGATAGTGCCTTGCAGTAATGTGTTTCACTATATTCTGAGACATTAAGGGCTATCTTGTAGACCCTAATATGGAGTTTTTTTCTGGTTGAAAAGTATAAGTTGTCATTATTGTATATAATTGTATTTTATGTGTCCCAAGATCACCCATTGATATAATTGCCTATGCATTTGAGTATAGCTGTATGAAGGAATTAACATGTCGTTTTCTCCAAAATATTACTGAGCATATTTTGATAGAAAATAAGACTTCCTTTCAGGCAACTTGTCCATATTGTACGTTTTTGACTTATAAAATAACTCGTTTAGATGATAGAAGCGTGTGGATAAGTTGCTACAGGGGACGCCACATACATAAGACAGTGCCTCCATACACATACCTCCGGAAAAACAACAATCCATAAAACATAAGGCACTTGTGGAGGTTAAAGGGTACATACGTATGGGAACAGAGGCACAAGGAATGACCCGGCAGATTATAAGGAATAACTAGGAGAATCGCAGAGGACAGTGAAGTTGCGGGAATTAATGGATGGAAAATATCACAGGACAAGTCAAGACAGCTGGCAACAGTAGGCCGAAACTGGGCAGGAAATAACCTGAACACTATATAAAGAATTGCACTAGGGAAAGGGAAATATAACATACATTCAAAACACAAAAAAGAAATATATTTCCTAAAACGAATTACAGCCTTCGAACTGTCAGTAAAATACTTGGGGTTTAAATCGGTTTAACAGCTAGCTAACCTCACACTTTATCGCTAAATGGTAATTTATTTCTAACATATTTAGCTACACACTATCCGACTAAGTCGGCAGCAACTAGTCCATTAAATCCAATAACCATTATGCACCTTAGAATACAACCTACATTTTCAGCCAATGAAATGACAGAACGGCTCCCGTTAAGTACTACGCTTATTCATTAAGTATTTCGACTTTTCGCGGGCTTTTTAAGCTCCGCCTACTGCGAATCTGTGTTCCATATTTGGAAATTTACTATTCTTGTCCGTTATAGTTTTTACCCTTTCACACCACGTGATCGTGTTTACACTGTTTTGTTTATGTTTCGTCAAAACAATAGCGCCACGGAGCGAACACCTACGCTGTACTTTATCGTTTTTTATCTGTTTTGACCATTGATCGTTTTGATTTTTGTGCCACTTAGCAAAATCTTAATTTGACCTTTTGGCTACGCACTTTGCTTATTCGTTTATGGGCTGTTCTGAAACCCCCATTTCAACAACTTTATTTTTCCAGTAAAGTAACAAACCAAAAGAACATGAACTTTAATTTCAAATGCATGAAAATCAATGGTCACTCAGTGCAAACATTCCAACCAAGCAAAATACGATGAAAAGTTATAAATTCGAAATAAACATGGTATCAATTATATGAACATCAATAAAATGTATTCAAAGGGACTACCAGTATGCACAAGGCTAAGTCTTAAACCGTTAAATTACAATCTCAATCGTTTTACCGCATTTTTCAAGAATAACTTTATTAACATTTTCCGGCAGAACCAATCTAAATCTCCAAGATCAAATGAAACATCCATTTTGAAACGCTTACAAACAAGTGTGTGACGCAATAAGGCATGCGTATCGGCCAATCAAAATGTAGGTTACATTCTAAGTCAGTTAGTAGATATTAAGTAAAATCTTATTGGTTAAGAAGAGGGCTCGCTCGCTACGCTCGCTCCGCCCCTTCTTAATCAATAAGAATTTACTTAATATCTACTAACTATTACTTGAATAATGGTAATATGTAAAAAGAAATTAAATACCTGGACAAAAATTTACATTATTAAAATCAATACACGGAGAAGCGAATTAACGTCAGACTCTACTATTTAAGAAAGCTTAGAATACAACCTACATTTTCAGCCAATGAAATGACAGAACGGCTCCCGTTAAGTTCTACGCTTATTCATTAAGAATTTCGACTTTTCGCGGGCTTTTTAAGCTCCGCCTACTGCGTATCTGTGAGTAAACGTTACCGTATTTGGAAATTTACACATATGTTCCAGATTGCGCGTTGAAATTTGCATGCGTATCGGCCAATCAAAATGTAGGTTACATTCTAAGTCAGTTAGTAGATATTAAGTAAAGTCTTATTGGTTAAGAAGGACTCGCTCGCTACGCCCCTTCTTAATCAATAAGATTTTACTTAAAATCTACTAACTATTACATAAATATTGTTTGAAATTGTATCAAGACAGAAATTGTCGTTGTCGTTTAATGACGTAATGATGTATACATACATGAAATGGCGTCAACATATAAACGGACGCTGGTAAAAAGAAGCTGGAAAGGAAGGGTTAAAATGGTACGGGGAAACACCAACATACGAAACATTTCGGATCGAGAAGGTTTAAGGACCAATATCTATCGGAATGGGGAAGTAAGGTATTGTCAACTGACAGTAAAAAACAATCATGGAGAATTGCAAGGGGCAACAAGGAAGGAAGGGACTGAAAGGATGGAAGTTACCATTCGACAAACTAAGACAGCCAGTGGCCATGGCCTAGATGTGGGAAAATCTAACACTGGGTTTTGGAGATAAAGGGGGAACAAGGCAAACTGGACAGACAAAAATACAACATTGGGAGACATAATAAATACAACATGATGAACACAAATGTACAAGCAATAACTTTTATAATTATACATTGTAGTTAAATATTATTACTAAACTGTTTACTTCATATGCAGCTTAATTGCAAAAACACCATCTTTTATAGTATATACATGAAACCAGGTCAAAGCATTCAAGCTTTGTTTTAAAAGAAACTTTTTGAGTTCAATCTGTAAAAAAATGTTGACAGTATGTTGAAAGTATGTTAGACCAGTTCTATTAAAAGTTGAAAGTAGATTGGGGACACAGCATAGGGCTATCCAAGGAACATTTTTACCAGGTTTGATTTAAACTGGTCTAGCAGCTTTAGATATAATATCCGAAATGTGTCAGCGAATCAGATGTTGGATGTAATTTTGGTACAGTACAATCATGTGCTATGTTCAAAGGAAATCAGCCAAAGGGTAAATAGATTTTTTAAGAAAAAATGTCTGGGAATCAGAAGCCCTAGTGACTATTTTGGAATTTGAGTGGGGCTGAGTGGGACTGTGTGATACAATATTTGAGGACAATCCTCAAATGATATTCACAATCAGAATAGACTGGTTTTTTTAACGTCAAACATCAAGAGTGGCTAGGTCGGACAACTTCCTTCCGTTAGACCGAGTCGGTATTTTCAGGACAAAACTACTATAAATCGCTATTCACCTGACGAACGACTTCAGATTTCAAAAAGAAACATTTAAAAAAGTATATTTCAAAATCAAACAACTTACAAATCAACACACAGACGCGGAGATCGCTATTTTTTTCGCTCTCAACTTTCGTTTTACGCGAACGCAGCTATTTTGAAAGGTGGTACCCGGCTCTGAGTAAGAACACATTTCGGAAGCCGAAAACCAAAAAACTTGGTTTTCGGCTTACAAATGTGTTCCTACGCAGAGCCGGGTACCACCTGTCAAAAAGGCAACATTCGCGTAAAAGGAAAACTACGAGTGAAAAATAACGATCTCCGCGTCTGTATGTCGATTTGTAAGGGTTTTTTCTCGACATAGATTCCGCCGGTCTGCGCATGCGCACAATAGGCTCTGTTCGATTTTTGTTCCCATTTATTTCAAAACCGAGTCCATTGCAAAACGACGCTAACAGAACTCAATATGCACGGCGTTGACACGCCGTGCAATGATATTATGTTTAATGATTGAAATGCATGTCCAAACAAGCTGAGCAGAGCATCGGAAGTAAAGACTTTATCATGTATGGTAGAGAGAAATGGCAATGGAGTGAAGATTTTAATGCTGATACTTATAATTGAATAGCACATTTTGGGTTAAAACCTTATTTAAAGTTATAACTATTAGGAAATACAGGATAATGTTCAGTAAACTGATAACGTCGAGTCGTTATAAATTGTAAGTGGCAGATGACATAAGCCTTATAAAATTCCATCAAATCTAAGAAATTAATATAAACATTGTCGCGTTAAAAGAGTTTGTTTATAAACAGCAATATTTGTCCACACCAAAATGTACTGAGCTAGACTGAGCTTCAAAAAGCGTTTGAATTTCTAAAATTAACTTCACATGTACATTTGTATTGATCTATATAACTGCACTTAAAACTGCACAGAATAAAAAAATACTGTACAAAATCAAACACACTAAAACTAAAAATACATTTGTTTATCTTGACTTAAACATACCATCGGTATTTTCGAGATTTTTGTTAACGAAGAGTTAAGATACACTTATCTATAGATTGCAGCTCTTCCGCTTTGATTTAAAGCATGTTATTTGAGAACGACGTAAACTTGTGTTGAATTTTATTACTAAAACAGCATGCATGTTACCGGATTTTGTGTTTTAATTCTCTTGTACAGCGTCAGTTTCTCACCATCAGAAAGCGCAAGTAAGTTTAATTCATGTTTGTCTTAATCGGACACTTGGCGCTCCCAGCTAGCTCAGTTGGTACGGCGCTAATTTGTTAATCGGCAGATCCGGACTGGTTGCTTTCTTCCGTAAATTGGCTACGGTCATGTCAGACACATGTTGAGAAGTTGCTAGTTGCTTGCGGAAGAGTCAGCTAGTACTGGTTTATAATATATTCCCGGAAAAAATGATACGGTCAATTTGCTTCCATAAAAACCGATTAGGTCAACTTGCTTCCATTAAAACTGATTAGGTCAACTTGCTTCCATTAAAACTGATTAGGTCAACATGCTTCCATAGAATTGATTTGGTCAACTTTCTTCCGTAAAAACTGATCTACATATTTGTGGGTTGATGTTGAATTTGGGTCTAATAAACAGACGATAAATAAATAAACGATTTGTCAACCATATCAATATAACAGGTATAAGAAATCACTTTATTGACCGCTAAATAACGATTTTAAATGATAGATAGTGCGCATACACATTTGCAACCGGTTCGCAAAATGTATTTCAGCGCGTGTTAAGTTTTGTCAACATTTACCATTACAGAAATTGTGAGCCCTCTAAAGTTGGCTTAACAATCGGGATTCGACAGTAGACATCATTAAGTTAAGGTCGAACTGGGCGCGACGTCATCCACTCGTCACGCAAACTTTGAAAAATAAGCACATATTCGAATGTTGGAACAACTGGCTCGGTCCTAACATTCCGATTCGTCATTCAAACTCTACAATATTTAATCGCGAAATTTGAATGTCGACTTCAACTCTGCAGAATTTAAAAACAAAATTTATATGTCGCTCTTGCTAGGCGTTCAAGCTTGTTTGGTTATTATTCCTATTTATGTTTTATATGCAGGTTTAGTTCTATATGTGCAGTTTTTTTACTTGATATAACATTCATGTTCTCTCCCTTCCTTTTCGGCCTATTATTACCGACTTGTGCCGTGATGTATTCCATCCACTAAACGTTTCCACCCTTGTTGTCCCCCTAGGTGGTCTTTATGTTAGGCTAGACCTTTCCTTGCCCCCCTATTCCCATACTCGTTTACCCTTGTACCTCCTCAGTGCCTAAAGTTTTGTAGACTGTCGTTTTCTCGGGGGTCAACTTGCTCTCACTCTGTAAACTTGCTCTCAGTTCCGTGAACAAGTTGGATGCAAATACACATTCAGCTTTCAAACTTTATTCCAAATCCACGGACAACTTAAATGGGAAAATGGGTTTGTCCTGAAAACAAAATGTAGGATTCAAGCAAGTCAGACAATTGATTTCTGCGCCCTTGAATTAGATTACTGATTTTAGGAAACCCATACACGTTGTATAGAGAAGAAACTATTGGACCAGTTCGTATATGCAGCATCATGTATCACCTGATGTGGTGGTCAACTAATTTATGACCTGTTCATGCTGACACTCTAGCATTACTAAGCAGATAGGAGGGATCACACACTTGTGGTCTTTTCTCGGATATTAACAGGACCGAGAAAATGACATCAATCTCGACACTATTTTTGGCTCATACATTGTCTAACGCATTAATATCAGAAAATATTCTGTTGAAATTACAGAATTTCTTTGCAACTGTCGGGTTAAAACCGGCGATGTTACAAATCTCCCGGTCATAACTGATTTCATAATCAAAAGTCTTCTGAATGTACTCGGTGGTAACATACAACGTATCTAAATATTTCGGCACGTTCAAAAACGGTTGTTTCAGTTTTATTTCATCTGAAGGTAAGACATACTATAACTCGTTTTTTCTTGTCTTACAAACTACCGAAACATTGTACATACACACTGTTAAAATTACACTTTATATTGTAATCATACATCTAATGAAGATACGTTTCTTTTCTGAATAAGTTGTATTCATTTAGCGCGTGCTATAAAATAATCAAATATCTTATAAAAGATCGTAAAGCGGGTTACAGTCAGTCAACGTCGTAATAAGTGCCAATCCTCCACGTCGTATTTGGGATATCGAGAGCAAAGCCAAATGCACTTTGACAATTACTATTGCATGTCTCGATTGTTGGTTAGTGAGTTTGAAGGGCTAGGGATATAACATTGTAAATCTAACCAATACGCCAGTGGATTTCTTTGAATTTGGTCAGTGATTTGAAGGACGTAATTATCTAATCTGCCTTTAGCCTCCCCACTGCTGCCAAGTCTTTTGCCACCGTAACTCACTCTTCCCCTTTCTCCTACAACACCGCCGAAGTCTAGCCATCCTCTGCTGCTGCCAACTCTTTTTACTCGGTCGCCTTGTCGTTTTCCTCTTTCTCTGCCACTTCTGCCCAGTGTTCCGCCTCCTCCTGCGCTACTGCAAACTATTTCTCTTCCTCATCTACAACCGCACACTCTTCTGCTGCCATTGGTTAACGTCATCCGCTACCGCCGCATCGTACTTCCATTTTCACTGCTGCCATCACTTACTCTTTCTTCGCATCCACTACTACATACTCTTCCTCCTCAGTCACCACCTAAACTTCATCTTCTTCTGCCTGCTCGTCCTCCTCTATCACCACCTCATGTTCCTCCTCTATCACCACTTCATGTTCCCCTCTATCACCACCTCATGTTCCTCTTCTACCACCACGTCATGTACCTCCTCTCTCATCACCTCATGTTCCTTCTCTACCACCACCTCATGTCCCCCCCTCTATAACCACCTCATGTTTCTCCTCTATTACCACCTCATGTTCCTCCTCTATCACTACCTCATGTTCCTCATCTACCACCACCTCATGTTCCTCCTCTCTCATCCCCTCATTTTCCTTCTCTACCACCACCTCATGTTCCTCCTCTATCACCACCTCATGTTTCTCCTCTATCACCACCTCATGTTCCTCCTCTATCACCACCTCTTGTTTTTCCTCTATCATCACCTCATTGTCCTCCTCTATAACCACCTCATGTCCCCCCTCGTGCCTTCGTATCCTTTTGTGAATGGTTTAGCAGGACGTTGTACAGCGACAGCATAGAGATGTGACGTCCGTGGCTGGACTATGATATAGGTAGCGAAATATTAATTGAAATAAGCTATATTTCATCAAGGAAGTTGTTTACCGGATGGTAAGAAACAACAGAAGTAAACCTTTGGACAAGCATGTACACGCATTTGGGAGAATGTGATAAAAGGCGTTTTAAATATATGTGTACCTGTATTTACAGGCTTAATCATATAGAACGTTATCAAATCATCATACTAAATGTTTTCATCATATTAATCATGTCTATAGCAAACCATGATTTCGATTTACCATGTACGGTTAGCAAGTCTATTACGAAGGAACACTAGTTTTCTACATAATCTGAAGCGTGAACTATACGATACTTATCCTCAAAGTTCAGAAGCGAGACCAATGGTCGGACACTATTACTACATGTACTTGTCTCACGATCAAATACTCCACACAAAATATGTTTACTGAGAACCCGCAAATTGACTACGTGTCTAAATAAAATAAAATATTGTTAAATAATTTACTTATTAACATGTTGTTTAAGAAGTGGCGCATATAAACAAAACAACCACTTTTCCAAAAGTATAACCATCTGAGAAAATCAATCGATACGTACATCTCAAACGTATCAGAAGCGGATAAGTTCCGTCAGTTTGTCAAATTAATCTAACGAATGTTTAACACCTCAATTTGTAAATGTACAGATTTATAATATAGTTATGCCTTAAACACAGCTTTGTATGTTTTGTCTGATATCCTCGATTGAGTCTTGTTAAATGAGTTCACGCTTGTTAAAACCTTGCCCGTTGAACTAAACGTATTAACATCGGCATAATCAATTACCTTACAATAAAATGAATTTGCTCCAAATAATTGATTGTAAAATAAAGACACGCGTATCATGCGACAAGGAAATTATTGATGTAAACTAAAGATATACATGTATAGTGCTGCAATGAAATGGCTGATTGTTGTAAACTTAAGATATACATGTGTAATGCTGCAATGAAATGGCCTAGTATTGTAAACTAAATATATGCATGACTGATTCTGCAATGAAATTAATTTATACATATATGATCTGCGATTAAACGGCCGTTTGACGTGCGATAAAATGGATAAGGTATTGTAGAATATTCTCTATTATTAAAGTAATGTTAAGTCCCTGCATGTACATATTACTGTATGTCGGAGGATAATTCGAAATACATGAACCAGTTTGTTTTCAGATTGTAACCAATCCAATGAAGTGGACATAATTTATCTGATAGGCACATGGGAAGGTGATAGTATTCAGTGTATCAATTACATTGCTCACATGGTCGATCTTTTTAACATTGGGCCGTCAGCGACTAGAGTAAGTGTGGGAGTTATCATGAACAATGGTAGTGTGGACTTTAAGATTCGTTTGAGTTCTAACTTGTCAAAGGATGATTTGAAATCTGCGATTTTAAGTATCACGTGAGTACAGTAAATATCCATAAAAATATATACTAGTACATTTTTTTATTTACGTACAAACTTTGTATATGACGTGATATCAGACCAACTAAAACATAATATATGAGCAAACTCCCCGCAGTGTTAATTTCCGTTATCACTGCTTGGTACCAATCAAATTCTGAGATGAACACATGCTATACCTGACGAAATATCTTAACACATTTTCGATTGGTTTTAATGATAACGATCATATACGTGTTTAGTTTAATTATAGATAAACCTAATAAAATAACTTATCGTTAGAAGATGACAAAAGTCATCACACAAGTTCATTTTTGCTAGGAATGCCGCCAGTTTCCTTTATAAATCAGACATAAGGAAATTGCTAAAAGCAAAATTGCACAACCGAAAAGTGTATTCGTATAATGATCCGTATAACCACAGTGTCAGTATTTAGTCAGATTGGTGTGTTTTTGAATTTGTACTGGAACCTAGACACGGATTACTTTTTCCATATTTTCAGATATTCATCTAGTGGTTGGTATTCAATACATGATGCATTGGGGCAAGCTGAGATAGCGCTGCAACATTCCGGCAGATGGCCGAGTGCCACAGCGATAGTCGTTGTAATGTCGTATGGTACTAGAAACATTTTTAATGTACTCATTCAATGCAAACAGACAGTATATTTTCGTATGACACATTGCGATTCTTGATTTATTGATCCATAATACAAAATATAACATGTTTCGGATTATATTTCTCAAGCATTTTAAAGTTCTTGTGGCTGCCATTTCTAATATGTAATTTATGTTTTCTTGCTGTTGACGTCTGTTATTCAATAATATCATAATTTACATTAAAGACAAATCTCGGACAACGTCGCTTTATTCATACTTTACAGATGCATATGGTTACATTATCGAAAGTAAGGCTGCGGCAGAGAGTCTTAAGGCTAAGGGTGTCAGTATTTACGCCGGTTTGTTAAATGACTGGGATAGCAATACCGGGTACATGTATTACAAGGAATATATGCTGAATATAACATCGGATCCATCATACCATTTCAATGTGTACGATTTGGGATCGATTGATGGGATTTCAGGACCAATCACTTCTGCCGCCTGTAATGGTAAATAGATTCATTTGATTCATGTGTCAATATGTTCAGTTGTGCAAATAATTAAAAACAACTACTTGATAAATATTTCATCACCGATATTCAATTTAGAAATGCTATTATTTGCCCTAATTCCAGAAGATACAGTCAATAACGGCCTTCACAAACGAAGTAAAATATAACGAATTTAACAGCAATATTTGAAGTATTTCGTTGGATCAGAAGCATACAATCAATGCTATATGCTGGCATGTACCCGTATTCCTACAGATACGCCGGAAAGAATCTCTTATATGATTTTGAGATGGAGAGCATGAATTTAACAAACGCTTTAAAAGTTTAAATAGGGAAAATGTTTCCGATTTATTTCCAAAAATGATTTTCGTTTTTCAGTTGGAAATGAGTGTAACAACAGTCCATGTGTAAATGGCACATGTGTTGACACATGGAATTCATTCAGATGTGTGTGTGTTCCAGGTTATACAGGGGCCTATTGTGAACAAAGTATGACCTTATTAGTGTAAATTATGTAATTTATTTACAAACATTGTGTATGCATTCTAAAGCTCCAAAACGCGTTTAGTTTTAATGGGCCATATTACATTTTAAGAACACTGTTAGTAAGTACATATTTCTATTAGATAAGTTGCCTATTATAATTATAGTGTTGTATAGATGAATGGTGAAGTCGAGCAGGAAAGGACACAACCAACACAAATGTGCAAGATATATTTGTTGTATCCCGTTCATTTAATTAACTGTTTCGTTATTTCAGATATTGATGAATGTGCGTCCCAGCCTTGTTTAAATGGAGGGAGTTGTATTGATGAAATAAACGCATGGAGTTGTGCTTGTGTACCCGGTTATACTGGAGATATATGCGATATGGGTACGTAAAGGCAATGTACTGGAGATATATCAGATATAGGTTCGAAAAGGCAATGTATTGGAGATATAGGCGATATAGGTACGTAAAGGCAATTTACTGGAGATATAGGCGATATAGGTACGTAAAGGCAATTTATTGGAGATATAGGCGATATAGGTACGAAAAGGCAATGTACTGGCGATGGAGGTACGTAAAGGTAATGTACATCTTGAATAAGGACACTCCGAGTTGAGTGAAATGTACAATGTTATACAAGTGACTGTAAGTACCTTAACGTAAGTATCCCCACTTGTCTTGGGTAAAAAATATTTAAAATAATTAAACTCGGCGAAGGAATTTATATGCACTGCACGAATTCAATACTACCTTTTCGATAGTATGTGTTAAAAAATAAAGCACCAACTTGCTGAGCACTCACAGTTACGGTTCAGTAAAATAACAACAATACAAACTCGCATATTAATTAATACATGTTCGAAAATAGCTCCTGTGTGTAAGTACAATGTAGTTCATGTAGTTAATGTAAACTGTATTCATCGCTCTTGTATTACTTTCTTCAGAAATTGATGAATGTGCCAGCTCTCCATGTGAGAAGGGAGGAACCTGTAACGATAGACTGAATGGATTTACATGCGATTGCCCCTTGGGTTACTATGGGGATTTTTGTGAAACAGGTGAACATCTACGCCAATGAATACTGTCTGCTAGTTTCTGGTCGTTTGAAATTGCGATGAGTATTTTGTAACGTCAAGCTCCATATCGAAACGAACAATTCAGTATATTTAAAAAGCCATCACAACAAATTAAGACTGAATGATAAAGACCAACAAATAAATTGGTCCTGAAAAAAGGTGATAATTGGCCAAGATGAATAGAAAACATTGTTGTTATCATGTAGCACGAGATAGTATAGTGGTGCTCCCTCGATTTCAGAGTTCTTGTACTGTCAATACTTTCAATAATAAATATATAAATTGATTAACAGGAAGTCAATAAGTTGTTTTATTAAAGCATACGCCTTTGATTTTACAGGTACTTGTCAACCGTCTATAGCGGACATTATATTCGTCTTAGATTCATCTGTTAGTCAGACAGAAACACAGTTTAACAAACAATTAGAATTCGTTAACCAATTCATAGATCATATTGTGATTGGAGAGAAGAATTTACAAGTTGGGGTTGTCACATATTCGTTTGAAGCTAAGATAGAAATACAGTTAGGGGAATTTAATGATAATGTCACACTGAAGGATGCTGTCAGAAATATAAAATATCGACCTGGAGCGACATTTACTGATAAAGGACTCGAAGCAGCCATGGAAGTATTTAAACAAGCCACTGAGAGACCATATGGGAAAATAGCGAAATGTTATGTTTATGTCATGACAGATGGAATGTCGAATAACAGAGGGGAAACGCAGCAAAAAGCTAATGAATTGAAGAACAAAGTTGACAAAGTTTTAGCGATAGGTAAATGCTTAATACTAACACTTTTACGTTTATAATTTTGCGTGAAATAATCTAATTTAAAAGTATGGTTGGTATCATGTGATCTGGTGCGATATGAGGTCGTCAAATATGTTATTGTTTACATTTTAATTAAGTTAAGAGTATGAGTATAATATTTACAGGGGTTGGAACACAGGTGTCTCACAAGGAATTGCTAACCATCGCCTCCAAGGATAACAGTCGTGATAGAAAGTACGTCTACTCAGTACAGAGTTTTGATGCATTGTACACAATATTAAAGGAGCTGGTAAAACTAACGTGTGATGGTAAGGAATATACGAATTACTTTAAACATAATGATTTTAAAAGCATTTAACATATGACTGAAAACTAGCATCATTATTATTCTTTACATTAAATTCATGATAAGCTACTAGGATCGTTGGCTGTTAGTTGTCCATCGACGTGCGACAGCAAATTTATCTCTGTGCTTTTTGTACATGAGCATCTGCAGCAATGATTTTTCAGACTTGTTAATTATGCGTTTGACATTTTGAACTTTGACACTATATGCGCTTACATCTAACAATTTAGTCTGCGATGCTTCTCATTATTTTGTTTCTGTTCTAATTATTAGAATGCACATGGAAAACTTCATCTGATATTGTATTTGTATTGGACACTTCATCAACGATGGTTTTGAATGAATTTCAATCTGCTCTTAATGCCATAACATACATAACTGACAAAACTATGAAATTGGAAAACGAAGACAATGTTGTAAGAATTGGTCTCGTCACATATGGTGCGGAAACCAAGTTAAACAGGCCGTTAAATGATTCGACATCGAAAAACATTTTCCTGGCAAAAATTCAAGGAATAGTTCTAGAAAATGGGTACTGTTCGGCCTCCAAAGGTGAATGTGATATGGACGGACTAGACAAAGCACTTGCGTTTGTTAGAGGAAGTGTTTTTGATTCATCCACCTCCACATTGGAGAGTGATATGCGGGAAATGCTAATAGTTCTAACAAATGGCCGGAACATGGACGTGATGATGGATGAATTAGACACTGAACTTGGTCAGTTAAAGGCTGAAAATAGGACCATACTTACAGTGGCTTTAGGGGAACAACCCGATATACCAACATTACAGAAAATTACAGGAGATCCAGCTCTTGTATTCTCGCTCCATGATGAGACTGATTTATCTATTCTGGATGCTTTGACAACTGAATTCTTTTCCAGCTCATGCGATCTCTCAAATGAATTTGTGAACGACCCTTGATATGCAGTATTATTTTACTCTTCAAGTAATTGGTGATTTTTTTTCATTTTCTACAAAACAAATGTACTATACATGTATTTGTCATGTCTGAGTTTTCAAGATCCAGCTTTTGTATTCTCATTTTATGAAGATTTATCAGTTCTAGATACTTTGAAAACTGATTTTTTCTTTAGCATGATTGGTCTCTCTCCAATAATTTTTGAATGACATTTATTTTGACCTCTTTGGTGTAGTTATGTTGGAATAATGAATAAATATTCCTGTCAGGATTATGTGCGACTGGATAAGACTCTGTCAATCTTTTACGTGCACTTAAAAATGTGGTCACTGTTTACTTTTTTTAGTTTGAAAGAATTTATTTACGCTCAGTTATGCAAGAACTATTATTATTATTGAGTAAGACATATGCTTTGCTTTAGAATAGTCTATCCCTTATAGTTTTACTCTTTCTGAAAACAAGTTTTCTGCATAATGATACAAAATGTATTATATATACTACTAATATATTGTTTCAATAGAGCAATTGTTTGTTTTGTACAATCCCATAATATTTATCGCCTCTTCTGAAAAATGCACATAACCTTTACACAATTCTGTAGAAAAGTTGCAACTTCATTAGATGTCACATGAATTCCACTCATTTGTTTTTTACTTGCACAGTGCTAACATAACGATAAACAGATTAGGCGTAAGTTGTCTGTGGGTAACAACAGGATTGTTAAGACAACAGGACTAGTGATCATGTATCTGTTATGTACTTTTACTTTGTCACTAATTATAACATAATTCTTTTTTCATAAAAGCATACCAAAATACTGCTCACAAGAACAATAAAATAAGAAGCTAAAAAGCATGTATGGTTTAAAAATGTATTCTCTAGCACACTAAGAATTGTCATATCAATAACCATGTTTGTTACAGAGTCTAAAACAATATACTGGAAAGCACAAAAATGGAATTGGCATCAAGTGAAAAGCAGAAACTAAATACTGGGATGCTTAACTGTCAAACGAAATAGACAATACCAATGTACAGGGGAGTTAAAACAAATACAATATGTAGCAGGCCTAATATTTACAGATCAACTAATATAGCTGTCTGTTTTGTTAGTCAATATTTACCAAAATATACAAGACTAATAAAGCTAAGAGGCTTGCTGCAATCTATGGGGTAAAGTTTGTTTTACTTCAAGACTTGGTTAGTCAAAAACATATACTGACAATCATTAACTTCAAAAATTCGATTATAAATTCTAGGTTTGAAATAAAGTTTTTTCTGTATTATATTGAGAGATATATTGTAGATGGTCACTGTCTTCAAAGAGCACATGTCCAAAACAATACATATGGCATCATAATCATCAACTTTGTCATATATTTCAAAGCAAGTATAGATACATACCCTATAAACTGAGAGATAGATCTGATGTCACATACCAATTATTAAGCCCTGGCAGTGTAATAACAAAAAATGAGTAAATAAGATCATAAACATCTGAGGTAATACATTACAGAAAATTACACTTTTTCCCTTTTTGTAGTTGAAATAAAAACTGTAGGAGATAATTAATTAAAATTTTTGTTATATTTGCTCATGTATATATTACATACTAACAACCAGTTCATACTAACTTTTTCATTGTACGGTATGTATTAGGATGCCCTCGACCCTCACATACCAATGGATGAGGAAAATAAATTCTCTCAAATTTTTTTTTATATATTACAGAAATATGAATAAAGAGAGGGTGTACAACAATGTGCCTTGCTTGCCAATATTTCAAAAATTGTGCAAATCAGCCACAAATAAAACTGTACAATTATAATATGTGAAATATTCTTAAAATGGATTTTCATAATCATCACAACATCAACCCATAGCATTTCTTTTTTCACAGAATATGTAGAACACAGTGGTACCACCATATTGGAAGTTAATTGAATGTGCTAATGATTATATCTATAATAAATATGTCTAAACTTCTTGAAATATAAAACAATAAATATATGAATATAAAATTTCACAATTACATAAACTGTCCAGTGATGACTCTACTAAAGTAACCATTTTCTATGATTCTTCAAAGCTGGGTGTAAATATACAAATGTTCTTTGTTTAAGTGAGTGTTCAGAGAATGTTTCGTTATGAAACCAACATCTACATTTTAAATAATAAATTCTGATTGGAGAGGTAGAGTCTGAATGTGGTGTTTTTATTCTTCTTTTTGTTTAGCAATAGGTTTTCCAAGCATTTTCATGACAATCAGTCTAAGGAGTTCAAATGTTATAGTAACTGAAATATCTGGATGTAACATGGAAATCTTTGGTTTCCGGCCTGAAATATATGATAGAATTATTTTCATTATGACATAACCATCATAAAAAGATACTACACAGTACAAATTATAACATGTATTCAAATTTAAAGTTAAGATCAGACAGGTATTTTATGCACATATTATGGTAGAATGACTTTTTTGAAATTTTGCAATTATTTCCAAATTGCAAACTTTATCACTAATACAGTGTCTTCAGAGATTGTAGCTCTGTTAATATTCGGTCTACAATCTTAACATAAAATAAAGAATACACATACAATGTAGTAGTATGCAACAATATAAATACTTTCTTAAAATATGTTTAACATCAAAATGCATTATATTTACAATAGTCTTCACAAGCAAGAGTAATTGTAATATGAAATTTCTATAAGAAAAAGCCAGTAACATTGGACACAATTTTTAAACTAGACTGACATCATGAACACAAAGCACTGCAGTAACAACAAACCTGTCATAATATCTGCCCATTTTAGGAGCATTTTATCTCCCCGTCTTTGCACAGCCGCTGTAGCTGCATCTAGCAGTATAGGGAATTTGTACATTAACTGGCAGAACAGCATTGACCTGAATAATCATAAATACTACATCAACATATTGTAGTTTATGCTTCATTTGCAACTTGCTAAATGATGTGATGTGAATTCAAAATGAAAATGGAAATTATCTTAGTTTTCACGGTAAACAGAAAGCATTTGTAGAATTAGGGATTTATGCCTAGAGGTTACTGTTGAGACAACTGTTTTATATTGTTACAGACCCCTCTGATTCCATCTGTACAAATATGTTTCTGATATTAAAATTCACTGACTTGTTGCAGAGTGAGTTCAATACTTTGCTAAATGATCAGGATAAATACTGAAAGTTGGCTAATTCCAAATATATGATTATCCCACAAAATAAAGTAATCGCCAATTGAAAATCATACACAGGATCTTTATAGTAATAATACATATTTCATAAATCTAGTTTAAGCTTTATTTCACATTTATTTCCACTTCTTTGTAAGAAATGGCAGCACTACTACCTGCTTTGTGCGAGAACTAGCAGGGCAGAGGACACAAACAGGGCCTCCCCATAACCATATTTAGGGTATGAAATTAAATAAAAATGGAAGATGAGGACAAATTAAACTAGAGGAGTCCATACAACACGGATACTACCGCTATGGTTTTTTTTGGGTGATAAATGGTCATAAACTCTTCCAAAAATTGGTGGATTGTAACCAAAATCGCACTAGACTAGTATTTCATTATCATATACACATGTGCCCGATATGAACTGAATCCATTCATCCTTTCAAGAGTTATTGCTCGGAAACCAAGTTGTTGAACAGACGGACAGGGGTAACACTTTATGCCCCTTACTCTTTGAATGAGGCAGGGACATAAAAATAAGGGTATGGGTAACAACATTGGACTGCACACAGCATGTAGAGAAACTAAGATAGAAATTTAGCCTGATGCCTGCAGACCAATAGTCTAGCATCTTATATCCTTAAATACTTATTGCTAAGTTTGACTTGTGTATTTATTACCATTTGAAATCAAATCCGAATTGTTCCATCCATCTGTCATGGAATATAGACATGACCTCTTTGTCATAGTTACCATGGGAGATAACTTCATCAAGAAAATGAGCAGCAAGCTTTCCACCTTCCATAGCATGATGAATTCCCTCCCCTGAGTTAGAGAAATCAATATGCAGTTTTGAATCTACTATACATGTAGTTATTATTTTTCTATTAACAACAAACTACCATACATTCCATGTATTTCATAAATATTCTCTCTAAAAAGGACTAATCTTTTAACTTTTCTCGTAAGCAAATCCTTCCGCATGAATTACGTTTATCAGAACTGCTTGTATTAGAGTTATAACTCAAATCAGCCTTGGAGTACATATGTCTTAAAACATACATATGATAAGTTGCTATTTGAATTTTTAATCCTGTTATATATATATCAGGGTCCCATTAACCAATTACAGTATTCTTCGTGTATTAAACCATTCTATTCCTAAGAACTCATAAAAGGATACAAATTTGTTTCAACATTCAGAAAATACAGACGTCTTGATTAAACCTTCTAAATGTGGTTACAATAGAATCAGAAATAATAACAGAGCCAGTACTTACATTAGGTGACAATAAAATCATTTACCAGTAAGGGGGTCAATCATTCCTGCAGCATCCCCAACAACGAGACAGTGGTTGTCGTAGCTGTATTTCTCTCCACCAAGTCTTAGACTGGCTGTAAAATGGAATAAAACAAAGCATTTTATACAGGTTAATACTCCACAGTAGATATATTTTGCAAGTCGAAAGTTTGTAAATTGGAGATTTAAAATGTTTTGCCAGAGGAATCATTTGTGAATGGCCGAAATAAGAAATATAACATTTAATAGCAAAACGTATGATTATATATTTCTGTGAATGAGGAAATTCACGCTGGCGAATTTCGCAAACATTTCCTAGTCACAAATTTTACCACTTATACAATAAAACTGATGGGATTTACATTCAATGTTGGGTTTTTCAAACCTGTTACTTTCATTAACAATGTACGCATTCAGATCAATGTTACTTTATATTTAAAGTAAAAAAAATCAAAGTAAACGATGATGCATTAAAGCAAAATAGGTTGACCACTAACCAGCCTTCATCCTTTCTATTTTATAATCACTTCCTAAAGCTCTGCTTATATTTGGATCCTTAGTCATCATATAATCATGCCAGTGAGCTAAGTTGTCTGGGGTACATTTGGGATTTCCAGGTATAATGTAACAGCAATAGTTGAGCACATCATTCGGGTGTCGAAACAAAGCAGCATATCCTGGAAGTGATGAAAACGAGCAGAATTTGGGATCAATATCACTTTGTGAGAGAGAGAATACGTAGCTACAGGAAACGCCACATACATAAGACAGTGCCTCCGGGAAAACAACAATCCATCAAACACAAGGCACATAAGCAGGTTAAAGGGTACATATGTTAAGGAATAGAGGCACAGGGAATGGCCTAATATGTATTCAAACTTGTTAGCTAGATTACAGATTTGAAACATATTGTGGATCACATTTTGTTGACAGACACGCTAACCTGAAGGAGTATGTCTTTTATAAGGTTTTATCTTGCCTTTGATGATGTTTGACAATGAAATCTTGAAATAAATAGGAAATCTCTCTGTCTGTATTATAATCATTCAAAAAGCAAAGGTCAACATTAAGACCAACATTACACATAGACTTGCAATGAAATGACCGTAGACTTTCAGTAAACATGTAAATTACTATGATAGTTAGTTTTTGTGTTCATGTTCTTTTTCTAACACTAACTGTTTGTTTGAACTATGCTGAAGTTATAGGTTCCCACCTGGTAATACTTCCTTGTTGTAGAAGACAACACCATCTGCCTTGAATTTGTGTGTACCACCTTCAACGTATGCACATGAACATGTGCTGTCTGGTGGGCGTGTCACAATACCGAGTTGTGTGGCAAGACGAGATGGTGCCCCATCAGCACAAACCAAAACCTGTAACAATATAATTGTCATATAATTAGTTTATCTTAATATTACTGGTGAATCACAGAAAAACGAAATTCTTCAATCTGATGTTTGTACACTGTATATAACAATTAAAAGCTGAAGTTTTTGTGCCTTAAAATGTAATATTTGAAAAATAAAACAATAATAAAAAAAACATTTAACAGATGATAAACATGTGTAGAAGCCAAGCATTAAGATGTATCTGGCTCTCATTTTCATTTTAAATAAACTTGCATACTAATTGCTCACTCATAATAAAACATTTGTCTGATTTTTTAGGAATCATTTACTTCAACTCAAAGAACTACCAAGTCCTAAACATCTATACATACTCTAGCTTGGTAAGTGTTATCACTATCCTCAATATTAATCTTCCACAAGTTTGTCTCCTTGTTAAACGCTGCATCTGCTACAGGTTGTTCTTCCTTCAAATCAGCTCCCATTCTGAACAATATAATGATAGCAAATATCAATTTAAGGCCATAATAAGTTATCTATTTCATCTCCTGTCCTAATTTCTGGAAGTCAGGGTGTGGAATGATAAAGGCTTAACACACACAGGCATCCATGGTAGATTTTCAAATTCAAATATCTATTGTATAAATGGCCTCCACCCCATACACAAAAATAATACAATACACAAACAATAAATGAATTCATGATCATTTGCTTTCAAATGTTGAAACATTCAAACATCTTATACAATGTACAAAAGTCTAGGTCAAAGCAGATTTATCAGACATAAATTATCATTTCCCAATATTTTCTGGAAAAAATAATGGCTGAATAACGGTGTCCTTACAAAATGTTTGTTGTCATAATCCTGTGTATGCCAGAAATCATAACATAAATCTCATGATGAGATAACCATATTCATATTACAGTATACCTTTCTACAGAGAATGTAAGAACATTCTACAATGAGATGACTGTAAGAGGTGAGTATATATATTGCATCTAGGAAGTCAGGTCACAAACAGAGCTTATTCACAATTTGTCAACTTTTCAAATGCATTTAAAAGCCACTGCATGTTTTCCACAAGCAACTTTTTCTATGAGACATTTTGTACAACGTTTCAAACTTAATTTCAGACCAAACCAGTTAACTACACTATATACCTCTTTGCTCCCATGGCAACAGCTTCGTCCAGTAGAATACGTTTACATGCCAATGCTGCTGGGACTTCCCCGTAACCTTCTTTACTTCTACCAATATAACTCAAACCATTTGGGCTACACAAACCACCACTATCAGACTGATGAACATAAATAATAATCATAGCATTCATAGAAATTTTAACAAACGCACAGACACAAGAAGACACAAAATAAAACAGGATTTATTTGTAGAAGATTTAAACATGAATTATTACAAATCATTCCCCAGCAACTTTCTTACAGGGTTGATTGAAATGAATCATACATAATTAGTTTAAATTTATTGATATAACATCGATTGTGAAACAAATTCTTACAACTTATACTAATCATTCTCCATGAGTACTTCCTGGATAATTAACCAGTACTCAAACCAAGTTCAAGGATGATGAAGTCTTAGATCACACGCTGTTCAATGCAGGGCTCAAACTCACCATCTTTCCAATTAGAGGTCAGATGCTCTATCTCTAGACCACAAGGGGTTCCACTAGGATCGTCAGTAATCTTTAAGTTTGTTTATGTTTTTAGCATTTAACACATTTTTTTCAAACAAGCAATGAAGATTATTCAAGCTACGCAGACAACCTGAACATATTATACATACAACATGTGCTTTGTTTTCGCTGATTAACTTCTCATATATTCCCATCTCCATGAGGATTTCAATGGCAGTTTTACATACAGCATCACCACAGTATTTATCTCTAGGAAATTTCTTCTTTTCCAGCAGGAGACATTTCCATCCAAGTTTTGCTGTAAATCAATAAAATCAGACCCATTTTAAAAATCATCAACAAAGACCAAAGGTGCGTTTTTAGAGGTAGGGGAGGTAATGAGAAAAGTAAGCCAATGTAGAAAAGCTAGCTGTCTAAAAAAACGTTTGAATGCATCGCTAGCCACAAAATGGCGTGCGCCAGATCAGACGACACTGTTCTGCATGGACGCTATTTTGTTTAACAAAGCTAGCTCTGTCAGATCATGCTACCTATCTAAAGATAGGGGCTACTTTTCCTACGTTTAAGAAATGGCAGCGCTACTTTCCCTACATAGCACTAGGTAGAATTCTATTTTTCCTACAGACAATAAAGGTCATATGCATACAAATTTCACAAATTGCAAGTCCATGTAGCTTAAAATATAAATACAGTAAAACCTCAGTTAAATATCACCTTGAAATAATGACCAACTCACAACTAAGACTGACTTCCATCAGAACCAATAGTGGTCTTATTATTATGTTATCTGATGTATAATACACCCATATTTGACAAGTTTTACATGCAACAGAGACCACGCTCACAGTGATCTGTCCAATCAGCAGCTTCTATTTAAACCATCTATATCGTATATACAAGGTCCATGAAGTTTATGTGGTCTCGTGGCATTGTCTGTATGATTGTCTGTATGGCATTGTCTGTATGATACTTGCTGACACTTGTGTATATATGGTATAGACAATATCACTCATTGTCTAACCTGTGTCGATCAAAAATAAGACCACAAGAACTACATGGATATTGTCTATACAATATGAACCACAGGAAATTATTGCGAGTTATCTCACTTTATCCCTTCTAGAGTTCTCTCCCTTTATTCTGTTGAAATGCAAGCTGTGGATTAGACAGATTGAAGAGAACGTGTACTAACACAGACTTTTCATGAAATATAGGATGTTATACGTGTTACATATACAGTTTGATAGGTTGCATACATTTCATAAAACTAATTAGGTGAATGCAGCCAGTTGAAATCACATCTATAGCAGATTATAATGATAGCATTGTATTGAAGCATATTCAAGTTCCAGTAACTGTGGTACAAATCACCTTCACTTATTGATAATTCAGTAATCAATTATATCAGTACAGTAACAGAGAATTTGAAATGAAATTGATGAGTCTAAAATGTCAGATGTGTATGTGCTCATTTTGCATTAAACATTCATCACTTTGTTATTTTATATTTCATTTTTACTTAACATTTAAAAGGGTTAGGTAAATATCTGGGTGGATTGGTATCAAACATCCTCAGCATCAATAGATGTCACATTGTGAAAGGATTGATTTTAAACAGATCTTATTTATAGCACTAAATCAATACTAGACAGATTAAAGTTGATAAAAGGTTATACATTTAACCTAGGAGAATGAACAGGGCTAGAATGCACAGCGTACGTTTTAAATTGTACATGTATTTTTACAGTACAAAATTCCAGGGTGGTTGAACATGTGACTTTTTGTTTACTATACGGCATGGAAAGCTGGCAGCGGATCACAAATGTTACGTATTTTGGCGGTTTTGATTGTTAGAAATAGTTTTTAATATTTAATAGCCTAAAACCTGGTCATACAAAATCCAGTTGCATCGATGCCCATATCGACATATAGATCTGAATGGGTGCCACAAAACTTAAGCAGGGCGAACGATCTCTGATTTTTTTGCGGAAAGCATTAATTCCGGCAAACCTACAGAGATCTACGTGTCGATATGGGCATTGAGTAATCTAGTAATGAAGTTTACCAAGAAAGAATGCTGTGGTAGCACCGCCAGGTCCTGCACCAACAATAGCAACATCGTACCATTCTCTGTCTAATGACTGAAATATACAGCAATATTACAATATACAACACTGTACCATTCTCTGTCTAATGACTGAAATATACAGCAATATTACAATATACAACATCGTACCATTCTCTGTCTAATGACTGAAATATATACAGCAATATTACAATATATGACACTGTACCATACTCTGTCTAATGACTGAAATATACAGCAATTTTACAATATATGGCACTGTACCATTCTCTGTCTAATGACTGAAATATACAGCAATATTACAATATATGACACTGTACCATTCTCTGTCTAATGACTGAAATATACAGCAATATTACAATATATGGCACTGTACCATTCTCTGTCTAATGACTGAAATATACAGCAATATTACAATATATGACACTGTACCATTCTCTGTCTAATGACTGAAATAGACAGCAATATTACAATATATGACACTGTACCATTCTCTGTCTAATGACTGAAATATACAGCAATATTACAATATATGACACTGTTCCATTCTCTGTCTAATGACTGAAATATACAGCAATATTACAATATACAACACTGTATCATTATCTGTCTAATGACTGAAATATACAGCAATATTACAATATATGGCACTGTACCATTCTCTGTCTAATGACTGAAATATACAGCAATATTACAATATATGACACTGTACCATTCTCTGTCTAATGACTAAAATATACAGCAATATTACAATATATGACACTGTACCATTCTCTGTCTAATGACTGAAATATACACCAATATTACAATATATGACACTGTACCATTCTCTGCCTAATGACTGAAATATACAGCAATATTACAATATACTACACTGTACCATTCTCTGTCTAATGACTGAAATATACAGCAATATTACAATATATGACACTGTACCATTCTCTGTCTAATGACTGAAATATACAGCAATATTACAATATATGACACTGTACCATTCTCTGTCTAATGACTGAAATATACAGCAATATTACAATATATGACACTGTACCATTCTCTGTCTAATGACTGAAATATACAGCAATATTATAATATATGACACTGTACCATTCTCTGTCTAATGACTGAAATAGACAGCAATATTACAATATACAACACTGTTCCATTCTCTGTCTAATGACTGAAATATACAGCAATATTACAATATACTACACTGTACCATTCTCTGTCTAATGACTGAAATATACAGCAATATTACAATATATGACACTGTACCATTCTCTGTCTAATGACTGAAATAGACAGCAATATTACAATATATGACACTGTACCATTCTCTGTCTAATGACTGAAATATACAGCAATATTATAATATATGACACTGTACCATTCTCTGTCTAATGACTGAAATAGACAGCAATATTACAATATACAACACTGTACCATTCTCTGTCTAATGACTGAAATATACAGCAATATTACAATATACAACACTGTACCATTCTCTGTCTAATGACTGAAATATACAGCAATATTACAATATACTACACTGCACCATTCTCTGTCTAATGACTGAAATATACAGCAATATTATAATATACTACAAGTACTATTCTGTCGCAAGTGACAGAAAGAATAACGCAGGGAGAAAAAGAAAATGAATGCGGAATTTTAATCAGATATATCAGCCATTTAAGAAAAATAATTAAGAATTCAAACTCACTTCATTTTGTAATGCATGTATGTTCATTAATATTGGAAGAGACTGTTTTAATGCTGAGCATGAAAGTATAAATTTATTATTGTCAACCAGCATACAACTCCATTGCTTAAAAAAACGAACATTCATCATAATATAAAAGAGACCTCAAATACGTTTTGCAACCTGCATAAGAAATTTGTACGACTCTAATTGGAGCAATATGAAAACATATTTTGATGCACATATTAACTTGGTTTTCACTGTATCTACATTCAGAATCTAAAGAATAAATCAAATCTTTACAATGTCTTTTGCTCACAAATCAAGCAATACCTACAGATCTAGGTAGAACTTCTTCATGCAAACATCATTGCAATAACAAATGTACTACACTGCTGTGGAAAAAACTGGAAACCGGCGTAATTAACCGAACATCAGAATCAAGATCTTTGAAGTGTCTAGTTTTTTTATTCATATGCAAATTTAAGAGACTTTTTGACATACAGTAAAACCGCACGTTAAAGACTACCTCCATAATAAGACCACCTCAAAGTTAAAGTCAATTTTCACTGTCACCATAATTTATGCTCTTGATTCAACATCAATATTAAGACCACCTCAATAAGAAGACCAGTGTTCAAGGGTCCCAAGGGCCATGGGTGGTCTTATTACAGAGGTTTTACTGTATGTAGTTAATCGCAAATATACTCCTGTCAGACAGAGCAAGAGTTGGTTGACAAATAAAGAAGCAAAACCCAATGTTTTTTGTGCAATGACAGACTAATTAAAAAGCCATATGTATTGAGAACATGCAGTCTTGAACATCATTCCATCGCCATAGCAACATATGCTGTTCCCATGATGACACAGCATGTTTCCTTGGCAACACATACTGTTGCCTTGGCACGGAGGTCTTTACAGCAGCTTGCCTCCACTCCAGCTTTAATATTAAACTAACATTTAAATAAAGTATCAAATACAATTGCTGAGGAAACACCATAGTTCATAATGAACACAAATACAGTATTGTATTAAAGTATATTTACTAGTCATAAACTGGGATGCTGACTAGTCATCAATAATTTGCATCACACACTATTACTGCTACTAACCAATAATAATAGATCCATACTTAAAAGCATACCTCCGTTTTATTTTTGTCATCAGGAAATTTTACAGGAAAATCTGACACTTTTATCTTCACCTTAAATTCTCTTTTGAAGACAAATACAATGATGACAGCTATAACAATTAATACAAGAAGTGCAGAGAAAGGCAACATCTTGCACCTACCGATCTCGGCGTAATGATCACCCTATGGACTTTGACACTCACAGCAACCGAGCTTTGTATACATCAGGACGTTTTACGTTTGGTGATATCTAGTGAGACACCGGTTTGATGCAAGGGAGTTAACCATTAATTGTTTACATTAACGTATTTTTTGTTATCCAATTTTATATATTTTCACAGAATTCCTCGTGATATGCGCGCTGATTCTTAAACTGGTAATAATTTTCTCTTATATTGTTATTATTTTATATTCACCTTTATGCAAATGTTGTCATTTGCAAAATGCAACATCTGCATATTTTTTCATAATATTAGTGTTTTTGGTGACCTAGTACTCGGACAGCATCATTTGGATATTTTCATCACAATTGTTTGTGGGTATTCATTTTTATATTATGTTCATTCTTTGTTATGGTAATAACAACTAAGTATGTTTCAAATAACAAAAAATGATGAAACTTTTAATTCTTAAAATTCAAAGTAAAGTTGTTTTGATAAGGCATACAAATATGGTAGAGATTAATATTGTAGTGGTGTGGCGTTAGACACCGTCATGTTAGCTAAGTTGGTAGACTCCCGTTCTAGTGTTTAGGGGTCAATGGTTAAAGTCACACATTGGGCACACTTTTTCCCCTTGATTTACTTCAATGGTGGCAGTGGTGTTTGACGGCCCACCGTGGTTGAGTCTACAATGCCAGAAGGGAGAGGAGTGTACTGTGTAGTGGGGTTAGACGGTGCCCGGTTAGTTCAGTCGGTAGAGCGCTATACTAGTGTTTAGGGGGTAGTGGGTTTGAGCCCCACATCGAGCACACTCTTTTCCCCTTGATTTACTTCAACATGTTTTATATATAGCAGTTGGATCCATTTCTGTGCCAATTTTTTTTTCTATTTATATTTTTACAGTACATCACTACATGTTCCATCTATGACTTTGCCCTTATAAAGGTCTTATTGGAGCCAGAATATAGTCTAGTATGGACCTGTGCCATCAATTGAAACAATATATATCCACTTAAGTTGTTATTGTTTCAAATGAGTGGATCTGATTTTTCTACATATATTAAAATATCGGTGGAATTCAATAAAATCTTGTTTGTTTACCAAGTAGTAGTTTCGATAGTTTATGCATGATTAATTTTCCATCGTGGCCGTATACTCTCTATGCAATCTGCAATGCACATCCATGGGTGGTATAGTCATAACGATTGACCATAGAAATAAATTTGCTGCATGCAAGTTGATAGACTTTGTTTGCAGGGACTCAAAAAACATTGTATGTGTATCGGACTCCAAAATCATAATCAATAATTGGAACACCACAATAGATTGTCTGTCGATAGTACAATCGATTTACAAGTTTTCTGTTTTTGACCTGATTTTCACCATGGAAGAACCTATTTTTCACATTCTAATGTCGAGAGAAAACAGAAAAAAACAAATTCAACATGTATTATTACTTTATCACCAAACAAACTTTAAACTGAAGTTTGCACAATTTTCACAGTAATATTAAAAGTGCTGAGGCACTGGAAATTACTAAATGTTTTTTCTCCATATTTAGCCTTAAAATGTTCCCTGTAAATCTCTGTTAAGTACTTAAAAACTGCAGAATAAAGTTGTGTCAGACTACTAAAATTTAGTAAAAATCGATCGTCAAAAATCACTTTCGATTGTGGCTGACTTTTGGGTGGTACGATTAGCTTTCATTTTGAGCATCACTTCTTATGTTGCATCAACTCGATTATAATTTCAGGATCTTTTAAATTTTAATTTTATTTTTCTATATACAATGTACAATTATATTCAATATAGTTGACTCCATATGTCACCTCAGACATGGCCATCTATGACATCGGTAGGCTTATTTGTCAAGGCAAAAAGGGGTTCAAGTATTCAACCAAACGTGAATTTATCGGACCCTTACAAATCATTTCACCAATCAATCTGAATAAGAATTGAGAATGAAATAAAAATATTTCTGACAATGACAGACTGATCCTATATATAATGTATGGTACCTGATGGTAAACAGTTGCTTTTTATCAAATTTAATGTAGTTTCTCAAAAATTATTTGGAAAAGTAAATAAACAGATACAAATCTATCAAAAACTAGTCAAAATTGAAACATTTTTTCATTCATATATTAATGCCAAAATTGAACTAGTTACCAACAGATGTAATAGTCACAATCACACATACCATGATATATATTGCAATACATTTAATAGCAACATATCGCAATATGTACCACAATATATTGCTTCATTAACATGTAATGTGACTGTAGATATTTCTCTTACCTGAGTACATAAGTTGATCTCCAAACTCTTCGAATGTGTAACAAAAAATAAACATGGTGAGGTCAGCACAAGGCAGTTATCATTCTTTTTTCAGTTTTTGACTAATAAGAGTTTTCATGACTAAACAATGACATATATTTAGAGTTTGTAGGTTCTAACTAATCAGAACACTTCAACAACTATTTACATGTGAGCTTTCAGATTTAGTCAATACCTTGGCATCTCTGACTACTTGATACACCAAATGTTCAAATGAAATTTTTGTTTCATAAACAATATAAATATATAAAGTCCTGCAAAATTTATTTGAGATAGATATTAGTCCTTACTAACGCACATGTATGCCATATTTTTTTGAGAAGTTGAGAACCTATTGTATGGCACACATACAGTATCAGGGGACTGGACAGCTTTAGGGAACTCGGGGGCCTTTTGCATTGTTAAAAGATGAAAAGGGGAATTTTTCAATTGGGGATGAAAACATACCACTTCAGTTGGGAAAGGGTACAGGTCTATAAAAAGCTCCAAAAATAGCTAAACAAATACCATGAGTATACATGCACTAAAATTATATTGAATGTTCTGTCACCACTTTCTCTTTAAAGGAAGATGGTCTTAAAAATCTGCTTGGAGATATTTTCCTATTTTACTAGATAGAAGATATGCTGCCTTAAATTAGCAGCTTGGCTTTGGTTGAAATGCCATCAATATTCAGGAATTTCAATCTACCAGTACACTATGTTCCACTGGCTGCAGTATTCTGTATAATGCTATATTACTATCTTCTGGTGTCAGTTATGTATGTGTAATTTTAATTATTTAAGAACTCCTACTATAAATTGTATCGGTTCAAATAAATTTAACTTCACCAGTTGCTTAGCAACCATTTATATTCTACTATAATATTGCCATGACATTTTCACTCGCAGTTTATTATCTCCATCATGCATGGAAGTGATGATGTTATGCATTGGATATCATATGTATGCTTTATCTAATGTAGAGGACAGTGTATTGATTATTGTGCTGGTTCTCCTCCAGTGAGAGTTAGATCTATATATGATGGTCACATCTGATACTAATGATTCTGTTGTCATTGATGACACAATCCTGGCTTAATTAATACAAGTACAGTATAATGAAACAGTGTCTGTGTTAGACATTGACTTTCTTGTACTTGCTATTTGCACTTGCAGTCTTATTTACATGTTAGTCCAAGTTGAAATCTCAAAACTTTACCAGTCAGAGTGAAATTTTGCTAGTCCAAATCATTTATAGCATTGCCAGTATTTTACATATTCTTTAGGTAAAAATAGCAAAAAAATAAACATAATATAACTTTTGAGTTTATTTAGTGTGGTTTCTGCAGGTAGAATATATTCAAATAATGGTTTTGTAAATAATTTTTTTACAAGAAGTCTGTATGAATGTTGTATTAGTTACAGGCTCTAAATAACACCCATGTGAATCATTTGACAGCAATATATAAATCACTCCATGTAAAACATTCTGGGTAACAATGCCTTGAAGCTGTTGGGGGAATTACACATCCCTTACTGACTAGAATTTATCATTTTAACATTTCTCATTTAGATTACAAAAACAATAAATGCAAGATGCATGTTTGTGCTGTAGTGAAGACATGTTTCTCAGATATTGCAGAATATATGTCTACACATTTGTTTTTGTCTTGGTATAATATTTCCTGAAAATAATGTCTGTGAGATGTGTCTTCTGTCTGCTAAATGGGAGAAGCCTTTCATGGTGATTGCACCTGGTTCTTGTCACAGATAGCATGGATTGTTGGTGTGTCTACAGTTGTCTATATCTACTTTTGTTAATTGTTAATTAACTCATACATATATAGTGCACTTGTATTTAGGCCATCCTTAAACAATTGTTTGGCATATCCACTCGGCAAGTTCTGGGTGGGTAGGGTTGGTTATTTGTTTATTTATTACATGTTGTGGTTGAACAATCTTCAACTATAAATATACAGCCCCATTTAAAACTTCCCTGCTTTGACACCTCAAATAAAATTTCCAATAGGGACGATTTTCGGGGGGGAGGGTAGGGTTATGCTTAACAAACATTTCTTTAACGATGGTCTTGCAGATAAATCACACACATATGTTCAAATGCTAAATTATTAAACAAGAATATGTTATGAGTTTTTTATGATATGTAAGTTTTTGCAGTCATCATAAAATACTGTTTATGTTACTCGTGCAGTGCTCAGTATTCTATGCATCGTTGTAGAATACATATATTTCCTGGTTTATATCAGACCCATGTATAAAATAATGGAGGAACTTGTCTCTGTCCAAATTTCTTGAGTTTCAAATATTTGCTGGCAATTATGCTACATCTTTCAATATTTTCTTGGTTCTTACCCTAGGTTCTCCATTTTAAAGTCTTTATTATATTGCCTAGTAACGGTTCATGTATTGAAATGACAGTTTTATAATAAAGTATAACACAGTATTTTAGTTTATACTTAATAAGTAAGGCCAAAAATAAAAAAAGTGTTTGTTTACCTACCCATCAAACATGCTGTAGTTAAATTTTTATCAGCCTTTGGTATCTGAGTCTTTATTAAGAAAAATATACAGTTACGGACAGGAAGTGTTTTCTTTTGAAAATATTGCCTACCTAAGCGACTCAATTAATTTATTTTTTCAGGTTCATTGATGAAATTTTTGTTTGGGTCAATTTTTCCTTGCGCATAGAAAAATCATAGAAGGTTTCTACAATTGAAGATACAGACAGCATTGAATGTACACTTTTAATTATTTTATTTGAAAATGAGTGGATAAGCCACAATGTGGGAGGAAATATGCATAATACATACAATGCATCAATACATATATGCACAAGTAGACTGTTGACAAAACAAACACTTTTTTAAGGATGACCCTACTTGATGAAGTAAGGTCAGGAAACAGGAATCAAAGACTTATTTATACATGGCCTAAGATTCTAAAATACAGTTCTGAATCCTGATTATGTTGTTTGAAGAGCTAACAAAGGTCACTTTGATGGGTAATTTAACAAAAATTGGCATTTGAATTTGTGTGAAAAATGTCCTGGGGGGATTAATGGTTAATGGTAAATAACAGGTTGGGAACAGTGGCAAAGCCATAAAGCTCTTGTTTGTTTAAATAGCTTACTTACAATGTATTGACATTGTCAAGATTTAAGATGATCCCACTATACAGAATCAATGGCTGCACATCTTGCATTGTTCCCCTCTTTTATGCTTTAATACTGACAGTATTTAGAGGTATACTATATATTTAATTATATATATATTGCACTTAATCTTTCATGCAGCTTTTATGTACATGTATGCAAAGCCAGCTGGATGTTAGGCCAGGTATGTTGATATGTCTGCTTTCATATAAAACCATATGTGTGTATAGGAAGATATAGTTTTGTATTGAAAGTAAATGTTCAACACTGTGCGAGTTCAATGAGATAATAAAAGTTTGGATGTATAGATGATGATGATAGTTTATCTGATGTATAATGTACACAGAAGTAAGTGCACAATTTTGAAACTGTGTTCACAGATATATAACATGTTACTTTATCATGCATTTATTATTGTACATGTATATCACACTTTACAAACATGATATTATCTGAAGTCATTGTAAGTCAATCAATTTATCTGTTAGCACTATCACAATGTTACTTCATGTTTGAAAGTAAAAAAATGCAGTTTTAAGTTTAATGTTCATTTATGTTAAAGCTTTTACTAACAAAAAGGTACCACTTCAGGAGGTGCACAGCACCACCAACAACACCCACACCAACAACACTCACACCAACAACACCCACACCAACAACACCCACACCAACAACACCCACACCAACAACACCCACACCAACAACACCCACACCAACAACACCCACACCAACAACACTCACACCAACAACACCCACACCAACAACACCCACACCAACAACACCCACACCAACAACACTCACACCAACAACACCCACACCAACAACACACACACCAACAACACCCACACCAACAACACTCACACCAACAACACCCACACCAACAACACCCACACCAACAACACCCACACCAACAACACCCACACCAACAACACCCACACCAACAACACCCACACCAACAACACCCACACCAACAACACCCACACCAACAACACTCACACCAACAACACCCACACCAACAACACTCACACCAACAACACCCACACCAACAACACTCACACCAACAACACCCACACCAACAACACCCACACCAACAACACCCACACCAACAACACCCACACCAACAACACTCACACCAACAACACACACACCAACAACACTCACACCAACAACACCCACACCAACAACACCCACACCAACAACACCCACACCAACAACACCCACACCAACAACACCCACACCAACAACACTCACACCAACAACACTCACACCAACAACACCCACACCAACAACACCCACACCAACAACACCCACACCAACAACACCCACACCAACAACACCCACACCAACAACACACACACCAACAACACCCACACCAACAACACTCACACCAACAACACCCACACCAACAACACCCACACCAACAACACCCACACCAACAACACCCACACCAACAACACCCACACCAACAACACCCACACCAACAACACCCACACCAACAACACCCACACCAACAACACTCACACCAACAACACCCACACCAACAACACCCACACCAACAACACCCACACCAACAACACCCACACCAACAACACCCACACCAACAACACCCACACCAACAACACCCACACCAACAACACTCACACCAACAACACTCACACCAACAACACCCACACCAACAACACCCACACCAACAACACTCACACCAACAACACTCACACCAACAACACCCACACCAACAACACTCACACCAACAACACCCACACCAACAACACCCACACCAACAACACTCACACCAACAACACTCACACCAACAACACCCACACCAACAACACCCACACCAACAACACTCACACCAACAACACCCACACCAACAACACTCACACCAACAACACTCACACCAACAACACCCACACCAACAACACTCACACCAACAACACCCACACCAACAACACCCACACCAACAACACTCACACCAACAACACTCACACCAACAACACCCACACCAACAACACCCACACCAACAACACTCACACCAACAACACCCACACCAACAACACTCACACCAACAACACCCACACCAACAACACTCACACCAACAACACTCACACCAACAACACCCACACCAACAACACTCACACCAACAACACACACACCAACAACACCCACACCAACAACACTCACACCAACAACACCCACACCAACAACACCCACACCAACAACACTCACACCAACAACACCCACACCAACAACAGTCACACCAACAACAACTACTTATACAATAACTTTCATAAAAGTCAGGTCACAATATAACTGTTCATAAGTTTCATAAATGATGGGTATCTCCTAATCAATGCTATCACCAGCATACATTGTAAACTCTAATCTACTTTTGGACTGTTATAAAATGTTATCATCTATGATACACACTTATATTTAAAACAAATAATATCTTATTTATAATTCATTTTATGATTGGTTTTTGTTCAATTTCTTAAATATTTACAGGTCTTGCTCAGTTTTTATAACACATAGTATGCATTTTTTGTTGAACTGTTACCAATAAGATGCATAACCTGATCTTGTATAAAAAACATTTTGTCTGATTAAGAATTTGCAGCCAGCTGTCATGTGTTCTTAATAAGAAGTAATTGTTTCCTGACTATATCTTGCTGTGCTAGCAGTGTACTTATGATTTCATTCGTAGAATTATGATGCATTATAATGTATCGTCATACTGTTATACTTTGTATCTACATGCACATTATTCGAGGGTTGTTGCAGAATTTCCAGATTGTGAATATTTCATGGCCTGGAAGTTTGTGCAATGATGACTTTAATTATACGATCTTGTACTGTCAATTTTTAATTTTCAATGCATTATTTTAGAAGTTAAAGAAATTTAACATAATTATAAAGGAATATTCACACTGTGGTAACTTTCATGATGAAATGCCTGGGGATGTCTATGATAATCATTTAAAGCAGCATTACATTTTTTCTCTCTTCTCAGATGCTATATGGTACCATCTAAATTACATTTCATTTTACAAAAAGACCTTCTGTGAGTCTGATATTGACATTTTTCTAGACCAAAAGTAACTCATTTTTAGTCATCAAGAAGAAAATATGGATTTGGAAATATAGTTGAGAGGATTTTCTAATTTATTGTTTTGATAACAAAGATGGAACAACATTAATGAATTGGGTCATCAAAATCATTTTTTCACACATGTTTTCATGCAAGACATCATCACAATCAACAGTTTATGACTGGAGTTCTTCAGTCAATCAGTGACAGCAGAGTTTCTTCAAACAAAAGCCAGGAGTTAAATGTCTTATTTATTCAAATTATGTCCAATTCAGTGGAATGAAAAATATTTTCATTGGATATAGATTGTGATTCCTTAGCAAGTATTTATACACATGAAATGAAATATGTAATGCCACAATTAGGCAGTCATGGCTTGGTCTGAGTGCAGAATGTCAAATTTCTGATTTGGAGGTCATCCCAGGGTTTTAGATTCTGCCATGTCCTCACAATATCTGGTTTTGGCTTAAATACTGATAAGGAATTCAAATGGTAAGTCATCAAGAGTGATAAATGTGTTATTTAAGCTTTTCTCACATTTTGGATGGGAAATAATAAGTATATTAAGAAAATTAACATTTAAGGATGTTAAATAATGTGTGTATGAACAATTTAAATCCATCTAGATGAGCAAGATTATGTCATGGTGTTCTGCAGCCATTTTGCTCTCAGCTGTCGACAAATGATCATATTAACTGCATGAATGTGTTTGATCACGCCTTGGATATAAATTTGATGTTGATACATTGAGCACAGTGTTTTATGTCGTTTTAAACTACAGATCTTGTCAATATTGTTGATTTGGTATAGAGTGGTGAAAATAAAACAAATTACTGGTTGTACAAACTGAATGGCCTTGATGCACCAAAGTATCATGTGTTGGTGTTTGCCCTGTAGCTATTCATGCTATCCATTTATACTGCACATTTGTGGTAATAAGCTATACTAGGTGTTATATAATCAGCAAAACATTTTAGATTGAAGTTAATCTCGTTATATTACACAAAAAGTGATAGAACTTTTTTATATTTTCAATACAATGCAAATATACCTGGGCACATTGAAACAGTATATAGGTAAAAAACACACAGGTGTAGGAATAAAAGTCCTTTTGATGACTTGAAATATCCCCAGACTGAGTTGTGGTTTGCACAGATTATATGATCATTGAACCTTATGTGGTCTGTTGTAACTTTCTATCAGATTGATACTAAAAGAAACAAAGCACCATTTCATGGATGATTGCTCTACAAATAAGAGGTTACATTTAGAGGTAGGGGAAGTAAGCAAGAAAAGTGTAGAAAAGGTATAAAACACGCTTCAACACTTCGCTAGCTACAAAGTGGTGTCCGCCAGACCGGACGACATTGTTCTGTATGGATTCCATTTTGTTTAGCAAAGCTAGCACTGTCAGATCATGCTAGGGACTACTTTTCCTACGTTTAAGAAACGGCACCGCTACTTTTCACTCAGACTCTAAAAATGTGCCTCTGTATGCAGATTACATTAATGTTTAGAGAGCACTGCCAGTTGCATGACTTTTTGAACATTCCTCATTAACTGTTAATGTTTAATTGCCGGGAGATTTTCTTTCTTTGCATATCTCTCCTCCATTTTACAAAATGTTTATTACTTATTTACATAATTGGATTGTGTTCAGCTGTCAGATTATTTGTGTTCCGCAAGCAGACAATAAAAAACCCAGTTTTAGGGAGCTAGCTGGAGATCATTAATGTAAAAACATCTCCCTTAGCATTATTTCAATGATGGCCCTTAAGTGACATCTTGTTTACTAGTTTTCGTTAAACTTGTTTTCAATATGTAACTATGTATTGTACCCTGATATGAAATGCTACAATATGAAATTATATTTTGTCATGAAAACCTCAATGTAGTAAAGAACTAAAATGAAAGTGATAATTGTTCAGTTCAAGTTTGTATTTTCTAATCATGAAAAGTGGTAAAAAAACTGGAATGATGTACCTTTTAGTATAATTGAAGAGTATGCTGTTGAAATTTTAAAGTGTTCAACTTCAAGTGAGCAAAAAAGTCTGCAGTCAAATCTTAGGTTAATGAAGGAATATTAGGGCTGATGATTCGGCTAATTCGATCTGATTTGTGAATCAGGGTCAACGATTCACGATCTGAATTAACCATGATCCATTATAATTAAACAATTAATAGTAATATTCAGAAAATATTTCCATACCTTTAAGTTATAAGAACTGCTGATTGATCAATGTATGTATATGTGACTTTGTCGTGTTGACTATTTTCCATGTTACATACAAATATTGACACAATGCCTACGATAAAGTCATCATCTCAACTTTGCATTTTGATCAAGTCTGTATATCATAATATATTATTTGCCTCAAAATGAAGTAATTTATGTCAAAGCCACTTTCATGTAGTTTACCTTTGTTTGAATTTATACACTTGATACAACGTGAACTCTGAATTAAAATTCTGCTAGCTTCACGATCGATGTGAAGTTGTCATAGAGAAGTTCATTGTATTGGAAACAGTTTTTGGGTCATATATGAAGTTTTATCTGTTTTTTCAGTACAGTAAGATCGCGATAGTTACAGTTCTTAGGAAAATAATATGGTATATATTTCAATATGTTGCTAATGTATTGCGATATATGGTGGTGTGCTTCAGGCATAATCACAGTGACACCCCTAAGGTTAACATACACTCAATAGTTATGATATAAACATATTAAGTTTGGAGCTTCACTACTGCCCCTTATAATATACAGTACTACCTGGATGTCACTATCTATCTTCCATATTACGCGTGATTCTTTGGTATACGGAATCACCCGATGTAGATTAGAAGTACATGATGATATTGTTGTTGTTTCCGATCAGATCATATATTCATTCAGCTGGTGTATATGCCTATTCAAATGCTCTGGCTAACGTGCATTTGCAAGACATTGATTTCTTGCGGATAATGCAATAAATAACAAGATATTTGAATTTTTTGTGTCAACAGCTATTTTGATGTTGTTAAAGCAGGATTCTGTGCTGGATATCATATGTTACAGATTACATGATTGTAATTTACATCCTCCTAACACGATTGGCTGATCGATGCGGTTTGAATTCATGTTAGCTGCAGTGAGTTTTATTGATCTATTCTTTTAAAGGGATTATTATTTGTGAATTTTAAGGTGAGAATTGTTTTTGTTTTTTTTATATTTTATTACAGTAATGACTTGCTTTAGAAAGGCTTCTGTGGAATTGTGGTACAGGAGCATCACATCAAGATATATGCATGATTATAAGTGGATTGTATAGAAATACAGTACAACCTCAATTGTAGACCACTTCAATGATAAGACCACCTCAAAATTTAGAACACAATTTTCAAGTCCATTTTCACTGTTTTGCTCTCTTTATTCAACTTCAGTATTAAGACCATCCCGATGAGTAGACCTGAGTTTTCAAGGGTCCCAAGGGTGGTCTTAATATTGAGGTTTTACTGTATAGTGATGTATGAAAATTGGTTGAGTGAAGAATTATTAAATTTGATGACATTTTCATGTCTTCCAGAAATTGTCTTAACTTTTGAATGTAAGTATTTGTATTTTTAAACAGGTTTTCAAAGAAAACCAGGTTATTAGAATGGTGTGTGTCGTTGGGCGGGCGGGCGTCAAACTGAGGGTTTCCGGCAAATAACTTGAGAATGTTGATCATATTGTAACCAAACTTGTTGTATATTAAGAACATGTGGAGAGCTCACTTGGGATTGCTTTTGGGTTCGTTCTGCCAAAGGTCAAGGTCTCCATTATTAAAAATAGAAACTTGGTTTCCGGCAAAAACTTTAGTTTCGTTGATCATATTGACATCCAACTCAGTGTATAGAAAGAACATGTGGAGAGCTCGCTTGGGATTGCTTTTGGACTCGTTCCGTTAAAGGTCAAGGTCACTGATACTAAAAATAGTAAGTTGGTTTCCGACGAATAACTTGAGTTCCGTTGATCATATTGTAACAAACTTGGTGTATAGAAAGAACATGTAGACAGCTTGCTTGCAAATGCTTTTGGGTTTGTTCTGCCAAAGGTCAAGGTCACTTAAAATTTAAAAATCAGTTTCGACTTAATATCTTGGCTATGCGTGGGTGTGTTGACATCAAACTTGGTGTTAAGTTGTTGCATATATATATAATACATCTAAGTGTGAGTGTGTGTATGCATTTATCACGTACGGCACCTTTGCAGCATTGATGATCATCATGTATTCATTATACAAATAGAGCCTTGGTTACAAATAACTAGGTTGAAAACCTGGTTTGTGGGCATTGCCCATTTCTTGTTTTAGATTGCATATATACATTGCAACCTGACCAGAGTGACCCTCTCTTAAGAAACTACCTTTCTTCAACAACAGTATCAGTTTTTTATGTAGTAAGAATTTACGAGGGAATGTAATCTGGAAGGTGTCGAGAAAATGTAATCAGGAAGCATATTTGAGGACAATTGTCCTGGAGAAAAAAATTGACTTGAAACTCTACTGTTGTATGCTTTGAGACAAAATGATCTGCTTCTGTAGTGTAAAATTCTTCCTGTCAGGGTTTTTGAGGCGCTCTAGCATCTCATTGCTATCATCGTCAACTGGATGGTCTACGCGAAGTAAACAGCCAAATACAGGAGTTGTTGCATTCAGACTGCTTGTAGGAAGCATTTATGTCTTACTCTTGTTGACAAGGTATTAAGACAGCTTAAGGCCTCAGGTAAGTTATTGAGGTTTTCCAACCTGAATGCACTAAGTAAGTCCGAGTATTGTGTCTGATAGAATCATTACAGTCCGTAAGTAGTTTGGTTTGAGAAGTGCGGAGAACTGTGATCTCTCTGACTGTCAGACTGAGTTATATCCAGATACATAGTCACTGGCATTTATTGATATGTTCTAGGGAGTCTAATTAGTGACTACTGCCAATAGAACAGTAAAAATTCATGAAATCATGGCTTTTTGTCTACTTAGGTTCATACAGTTGTACGCTAATTGATCTGGTCTGGCTGGTTGTTAGGACTCGTATAGATCTTGCATATTATTATATATTTTTGTGTTTTCTATTTTAACAGTATACAATAGGTCAGTTTATACACTTGGTGGAGTTTTTCATGAAATTACATTTCAGGTATCATATTGTTATTTATTGAAGTTGTTTTTGTTTTACATGACACTGATCAATATTATTTGATAAGAACTGTTGGATGTTATTATGTTTCAGTTGAAATTCATCTATTATTCAGGATATTTAAATTGAAAATTGACTCGGATTTTATGTGCTTACATGTGATGGTTATAAAACACTGGAACCCTTCTGAGCAATGTTGAAGCAATTTTGTCTCATTTAACTGATTGATGAAACTAGTAGAACGTCTCCTGTAATTTCATGGCCTTTGATAGGTGCTTGGAATAGACTGTGACTTCTAAGCAAGCTGGACTTATTCCCTGGTTTTTTGAAATCAGAGACATCATTAAGTTAAAACTGTCGGAGCTTTTAAGTACTTATTTTAGTTCTAGTTTATTCTATCATGACTGTGTGTGTTATAAAAGACATTCAGAAACTTTCGATCAAATGCCTTGAAGTAGGATTCCATATACAGTAAAACCTCATTTAATACGACCACCTTTAGGAACCTTAAAAACTTGGCTTCTTATCTGGGTGGTATTTAATATTGAGGTTGAATAAAGAGCAAAACGGTGAAAATTAATGGACTTGAAAATTGTGTTCTTTATTGTGAGTTGGTCTTTCTATTGAGTGGTCTTTAAGTGAGGTTGTACTGTGTCTCTGAAAATGTGGTTTAACCAAGTCGTTGGTCTGGGGTCTAATCCTCCAGCTTATTAGCTGGAAAAATCTTTACTTGACCCTATATAGCTGTTAAAGCCCCATTCCAAAAATATTGTAACCTAAAATTCTTCAACTTGCATGTACATGTATAAATGCTGGATGCATTGAAAAACAGCCTATGTTAAGTTATGTTTATGAACCTGTGCATCAAAATTTTAAGTTAAATTTATTTAATTTGCATCAATTGGGAAACAAAAGAGAGAATAAGTTGCTACAGGGAACACCACATACACAAGACTAGCTGCTGTTATAAAATGTACCAATGCCAACCTAAAATAAGCATTTGTATCTTAAGACAATGCATCCCACACAGACCTCTTAAGACAATGCATCCCACACAGACCTCTGGGACAATGCATCCCACACAGACCTCTAAGACAATGCATCCCCACACAGACCTCTCTAAGACAATGCATCCCACACAGACCTCTCTAAGACAATGCATCCCACACAGACCTCTCTAAGACAATGCATCCCCACACAGACCTCTAAGACAATGCATCCCACACAGACCTCTAAGACAATGCATCCCCACACAGACCTCTAAGACAATGCATCCCCACACAGACCTCTGGGACAATGCATCCCACACAGACCTCTAAGACAATGCATCCCACACAGACCTCTCTAAGACAATGCCTCCCACGCAGACCTCTGGGACAATGCATCCCACACAGACCTCTCTAAGACAATGCATCCCACACAGACCTCTAAGACAATGCATCCCACACAGACCTCTCTAAGACAATGCATCCCCACACAGACCTCTGGGACAATGCATCCCACACAGACCTCTAAGACAATGCATCCCACACAGACCTCTAAGACAATGCATCCCACACAGACCTCTAAGACAATGCCTCCCCACACAGACCTCTGGGACAATGCCTCCCCACACAGACCTCTAAGACAATGCATCCCACACAGACCTCTCTAAGACAATGCATCCCACACAGACCTCTAAGACAATGCATCCCCACACAGACCTCTAAGACAATGCATCCCCACACAGACCTCTGGGACAATGCATCCCACACAGACCTCTGGGACAATGCATCCCACACAGACCTCTCTAAGACAATGCCTCCCCACACAGACCTCTGGGACAATGCATCCCACACAGACCTCTCTAAGACAATGCATCCCCACACAGACCTCTGGGACAATGCATCCCACACAGACCTCTCTAAGACAATGCATCCCCACACAGACCTCTAAGACAATGCATCCCACACAGACCTCTGGGACAATGCATCCCACACAGACCTCTAAGACAATGCCTCCCCACACAGACCTCTCTAAGACAATGCATCCCACACAGACCTCTGGGACAATGCCTCCCCACACTGACCTCTGGGAAAAAAACAGTTCACAAAACATCAGGCATTGAGGAGTTACAAGGGTAAATACTTAAGGGAACACTGGCGCAAGCTTACCTCATATATAAGTCACTCTTGACTGCTTCCTGGGTTATAATACATAACATTATTTGCACTTTATTTAGGGATTGTGAAGTTTGCTGTCCTACTTAGACCAAAGGCAAAATTTGAACCCAGGTCCTTCAGATCCATCCCTTGACCAGTATGCCTCCCTATTCTGGAACAATTCTAAAACTTCATTGACCTTCTTTGCAAGGTCTTTGTGTTTGAAAAATACAGATTATATGAAAAATATGTTTTATGCAAATGGATGTATATATGTATATACAAATATATGTATGTACATGTACTAACTATAGATTAATCAGGGGTTCCATTTGACCCTCTAGTTCAGACCCTTTGATCCCTGAAATTTCCAAAAAGCCACATTTTGACCCTTAGGATTTTGGCTGAAGGGTCAATTTTTCGTTAAATTATAGTTATTTTGGCTATAAAATGGTAAAATCTGGTCATCAATTATTCATCACCTAGTGGAACCCCTGTTAATGCATGGATCCAAACCAGAGCCTTAGAGATTCCTGATATATTTCTGTTTTGCTGTCAGTATTTTGCATACATGTATATTATATAGTTTGTATTATGTATAAACTATATCCTTTGAGGTGGTCAATTTAGCCTAAACTTTATCTAGGTCTGTGTTTACTTTCAATACTGTAAGAGAAACAAGTTTACCTTCTTTTCTTTTGAGTTTTTTAATTAATTAACGCAGGTGTATTATTTACTTTCTGTGGTACAATAAATTACCTGTGTGGTATGTTTTTTCACTTGATATGTTTACACAATCTGTGTTAATGTTTAACCCTTTGGTTTGGTTTGAGAGTGCAGTGAAGTTATAGTATTGTTAGGCCTTCTAAAAAATTGTTTGTTTTGCACCACATTACCTACTCCAGAAATGGTCCCTGCTCAAAACAATTTTTAGGCGACTGACTCAGAGAAAATCATTTTGATTGCATATTCAGGGTTTTCCCTAGGATTTCTCAGCTAGGGATCCTTGCACCCTCGTGTTTGATAAATTGGGGGTCCTTAGACCATTTGGGTCCCAGATATGTAAGTTTGTACTTGACAAAAGTTTATTTAAAGGGTCCCAGGGATGCACATTAAGTTGAAAATGGGAGTCCCTAGAAAGAAAAGGGAGTCAGGAAAATCCCTGATATTAGTTTGGTAGTTGAAACATGAATGACCATAAAAAGTAGTAAATAAAACTGGATAGCCTACATATCTACCCACCAAAAAAGTTCTTATACTTGTAATGTATAGCAGATTTGGAAACTTTGTATATCAGGAGCATGTTATGTTGTAAAGAATCTATGTATTCATTCAATCATCCGGCTGCCGTCTCAGACATCCATTGAGGTTTTGGTTTGGCTATTATTTAGCAGAAATCATCACTTCATGTTTTCTCCTGAAATATTAAAGCTTGAGCAACAAGGAAAATTCAAGCGTACTGGAGTTTTTTACAACACATGATGAAAAATGCTTTCGGTTATATTTTCAATCTTGCATAGTGATATCAATGTGTTGATGGTTTTGGACTGATATCAATGTATTGTAAGGGGTTTGGAGTGATATCAATGTGTTGTATAGGTTGGAGTGATATCAATGTGTTGATGAAGTTGGAGTGAAATCACGGTGTTGTTGACAGTGGGAGTGAAATCACGGTGTTGTTGACAGTGGGAGTGAAATCACGGTGTTGTTGACAGTGGGAGTGATATCAATGTGTTTTTGAAGTGGGAGTGAAATCACGGTGTTGTTGAAGTGGGAGTGATATCACTGTGTTTTTGAAGTGGAAGTGATATCAATGTGTTGTCAGGGGCAAAATGATATCATCATATTGTTGGAACAATGTGTTGATGGAAGGTGAGGGAATTATTATGAACTGTGTAATTTTTCTAGAAAATTTCCTAAAACATTTCTGATAATGTTATTCTAAGGAACTAGTTGAGAATGCAAATTGGAGAACTTTCAGCGAATTTTGAGTGTTTGTAGAATTGATTCCCTGGCCACAATGAAAGATGTTATATATTCTGATTAAAATTTACACCATTACACTGATATCTGAAGGTGAGCCAAGACTGTTGATACAATTCTATTTCCTTGGTTTTTTATTGTTGATTTAGTCATAGAAACAACTCAGTTTGGTGATCTGTGGGGTCTGTCTGGGTTTTATTTCTTTATTGGATGTTTAATGGAAGTGGTATTTCATGCATGTATATGATATTTTTAACTGCAATTGTAGTGAGATATGTAATGCTGTAAATATATGTGGAGAAGTTTTTGGGATAGATACATCATGTTACTTGTATGATATCAGTTTGGGATAGATACATCATGTTACTTGTATGATATCAGTTTGGGATAGATACATCATGTTACTTGTATGATATCAGTTTGGGATAGATACATCATGTTGCTTGTATGATATCAGTTTGGGATAGATACATCATGTTACTTGTATGATATCAGTTTGGGATAGATACATCATGTTACTGGGATAGATACATCATGTTACTTGTATGATATCAGTTTGGGATAGATACATCATGTTACTTGTATGATATCAGTTTGGGATAGATACATCATGTTACTGGGATAGATACATCATGTTACTTGTATGATATCAGTTTAATTGGCTATTGTAATTGACTTAAGGCCATCCTTACAAAAATGTTGTTTTTTTTCGGCATAACAGGCCTACTCAGCAAAATTAAGATGGGTAGGTAATTAATTTTTTATTTATCACTTTTTATGGTAATTCAAGTTTCAGTTATCAATGTGCAAAATATTTTCCACACTCCAGACAACTCAATTTTGTTTCCGTTTGGAACCATTTTCAGGGGGATGTAGGGCCATGCCAAACAAATAAAAGTTCTACGGCTGTCCTAAGCTGATACTCTGAATACTCTGCAGTTTATGTGTACATGTATTTAAATAAATATTCCCTCTAGCTAATTGAGATTGATACATGAATTAAATGAATTTTTAAAGCGACTATTGAATACCATTACTAACAAGTAACATCACTTTAAGACCACCTCAATAACAAGACCACCTCAATAACAAGACCACCTCAATAACAATACCACCTCAATAACAAGACTACCTCAATAACAATACCACCTCAATAACAAGACCACCTCAATAACAATACCACCTCAATAACAAGACCACCTCAATAACAAGATCACCTCAATAACAATACCAACTCAATAACAAGACCACCTCAATAACAAGATCACCTCAATAACAAGACCACCTAGAAATTAAAAACACAAGTTTCAAGTCCATTTCACTGTTTTGTACTTTCAACCTCAATATTAAGACCACATCAATAAGAAAACCAGTTTTCAAGGGTCCCAAGGGTGGTCTTATTATCGAGGATTTACTGTATTTTGTGGTTGCCAGCTTCATTATTCATCCATGGTTTGATAGATTGAAATAAAATACTTGATGCAGATGTTTCCAGTTTGGTCTGTTGCATGTTGTAAATGCTTGTATCTCATTGCTGTATTGTTCAGATGTTATTATGCTCAATATTTCTGTTGTCCATAAATTGATAATTACGTTGGAAGGTTACTGTATTGATTGTTATGTTTTGAGGATAACTAGAGTGCCCTTGATGTATGTATTCATGCATGCATGGCTTGAATATTGGTTAGTGCGTGTATTGGTATGTGGGAGCTAATTGCCCAAATCTAACCAAAGTCTGGTGCAGAAGTCTGAAGGCACTTACTTCCTTGATTTGCCAGCTCATCCACAGGAATCACAGGTTTCAAGGCAGTGAATACTTCTGACACTTGACAGTACATATATAGACATTATATTTGAACTTGAGTATAAAATGATGTTATAAGCTATTTTTCAGCAGTATTTATGTCTTGTACGGTGGATGGTCATTCAGTCTACTGAATATAAATATGTAAGTGCATGGTGTTCTATAATACTTACATGTACTAATTACTAACAAATCAAAGCAAGGGTTGGATTTCAGTTAATTAATTGTTTATGTTCGGTTTGTTTCTTAATGGGTTGCTCTTTTGTGTGTTTTGTTCACTTCAGTCAATTATTACTTATGTCAACAGAGTGTTGATGTATTTGTGTAACAAGTGGCTTATTAGCCTAACTATGTATTGTTAAGTAGTAACTATATCTACAGTCTATATAGTACTTGTAATTTATTTATATTTTCAGATGAGGATATGCGTATAGTGTAGATGGTTTGGATGTTACTGAGAGTTATATGGAAGACAAAGTGGGGAACATTGAAGTTATCTGAATGATATAATGAGAATACGTATCTATAATGTGGCACATAAAGAACACATATCATTACACTTACCACTTATCATAGGGGATATTGATTTTAAAATTGACGATGGCATTATTGAAGTTTGGAACACTACTAGACGTGAATCGGTGCCAACGAGATGGCCAATTGTGGAAGGAGCTTTTAAAGTTTTGGTTCGATGCGTGCCTGGTGAAAATAACATACACATGAAGCATGGGGACGAGATATTAAAGTTCACGCTGATCTTCTCGTACCCTCATTTTAAGCAGTTTGTTCGCCCTGTCTACATCACGTTAGCAGATGATGATGGGTACTTCCAAGGTCCCGAGGGTGAGGACTGCTCAGTGGACTCTGCCTTGGAAAGAATTAAAATTGGTGCTATGCTCATTCAAACGTTCACTGCCGAGAAGATGAAAGAGCATGGATTTGGTCGCCAAACATTCCAATTAGAAGTAGATGCTAATTATGAACCTATTTGTAATGTATTTAAAAGTAAATTGACTTTAGAACATGCTCATGTCATGACTGGCAATGAATTATGGACTTATTTTGCACGAGAACTAATGACTTCATCAAAATTTGCAGACAAAGATCTCTGTAAATGGTACTGTTTTATGTCTTTCACTCGATATGAACCGCCGGATGGTGAATGTCCTAAAACTCACAGTGAAATTCTCAAATATACCAAAGGACACACAGCTCTTGGTAAATTGTATAGATTTATTTGATTTATAATATTAACTCACTTTAATAGCTCACCTGATTGCTCTATGTCTGTTGCTCAGCAACCATTCTTAAATTTAGATGACTTCAATATTTGCTTGAGAAAATATCTTCTGTGGAACTAGTGGGTCAGTCAGACTTGAATACCACAGAAGTGTTAACCTTATACAGTTTTTTTGCAAAGTTGAAATATTCTTTAAAAAAATTGGTTGCTATGGCAATGAATGTAACAATCTTTAAAAACATCAAAACAAATGGTTGCAATTGAAATGATTTGTTATGAGTTGTCCTTGGGTGTCTCTGGACCAATTTTACTAAAATGACAGTGGTCAGTATAAAACATGGATGGCGGGACCGAAGCTGCTTTTTGTGATATAACTCAAAGAAAACTTTAAATGTATTCACTGAACCTTCTGGTTAGGATTAAAAAGATTTTATTAAAAGGATACATGTCTGGCTGATCCCCTATAAAGTTGTCTGCCAGTGGTCCAGGGTTTGTATATATATTAAAAGAACTTCATGGAATATAAGCTTCAAAAATCCTATCTGAAACAAATGATTTGGTAAAAAATGAGTCTTGTTTCCTGTTATAGCTTACAGCAGCATCATATTGGTGCAAATCAGGTGAGCGATCTAGAGCCATCATTGCCTGTTTGTTTCTTTTATGCTTACGTGTATGTATTGATGTATCATTAAATCTAATGTCTGTTCATTGTCAGCATAAGTTATCTTTGTGGTGCATTAGGATATACTTAAATTCCTTTTTTCTCCAATTTTCTATGAAATCAAACAAAGAATGCATTTTCTACTGTACTTGCTTGTGCGTTTTTCCAATAATATTACAAAATCTTCATTAAAGCTCAATTATTTGTAGAGCTTTTTTAATTATTTTTATAGGAAGGGAGGCAACTCCTCCTGGACTTGCAATTATGCATAATGATTTCAATTGGTTGTCTCCCTTGGAATATTAATTTAATCATTCCAGAAATTGGCATTATGTGTTTTGTTCTTGATGCGATCATAAATCAGGGATTTCCAGCCATTTTTATGACCGTCATATTACCAATGCATAAAAATGTTCCCAATGCTGATGAAAAGCTTAATCTAGTTTATTATTTGGTATATATTTGTATATAGCTTTGGCTTAGATATAAAGGCCTCCCAGTTAGCAATGGGCTGTCACCCGTGACAACCAATTTCTATTCCTGGCAGGGCTGGTCATATCCTTCTGTGACATTTGGCTTTGTTCAGTTTTCCTCCTCCGTCAGTTGTCAGATACTTGCCAAAGTACTGGTTGATCGTTAATCCAGAAAAACTGACTTCCTTGTAGAACTGAACTGAAGTCAAAATACACATGTATGGCACTAAATCCAATAAAACGAAGATAAATCAACAAACGGCTTAAATATAAGAAAATGTCGTTGCAAAATTTTATCTATGATGACTGCATTTTGGTTCACAAGTTTTCTTTGTTCAGTGTTTTTCTATGTTGATAGACTGTACATAAAACCTGTTATCGTATAAATGTCCATTTTTGATCAATGTTTGCTTGTGTTTTGTTTTCTCAGGTGGCGGTGGCTTAGCACTGTTTGGTACAGGTAATCTTCATACCTGGGCAGCTACTGTGAATGATGTTCATAGATGTTTTACTGACAATAGAAAGATAAATAGAGCTGAACTAATGGACGACAGTGCCTATAGGTATAACTCAAATTCGCTATTTCTTGCATTTTCGTGTTTACCTAAATGTCGATTATAGGGGTGTTGTATACAACCAATTTACAGCGAGTTAAAAAGATATTGCATTAAACAACCTTCCCACCCTATATCCAGTATAATGGATAAATCGATAATGAAAGCTTTATTGAAATGGGTTTATATATAGCTGGTGTTGTAGCAAGTATTCCCACTTAGTTGAATGTATTCATTTGCTCCTGTTGGTCTTTCGGGGGTGGGGGGGGGGTCATTTAGTGTGTTAATCAATACCCTATTCTATAAATATCCATAAATGGTGACCATTTAGGCCTACTGCAACCAAACATTATCGGATTTTGGCCATATTGGTAGACAAATTTCCTGAAAGTTTCTAGGGAATATGATGTAAATGATGATAAAATAATCCAATGTATAACAATAACTTATTCATTATGCTCATAGGGGCAGTTGGCTCAGAAATTTGAAGAAAAGATGGTTGTCACACGCAAATTCTCTTGATATTTAGGAATTACTCCTATAAGTGCTAGTCAGTTTTACCTATCGAAATGATTGAGAACAAGGGAGGGAAATATTGTTGATGTGGGAGTTATCTATTGGTCTCTTGAACTAAGTAACCATCAAGGTTTATTTTAGGAAGATTACCCATACCTTTCAAATTGAGATTTTTTGCAGGTTAAACTCAGAAATTGGGGGGGGGGGGGGGGGGGAGAATAGAGTTACAGAAAAATAATCTTGAACAAAATCATGCTGAGTAAAAAATCGGCCCTAATCCATTGTCTGCAAAACTTAAGTTGTAAATAATGAAAGTATGATGCGTAGATGATGATCTATGCTTTTATTGTTAGCCCTATATAAGCTGCAAACTGTGCTTCAGACCAACTGTTGTAATGCTGAGATATACCATAACAGTTACTTTATACATTGATTCTTGGAAGTGAAGTGATCGAGGGTTAGAGCCAGGGCTCTTGAAATCAACTAGCCCAACGTCCCGGACAAGTATAATTGCTGATTTGGGCTACCAACGCTTGAGTTGGACTTAGTCCGAGACAAGTCTGTTATGCATGCCTTTTAAATAATCCATACCCTATTCTATGCTTGTACAACTACTAGCCTCCCATGTCAGTCAAGTCAAAATTAACATGTACACTAGTCTGGGACAACTGTATTTAAAGAAAATGTCTATAGCCCTGAGAGCGCCTGACTTCTCATTCAAATGTTGTGAGTTGGAGCCTTATTGAGCAGGATTTGGTCACAAACCTCACAACCCCTTATCTAGGTGCAAGTACTAGTCAGTAAGCAAGGAAGCAGGCATCGAGAGTGATCAGTATAAGTTGATAGAACTGGTGTCATAATTGATGTAAATAAATAAGTTTGAACTGAATTGATCCTTGTAATGAAATAATGAATGTTAGAAGATTATGTTTCTGCTTCAATGCTGACAAAGCACCAGTAATGAATATTGATATGATTACTGCATCGTTTAATGTTGGAATATGTCATCTTTCAAGTGTGATATTGATATGCATATAAATCAGTCACTTCATACAGCTATGCAGGTCTGAAATTTGAGCAAGATATGCAATATCAGCTATGTCCTCCTGATTGACTGGTGCAAGCAAAAAAATAAATGAATAAAAAAAGAATTATGATGTTTTAAATGTTGACAAGGGACTATAAATATTACTTGAAAGCTAATTAAGACTTGAAAGCTTCACTGCAGAACCAGTACCGTGGTTGACAGGCTAATACATTTTGATGAATATTTTAATGCATCCCCCATTTACCAAATCATCTTGTTAATTGATTTTATTCAAACACATTAAAGTTTTCTGATACTTTGATTGATGCTTTCATATTCCTCTGGAATAAATTACAACACCTTTCCTGTTGGAATATTTCTAATATTGTTGATGAGGAAATGGCCTATTATATAAGTTTAGTATTTTAGTACTGGAATAACCCAATGTGCAGCTCGACATTTATGTTTAGCCATTTTGAGACTGTTTATTGGTATCATTCCTGTACTAAACAAGAAATATCTTGGAATCAAATGGTCGGCGCAATTTGCAGGTTAAGATTTGTTGTGCAACATAAAAAATGCCGAGATGTTGCAATTGCTGGTAACTAAATTCAGAATTTCGGTAAGGTAACATACCCTTTATCGAAAGGTTAATCAATCTGCATCAAGGTGACAAACGTTGTTTGGTTGAAGAGAAATTGCCCTGTTGGTTAACGTAAGATTTGATTGGTTTACACAACACTGATATGCACATAGCAAAACCATGTTACATGTAGTAAGGCTGCGCCGAAAAATAGTACATGTTTTCATTATTTCCATTTAAAATTTCCCTCAGAACAAAAAAACTAAGAAAACCCATTTAAGTTCAGTTTGGAGTTAATTCCATATTCTTTTTTATTAAATATACATGTATATACCTTTGTTTTATGTGAAGAAATATAATAATACATGTGTATTGTCAGAATTCATTGAAAATGGTATAAAACAGTGAAAGGAGGGGCTCAAATTTCCCCTTTTTATCTTAAAATACCCAACCCCCCCATTTGCAGGTATGGGTCCCAGTCTCCATAGGCTGTATAGCACACTGACATTCTGTAAAACAATGCTAATATTACTGTAGGTCTGACTTTTGTCTTACTTGTGATTGTGATAATCTATGGTAATATGATGTAACAATGTACTGTTACTATGACTTGTGTCCTATTTAATAATTTAACTATAATGAGGAACCATCTCACTTTAGGGGCCATCTTGTATGTACTTACTGGTCGTTATTTTCTCTGTATCATATAACAATTGATTAACCTGGATTAGAGATGATTTAAGTTATCCAAGAAATTGCAATGAAAAGACCTTTTAAAACAAAGAAGATATTTATAACATACCTTTGAATAAATGCAAATTCATGAATAATTGAAGTTCACTTTGTGTATTCAGGGAATTTTATTGGGCGAACTATGCCACTGGTCTTGGTGCTTCTCTACATGAACTCGGCCACACCTTCGATCTCGCACACACTCCTTCAGGGATTATGGCACGGGGATTTGATGACCTTCACAAAGTGTTCATTGTACAAAGGTCAAAGGTCACAATACAAAATGGAGATAATCTATACAGTAATCATGAACGACTATCAACAAGTTCAACTCAGTCCGATGTCAGTGTTGATCTAGATGAAGGTCATAAGGTCGAGGTCAAGGTCTTAAATCAGAATAACCGAAGATACAAGGACATATGCTTTGGTAGTCCTTATAAAAAGGTATGTATAATGACACATATATGGTTCCTTGCTTTAATTATTCCAAGTAGTTATTCTTTCTATTTGCAATTTCTTGCAATATTTCTGTTTGAAAATATTCCATATGTTAAAAACTGTATTGCATGTGTATAAATTCCTGATGATTGTCTCAATCTGCCAATAGCCTTGTTATAGGATAGTTCATCACTGATCAGATATTGTGGTTTGCGTATTTCAAACTACACAGTTTACTATTTTGTCATGTTTTCTCCTGATCTGAACGTCAAATTTCGCCTTAGGCATGATTGAACCGCTACATCACAATCCTTACCTTAGATGCGAGTACTGGTTAGTTACCCAGGAAGCCACCATCAAGAGTAATTGATATAAGTTATATACACTGCAACTCCGTTATACCGCGATCGGTGGGGTCCAAGGACTCGCGATCGCGTTATATCCGACCGCGGTATAGAGACAGAATACCAACTTACCCCACCCACACAATATAGCGTTGTGCATACGATGTTTTCATATATTTCGTATTTGTTTCGTATTTGTTTTAATAAATAGGTAGAGGATAATATATAAAATGTATTTATGGGTTATTATTTGAAACTATTTCAAAACAAAACTCATTAATAATTTAAAACGAAGCTAAAATATGATTATTTCTCTTTCGGAACCGCGATATTTTGGCGGTGTTTGTATTATTTGTTACCCGTGAAAATTACCCCCTGTGACACTCTCGCAAAATACATGTGAACATTGCAGATTTAGAGTGAGAATTAATTCAATAATTATATCTAAGTGTATTTTCGTACCTATCGATATTTATCCGTTATTCACCAGAATAAAAGAATAATTCATCGCGTATAAATGTTGACTCGACCAACAATCACGCGTGAAAAATGCGATGTCCTTCAGTTTTTGCACCACGCCTAGTCGTATCTATATTACATACGTCTCATAAAGCATTTCACGTCAATCAAAATGTGCATTTGACAAAATCACCACCCACGACGGTCGACCTCTGAAACTAGAAGACGACGCGGCGCCTTTGTAGTCTGCGAGTAGGACATTTTCCACGTGCGTCGCATCAAACATTGGGCCGACTACTTGATCTAACAAGACAAGACGCGGTGCCTTTGTAGTCTGCAAACATTCCGTGCCGAGTCGTCCACTTTTGCCTTGACTTAACTACTTTTTGTGACAGATTGAGAAATAGTCGACCGACACATCTAGTAGGTATGTGTGAACAACAAGTGCTGTATTAAGCGTAATTAGCGCATCTGGATACCATTTAGTTTATTGAGGATTAACACTGCTTTGTTCCATGATTGACATCCCCTACTGTCATTCATTCAATTAAAAGAAATCTCGCCGGTTCGCAATCATCTTATTGGTCAAGGTAAGGAGAATAATTGAACGTGGGCGTGTTAGACTCAACATCAGCTACTCCTGTTAAGTCATAGATTCAGCACAATCCAAGGTCAAATTACGTTGATGTTTATGAAATGTGTTGAAAAACATTAGAAGGTGACATTTGTGTAAATATTGATGGTTATCATAATTGGACATATAACTCTTATGGTGTGTATATTCAGTTTAAATAATCTTGTTGATTCGCGATCGCTTAGTAAAATAAACTTGTAAACAGCACGTGATTTCGCGAAAGAGCAGACAGCAAATCGCGAAAAAATACGATTTTGATCAATTTTTCCTCCTTTCTTGACAAATTTTAGGATTTTTCTTAAAAATCATCGGGAGCCACGACGACATCGCGTTATAATGGATATCGCGCTATATCCGACCGCGGTGTAACGGAGTTGCAGTGTACTAGTTTCACATTCGTTGTAAAATAAATGAGTTTAATCATATAATAATTTATATGGTTGTAAAGTCTTCAATTCCTTACAGTTACCATCACGTAGGAACAGTTCAACTGCCAATGTGTACATAGCTCCACCGCCTGTTGTGTTCAAGGTCGAGACCGAGTTCAAGCCTGTATCTACACTGCAGACAGTGAACATCAGTATGAGAAACTATGATGGCAGTGAGACACATAAAACTATCACCAAAGATAGTTGCTATGAGACTGTTACCGAGGTTACACTTGGAGAATCTGGACAGCTGTTGGCAAAGTCTTCCAAAAGAGGTATGGACTTATTCCATTAAGTTTTTGTTGAATTAATTTACAATGAGTTGTAAAGTGCAAGGAAATGTCAACAGTTAGTGAAGTATCTTAATCTTCAAAAACTAGTCTACCCAATCTTGTTTATAAATCGCTGACAATCATTGTGGAGTGGTATTTTGTAGAATGGATTTTAACCTGATCATGCTTATGCTTTGATTTTTGATTTATACTTATGTAAGAGATACGTGTTGTAATTAGAGATGTAAATGAATTTTTGAACATTTAAATATAGGAATAGTCATGTAGTTCATATATGCTTCTGTAGTTGATAATAAATGGGCTCAGTGTACATATTGTGGAACATTACAGAGAGACATCTGAGTACTGGTTCAAACTGCAGCTCTCTGTCACATTCCTCGCAATCACCGACTCGAGTCATTCCATCAAGACTTCCAAATTCACCAAAGGATACAGAACTTCACCCAACAAAATTCCAGTATATTGATGATGGTGCTCACTGGTATCGAGCCTCAGCTGTGCTTCTCAGATTTCACAGGTTTTGTATTTTTTACGTCTTATCAACACCTTTTTCAGTCATATTGAGACTGTGGCTGCTTGCCGGAGACATAGTACTGCCACACTGTGATACCACACCATATACATCTGACATGTTACAACTTTGCTATATCTCACATGGGTATCAAACCTGAGACCTCCCGCATCCATGGCAAACACTGAGCATACAGACTCCTTGCACCCCTGTTCCCTTACATATGTACCCTTGAGCCTCCTCAAATGCCTAATGTTTTATGGATTGTTGTTTTCCGGAGGTCTGTGTGGAGAGGCACTGTCTTATGTATGTGGCGTTCCCTATAGCAACTTATTCTCTCTCTTTTATTGTCATTGGTTTGTCCTGTATTTTATCTGAAAGTGCACATTAATCAGTTTACCATGGTTACATAATTGTCTTGATGGATCTTTTTCTTTATTGTTGTTTATGGCTCTTCAGCAGTGGTCATTCTGCACACATTGGAAGTCATGATGTCTACTTGTTGCATATGTAGAACTACCACACCGTGATATCATGCTGTAGGCAAGTTACATGGTACAATATCCTGTAACATTAATCTGACACCGGGCAAACCAGTCCTAATATTACACTTACAATGCTAAATGTAGGCGAGTGTGCTCCTAGTACCATTTTATCGTTGTTTAACCATCTTACGTGGCCGAGTGGTTATAGCATCTGCCTTGGGAGCAGAAGGCCAAAGGTTTGAATCCCGGTAGGAGTCTGTTCTGATATGGCCGGTTGGTGAGCCGCCAGCTAGTTAAATAATGGTTACTATGTGCCTACCTGCCTGGTACCTGGCATTAAAGGATAGGAATCGGGAAGTAAATGTGTTCAGAAAGTAGGTGTCTCATAAGTCAGAATTGGCTGGCCTTTTAAATAGGGATGACACTATAATAAATAAACACTTATACTTTACAAGTGGCCATTAGGGCTCGTCCAGCACCAGTCCTCCCTGGAGTTGAATGCACTACTATCTGAGCCTTTGGGCCGGTCTGATAAAACAGTACCAGCGCAATATTGTACTGGGTTTGGAACATGTATTTGTGATTGCAGACATTAGTTTGCTCATTAATTGTTCTTGTGTAGTCACCCAGTCATTCCATCGAAGTGGATGAATAGAAACATTGTGTTTTGTATATTTTAGATGGTTTAATAAATTTACTGGGAAGGAATCCAGGAAGAACATGTCCATAAATGGGTAAGTTGTCTTTAGAATGTCAGCAAAACTGGAACAAAAAGTTCTCAAGTATCATACTGAATGATATCATTTTTTTTATTCATTTTTTACAACCAATTTGAGTCACACTTTTTACAAGGTTGTCATGATTGCGTAGCAAACGTATCTGAAAATATTTATACAGTAAGTGTACGTTTCTGTGTAAAAATTCTGATATCTTGGTTGTTTTATAATAATTCATTTTACTGGCTGCCATTATTATCATATAAGGACTTGTATCCGAACATTTTCTATCAAGTCTGAAATATTTGTACAAAAGTTTGTTTTTTTAATTCATAGATGTCGTTTGAAGGCTTGTTATGGTTTCCGATTGGTTGAACTGCGAAGTAATCCAGAGGGGGAGGTCTTCCATCATTGGGAGTTCTTGTCCGCAACTCCGCCTACGGAGTTTGTCCTGAAAAAATCTCGTGTCAAAAACGTCCCTGCTGAGGCGAAAACTGTTACCATATTTGCAGAGGACAATTTCGGAAGTGTCTTGAAAAAGAAACTAGATCTAAAGGATTTTGAGTTATGAAAATTTATAACTGACTTTATTTCTAACCTTACATACCTCAAATATATTTTTGTGGTTGTTTTATTTTTTAGTGTTTATCACCAATTTTAAACAATTTATTGTATACGGAGCATCTTATTTTACTATACAAGAACAGAAACAAGAAGTAGAATGCATTATTTACACAGTAAATGGGTTTACAAACATTATTTAGCCATGTCTGCTGTCCCCTTTTTAATTTAATCTGAATTGTTATTGCTTAACTACCTCTTTCAGTTAATACCTCTTGTTACCCTAATCCTGTTTGTAGTTACATGTAGTTTTGTTAGAAGTTGTTGACGATGAAATTATATGTCCTTTATCTTGTTGGCCCAATATTTATCTCCATTTAGCGTTATTCTTAGAGTTAATTCTTATTTTCTAGATATAGTAAGGTACATTAACTTCAAGCTTTTTGAATAAGGTTATTGTTTTTGTAGTACAAAGAACCTATCAATCAAGTTTTTGTGGATGATAATGTTGTTATATTATGTATTGTTGGATCATCGTAGTATGTGGTCCTCATGATGAGCTATGTATTGTTGGATCATCATAGTATGTGGTCCTCATGATGAGCTATGTATTGTTGGATCATCGTAGTATGTGGTCCTCATGGTGAGCTATGTATTGTTGGATCATCATAGTATGTGGTCCTCATGGTGAGCTATGTATTGTTGGATCATCATAGTATGTGGTCCTCATGGTGAGCTATGTATTGTTGGATCATCATAGTATGTTGTCCTCATGGTGAGCTATGTATTGTTGGATCATCGTAGTATGTGGTCCTCATGATGAGCTATGTATTGTTGGATCATCATAGTATGTGGTCCTCATGATGAGCTATGTATTGTTGGATCATCATAGTATGTGGTCCTCATGATGAGCTATGTATTGTTGGATCATCATAGTATGTGGTCCTCATGATGAGCTATGTATTGTTGGATCATCATAGTATGTGGTCCTCATGATAAGCTATGTATTGTTGGATCATCATAGTATGTGGTCCTCATGATGAGCTATGTATTGTTGGATCATCATAGTATGTGTCCTCATGGTGAGCTATGTATTGTTGGATCATCATAGTATGTGGTCCTCATTATGAGCTATGTATTGTTGGATCATCATAGTATGTGGTCCTCATGATGAGCTATGTATTGTTGGATCATCATAGTATGTGGTCCTCATGGTGAGCTATGTATTGTTGGATCATCATAGTATGTGTCCTCATGGTGAGCTATGTATTGTTGGATCATCATAGTATGTGGTCCTCATGATGAGCTATGTATTGTTGGATCATCGTAGTATGTGGTCCTCATGATGAGCTATGTATTGTTGGATCATAGTAGAATGTGGTCCTCATGATGAGCTATGTATTGTTGGATCATCATAGTATGTGGTCCTCAAGATGAGCTATGTATTGTTGGATCATCGTAGTATGTGGTCCTCATGATAAGCTATGTATTGTTGGATCATCGTAGTATGTGGTCCTCATGATAAGCTATGTATTGTTGGATCATAGTAGAATGTGGTCCTCATGATGAGCTATGTATTGTTGGATCATAGTAGAATGTGGTCCTCATGATGAGCTATGTATTGTTGGATCATAGTAGAATGTGGTCCTCATGATGAGCTATGTATTGTTGGATCATAGTAGAATGTGGTCCTCATGATGAGCTATGTATTGTTGGATCATAGTAGAATGTGGTCCTCATGGTGAGCTATGTATTGTTGGATCATCGTAGTATGTGGTCCTCATGATGAGCTATGTATTGTTGGATCATAGTAGAATGTGGTCCTCATGATGAGCTATGTATTGTTGGATCATCGTAGTATGTGGTCCTCATGATAAGCTATGTATTGTTGGATCATCATAGTATGTGGTCCTCAAGATGAGCTATGTATTGTTGGATCATCGTAGTATGTGGTCCTCATGGTGAGCTATGTATTGTTGGATCATCGTAGTATGTGGTCCTCATGATGAGCTATGTATTGTTGGATCATCATAGTATGTGGTCCTCATGATGAGCTATGTATTGTTGGATCATCATAGTATGTGGTCCTCATGGTGAGCTATGTATTGTTGGATCATCATAGTATGTGGTCCTCATGATGAGCTATGTATTGTTGGATCATCATAGTATGTGGTCCTCATGATGAGCTATGTATTGTTGGATCATCATAGTATGTGGTCCTCATGATGAGCTATGTATTGTTGGATCATCATAGTATGTTGTCCTCATGATGAGCTATGTATTGTTGGATCATCGTAGTATGTGGTCCTCATGGTGAGCTATGTATTGTTGGATCATCATAGTATGTTGTCCTCATGATGAGCTATGTATTGTTGGATCATCGTAGTATGTGATCCTCATGGTGAGCTATGTATTGTTGGATCATCATAGTATGTGATCCTCATGGTGAGCTATGTATTGTTGGATCATCATAGTATGTGGTCCTCATGATGAGCTATGTATTGTTGGATCATCGTAGTATGTGGTCCTCATGATGAGCTATGTATTGTTGGATCCTCATAGTATGTGGTCCTCATGGTGAGCTATGTATTGTTGGATCCTCATAGTATGTGGTCCTCATGATGAGCTATGTATTGTTGGATCCTCATAGTATGTGGTCCTCATGGTGAGCTATGTATTGTTGGATCATCGTAGTATGTGGTCCTCATGATGAGCTATGTATTGTTGGATCATCGTAGTATGTGGTCCTCATGGTGAGCTATGTATTGTTGGATCATCGTAGTATGTGGTCCTCATGATGAGCTATGTATTGTTGGATCATCGTAGTATGTGGTCCTCATGATGAGCTATGTATTGTTGGATCATCGTAGTATGTGTCCTCATGATGAGCTATGTATTGTTGGATCATCGTAGTATGTGGTCCTCATGATGAGCTATGTATTGTTGGATCATCATAGTATGTGTCCTCATGATGAGCTATGTATTGTTGGATCATCGTAGTATGTGGTCCTCATGGTGAGCTATGTATTGTTGGATCATCATAGTATGTGGTCCTCATGATGAGCTATGTATTGTTGGATCATCGTAGTATGTGGTCCTCATGATGAGCTATGTATTGTTGGATCATCGTAGTATGTGGTCCTCATGGTGAGCTATGTATTGTTGGATCATCGTAGTATGTGGTCCTCATGGTGAGCTATGTATTGTTGGATCATCATAGTATGTGGTCCTCATGGTGAGCTATGTATTGTTGGATCATCGTAGTATGTGGTCCTCATGATGAGCTATGTATTGTGATTTCTCTGTGTTCATTGTGAGTCGTTGTTTGGTCAACAGTTGGATTTATTCACACTCTAGCAAGTTCTGCCTAATTGTCAAACATGGTCCGAAGTTTTTCCCAATCTCAAATAAGGTCAGTAATGAGTTGTCTTTGGTTAAACATTTGGTCACTGGGTCATATCATAGAATCACTTCGTTACTATTCCAGATACCACATTTTTTACCAAGCGTTGTGACTCAGATGAGCAATACAGGGCCAACATAACACTTTCGTTACCTGTGTATTTTCCCATATAGTTTCTTAAACAGACAAACTGGTTCTGGATGTTTATGACTTTAGTATCCTCGGTACACAGGCTATTCATAACATATATGATACCCTAGGCAAATTGGCTAGCGAAACTTTGTAATGCATAAATATTAATTAGCATTTCTCAACCAATGAAATGGATGATTACAAAAAAAAGGAAACTCCTTTGTGAAGAGCTACTAATGTCCTGCCTAACACCATTTGAAAGCTGAGGTCTCATTGGATAGATCAGAACCATGATTTCATCTGTAACTCCTCAGCATTTCTGTATCGCATGAGGTGTGTATTTTGATTATTCATGAGTACGAGATTTTTACAGTCAGTTTGTCCAGGGTATCGTATATAATATGAATAGCCTGGGTACTATGGATGGACTTCAGTTGAGTGACACAAGTACTAGTTCACTAGAAAAAATGGGGTATAATTTAACTCAGGCAATGTGGGCATTGAAATACAATTAGTCACATGATATTACTTTGTGCTTATAATTATGTGTTAGTCACTTAGTGTTTTATTGAAATTATATTTATTTATATCGCTTTTATATTTTGTAGTCAGACTGGTCTGCTTGTTTAGTAATGTATCTGTTTGTAGAAGGAATTAGACTGTGCCTGTGGCATCGGAATTATGTGTATATCAAGTTTTCACAAATATTTTATTTTATTTTAGAAAATTATATAAATTTTTATCAGTTTGTAGCTGGAAAAGCTTTTGTATATCTTATTGAAAATTTGTGTTTTATGATATCAACTTATTACTAAGTGGCCAACTTGTTTCCAGTAAGATATTGTTGCTGTTTGATGGTACTTGGCTAGCGAATTATTATGATAAGAAGGGAAAGTGTTACATAATATGGTAAATGAGACCTCCTCTGGTAGAAGTCTTTAAACTTCGATCAAACACCCTTACCTATAGTTGTCCTTAAAGTTGATTGGTGACTTTACATTTTCTGCTATTTTTAGAATGAAAAATTTATTTGTTTCATTAACAAAGCCTCCATGTTCCAATGGCGTGTATACAAATGTATTTATACATTGTTTGTTAATAACTTGCAGTTGATGTTTGGCATTTTTATATTTCTGATTTGCTCACATATCAATTTTTATTTTATTTATTTGGTCAATTCTGTTTGTGATAATATTTTGAAGTTTATGCTTGCTTTGGGTTGTATCATTATATATTCAATAATACATGTAGATAGGTCGTCTTGTATAGAATGTGTTATACTGATATTGTTTGGTTTTGACCCTTGAGTGTTGCGCTAATATATTTATGGATTCAGTTAATGGTAATTCTTGCATACCAGACCTGGATTTCCCATGTTTCCGACAGCGCTGGAAAAACTTACGCCCCTCCCCTGCGTAGAATGAGTCTCGTGCTGATGACATCACATAATGACGTCATGTAACATTGAATGATAACTTAATAGATTTGTAAACTAGTATGTGAGTATAGGCAAAAATCCCTAAAAACTTAAGTTGTTTAATTCAATCTTGTCCATTTTCTTCTTAAAAAGGTATGCAAGAAAAAAAATCTTTCACTGGCTTCGTGTGCAGATGGAAATATCCGGCACTCGGGTCACTGTTTTCATGGGAACGAGGCTCTGCCGATACAGTAACCATTGTGCCGGATATTATTATCCGTACTGAAAGCCAGTGAAAGATACTTCTAATCCCGGTGTTTTCTTAATTGAAAGCAATAGTTTGTATGCAGAACTGTATTATGTAAACATTACCAAAATTGTTTGCCTTGGATTTAAACCTGACCTTGAAATCAAACTTTACTAATAATCACCAAAATTGAACAAAATATCAAACTTATGTCAGAAATTATGTAAAATATATTTGGTTTCATAGGTATATACTTAAGTTCTGCAAATTTGAAATGTTTCTTTGATTTAATTTCCAGGATTAAGGAATAAGTGATGCTGAATTGTATTGATTAGTGTTAGTTGGAGAACATGATTGTGTATAAACACAAAGCAGCATGTATGATGATATATTGATTACAAAAATACCAATTTGTTTACAGTTAATGGTTGTATATAACCGGGTATTCAGTCAGCCTGTTTGTTTGGATGTTCATATGTTCTTTTGTCACCTCAGTAAGAGATATGATTTAGCATTACTGCAAATTACAAGTGGTCCTTGAATGCTTACATACCAAAACATGTGTTTTACAAGAAAGCTGGGGCTATATAACTGGTTGTTTTTGTGTTTTCTGTGTAAATGATTTGGGGATATATCTTGTTAACTGAATACAAACAAATCTTGTCTCTTTAGTAATATTACATCTAGAATGTAGAAGAATTGTGAATTCATGAAGCATTTTGACTCATCCATTACTTCTGTCAAACTTTGTACATACCTTGGTCAAACTATGTACGTACCTAGGTCTAACATTGTACATACCTAGGTCAAACATTGTACATACCTTGGTCAAACTATGTACATATCTAGGTCAAACTTTGTACATACCTTGGTCAAACTATGTACGTACCTAGGTCAAATATTGTACAAACCTTGGTCAAACTATGTACATACCTAGGTCAAAAATTGTACATACCTAGGTCAAACATTGTACATACCTAGGTCAAACATTGTACATACCTTGGTCAAATTGTGTACATACCTAGGTCAAACTTTGTACATACCTTAGTCAAACTCGGTAAATACCTTGGTCCAGCTTTGTACATTACTTCTGTCAAACTTTGTACATACCTTGGTCAAACTTTGTACATACCTAGTCAAACTCTGTAAATGCCTTGGTCCAGCTTTGTACATTACTTCTGTCAAACTTTGTACGTACCTAGGTCAAACTTTGTACATACCTTAGTCAAACTCTGTAAATACCTTGGTCCAGCTTTGTACATTACTTCTGTCAAACTTTGTACGTACCTAGGTCAAACTTTGTACATACCTTAGTCAAACTCTGTAAATACCATGGTCAAACTTTGTACATACCTTGGTCAAACTTTGTAAGTACCTAGGTCAAACTTTGTACATACCTTAGTCAAACACTGTAAATACCATGGTCAAACTTTGTACATACCTTGGTCAAACTTTGTACATACCTTGGTCAAACTTTGTACATACCTTGGTCAAACTATGTACGTACCTAGGTCTAACATTGTACATACTTTGGTCAAACATTGTACATACCTTGGTCAAACTTTGTACATACCTAGGTAAAACTGGGTTCATATCTAGGTCCAATTGTGTACATACCTAGGTCAAACTTTGTACATACCTTAGTCAAACTCTGTAAATACCATGGTCAAACTTTGTACATACCTTGGTCAAACTTTGTATGACCTAGGTCATACTGTGTACATACCTTGGTCAAACTATGTACGTACCTAGGTCATACTGTGTACATACCATGGTCAAACTTTGTACATACCTTGGTCAAACTTTGTACATACCTTGGTCAAACTATGTACGTACCTAGGTCATACTGTGTACATACCTTGGTCATACTGTGTACATACCTTGGTCAAACTATGTACATACCTAGGTCATTCTGTGTACATACCATGGTCAAACGTTTTACATACCTTGGTCATACTGTGTACATACCTTGGTCAAACTTTGTACGTACCTAGGTCATACTGTGTACATACCTTGGTCAAACTATGTATGTACCTAGGTCATACTGTGTACATACCATGGTCAAACTTTGTACATACCTTGGTCAAACTATGTACATACCTAGGTCAAACTTTGTACATACCTTAGTCAAACTCTTTAAATACCATGGTCAAACTTTGTACATACCTTGGTCAAACTTTGTACATACCTTGGTCATAATGTGTACATACCTTGGTCAAACTTTGTACATACCTTGGTCAAACTTTGTACATACCTTGGTCATACTGTGTAAATACCATGGTCAAACTTTGTACATACCTTGGTCAAACTTTGTACATACCTTGGTCATACTGTGTACATACCTTGGTCAAACTTTGTACATACCTTGGTCAATCTCTGTACATACCTTGGTCAAACTATGTGCATATCTTCGTCAAACTCTGTACATACCTTTGTCAAACTCTGTACATACCTTGGTCAAAGTCTGTACATACCTAGGTCAAAGTTTGTACATACCTAGGTTACTTCAACACAGATGTTTGAATTGCATTTGTGGTCTGTGTTACTAAATATAGAACGCTGGCAGTTTTAAAAAGGGATTTTTTTGCATTGAATGTCCTTGGATTTGTTCTTATGATAATATAACTTGAAGCCTGCGTTGCTCTTGTTCACTGTTGTTATGGCATTTGTATGATTGTTTTGAATATAACAATAAGTCACCAATCTCTGTCTACTACAAAAGTATTGACTTTCATCTTTAGATAATGTATAGGTTGGGTACAGAATTTCAATTTGTAGTTGTTTCATTGTGTGGGCTTGTTTGCTTATGTTGAAATTTGTGCAATTTGTGATATTTTTGTTACTTTTAATATTTGGTTGTTTTTTTATAACTGCACGAAATGATCTCTGGTTTTACTTGATCTTACATTTCACAGACTGTATGTGTATGCCTGCATGTCATACCATAGATTAGCTATCTGTCCTATAGGTTAAAAGAGAATGACCTTGACATTTTAAACATGTTTTCAATAGGAAACTATCTTCCTATGTTTCCACTTGCACATAAAATGTGAAAATGTTTCATCCCTATGAGGTTTGGTATAATGTTTAATACTAAAGAAGATCAAATCGGTCATTTAAAGATGATTTTCAACCAGCTATACACATTGAACATTAGTTCTTTTAACAGTTTTGCTTTTTAACTTGCAATGATGGTCTGAATTTAAATGATTCATGTATCCTATTTATGTAACTAACAGTAACACCCATAGCCAAAACTTTAATCTAATACATTTTCTCAGTATTTGCATTTAATTGATAATAGACTTGATTTGTTAAGAGTCTAAAGTCATTCTGTGTCATCCGGCAGGTTCGGGTTCGATTCCTGGGTTGTGCAGGTTTATGTTTTTCTGTGACATTGGCTACGTTCATGTCCTCCACATGTAGAGAAGTTGTCAGTTGCTTGTGGATTGGCAAGTTAGTACTAGTTGATAATTAATTCTAGGAAACTGGTCAACTGGTTGCCATATAAGACTGAAAAAATGTTGAAAAAACAGCATGAAAAGCGATGCAAACAAAACAAAGACAATTGTTTATGGAAGAATTGACTTGGTCACAACCGTTTTTTATTTAATCGTATAAATGTTTTATTTTAAGAACGCAACAGTACCGTATAGAAAGCTAGTATTTTTCGTGTTTCCAATAGCAACAGTAAATGGAATATTGCACTCCAGATTGTGTTGTTTTGTGTTTCTTTCATGAATTTTGTGTTTTATTTCAGTTACATTAAATTGAAGCTCTGAATTATGATTTGTGGTTTTGTTTAAATATTTGGATTTACTGGACAGATTGGTTGTCCTGGATGAAATACTTAGATTTATGTGAGACTGTTAATGGAACGATATTTGCCAAAGTCTAATTGATATGTAATGAAGTGTGATATTTCCGCTTATTGTTAGGTATTGTTTGTAAGATTTATCCCTCATCACAAAAATGAATTCAATCACAACCATGGATATCAATTATAAGCTTTTCTATGTTACTTTGTAAAGGTAGACTGGTTGAATTAAGCTTTGATAGATTTGTATGTGCTTTCCTTGTAATTTCAACCTATGTTCTTCCAATCAGCACTTTATTGAAAATTCAAAATATCGTTAAAAGGTATGAAATTAGCTTTTAGCCTCAACCCATTTCTCTACAAACTCATTAAGGTATGTTTTACAAATTAATTATTAATGCTGATGTGATGATGCTATCAATATCTATTGTACATAATGTATAAGTTAAAAACAGTAATTTGTCATGTGGAGAGTTTCAATTTATCCGTACATCAAGTTAATACCAAGTATTGTATGCTTGGATTGAATTTTATAAAAGTATAACATTTGTATTGATGAATTATACATCACCTACTGTATGCCAACCCGCACTTAGAAGAGACAATTATCACATTTGTTTATGTACACAGAAATTATCATTGCTTAGCAACTCAAGTTAGTTTTACAATGTTGCAATGGTGCGAAATGTCGTTATATATAATAAATGTTTACAGATATGCTGAACAGTTGTCTTCCTTAGGACAATCTTCCACACTTCAGTCAATGTTATGTATTACCTGAGACAAATACATGACATTTGTGTATATTTTAACAAATGATGTGAAAGTAGATTAAACAGTCCTGTACCTATAATCAAAGTTTGTTCTAGTTGCAAATCACTGATTATTTTGTTAAGATCTAATGTTAACAGTTGAAAATTTCTCCTATCATATTTTTTTTGTTTTATGTAGATAGTTAAGCCATAACACTTTTACACAGTCAGCCATCTTGTGGATCTCAATAATGTCAAGCCAAATGTTTTCCAATGTATTTCAACAAGATAATCTTGTTTTCTGTACAAAAGATTTTTTGGTGATTTTTATTTGAAACTTTTCCATATATATACGTTTGTTGTTATTCTGGTACATTGTTATTGTTGTCTATGGTGGTGCTATAGTTTGGTACTTGTCATCAAAAAGTGAAAGTTTGCTGATCAATTTTCTAAAAAGGTTGCTGGGGCAAAAGTACTTCAAACATATTCTATACAACTATACAGTGGTTTAAGTTAATGCAAAAATAACCTGGCAACACAAAATGTACGTTAGGTAGCCAAAACTGTTTTAATGGAAGAAACATTGACTGTTTTAAAGTTTGCTTGATCTTGTCATACTAATTGTTATACCTATTGAAATAACTAATTTAACCAAATTGAAACTTATGCTTTTTTGTCATTTAGCATAATTATAGTACTGTAAATTGTGTTGTATGCATTGTTATTGTTGTTGTTTACAATATATGTTTAGTCAAAAAAGAAAGTGTGCATGGGATAATATGGACAATTTTCGATACCATGGACAAATTGGTACCAACTGAAAGATAATATTAGTTTCTATTTTTTGTTATCTGTATTGCATCTTCATGTGTATATTTTAGGTGTTGACCCCATGCTATCAAAAATATGTCTACAATATCCCATGCCCACTTTTCTTTTTTGACTCAACATACCTAGTTTGTTCCCTGCTTTGAAGAATATTTTAAGTGAACGCTGTGCTGTGATAGCCTTTGTAAAACATTCGGACTACATAAATGTGGATAGGCATGCGTGAGTCCACATGTTTGTGCATTTCTTATACTTGTATTTGTGATATTACTCAGGCAAATTAACCTCACCCTGCTCACACCTATTTGTAGAATTTCACTGCTGACTAATTTGTGACATTTAGTTTTGGCTTTTAAGGTGTTAATCAAAACAAAGGGCCAATAATGTCTGAAATGATTTTTGTATTTTGAGGAATTGGGATAAAATGTATTCATGCTGATAGGCCAGGATCAGGTTAATTTGTTCGGACTAGGTAAATACATGTTTTAGATTATGGCTGTGAAAAATGAAACTATTTGGGTTTTTTCAATTATGAATACTCAGAGGGTGTAAAATATACATGCAGGTGTTTATATGTGTCTTGTTTTTAGTGTGACATGAGGTTTCTAAAATATCAGTTTAAAACAAAAAATATTCATTTGTAATCTTAGCATTGAGAAAGACTTCAAGTTGTTTCAACCTATGACACATTAGTGTCTGTATGAAACAATTTTCATGTTTCGTTGCTTTAAACAGGGGTGATATTCGGATTTCTATGACCAAAAAAAAAAAAAAAAAAAAAAAAAAAATACAGAAAAAAAGCTATTTGCTAGGGGAACCTATGCCCAATTTTTCAACTGATAGTGATACCCCCCCCCCCCAATTTCTGGTGTTGCAAAATAAAGCACAGATTGATCAGTTTTGTTAGCCTGAAGGATATTCTAATGTAAGAGTAGATAGTCGAGCATTCCTTGTCGAGGCATGATTTAAAGGCATCCTAAGCCATCTAAAATGCTAAAATCCCAAGAGGATTTTTTTTTGGGATCACTATCACCCCTGTGCTTAATTTTAAACAGTGTTATATTCAGTTGATTCCTTTCAATGAAAGCCTGATTTGTGTGTTTTTGGATAAAATACCCTTGGCTATGTAGGAAAATAATGCATATAAATCCACTTGTTTTCAATCCAATAAACGTTAGATGTCATTTGTTTGCAGAGGAACAGATAATTCAGTGATTGAAGCACAAGCACGCCATATCAGTTGATTGTCAAACTCATACACTAGAGATTACTATATGGTGAAACACCCGCATTGAACCCAGCACAACACAATTGACTCAAATATACATCTCATCAAAACTGCGCATTTCAAATTTGTTGATAATACCATATTCATGACTTTATTGTTCAAAGTACATAATCCTATATTGATCTGGCATTATGATAGTGATATTTTACATTCACAAGATGACATGTCCCTTGTGTAGGAATGGGTAAAAAATAAGTCTCCAAAAGGGAGTACAATGGGGCATTAGAAAAGTGGAATTGGGAGAGGAATTTTTAAAAAGAAAAAAAAATAGAGGTAAAGAGAACGAAACATTAGGAGTGCACAACAGTAAGATATGCTTATCTTCACAAGGCTACACTATATTAGGCTGTGAACAGTCCATAGCAAGCCAACCTCACTTTTAAGCGATATTTATTGCCAGCATTTCCCACATCAACTCAAATTGACTGTAATTGTATAAACTTACTGACAAGATAGACATTCAACAATACAATATAGTACAAAATAACCAAGTGATGTCAAACTCTATATGATTAAGCCAACCACTGGTTGCAATAATATGCATAATAAAAAAGGTGATTATTTCCAGCTAGTGCAGGGTACTTCTGGTAAGACCTTTGGTACAAAATAAGTGATAATTGAAAATTAATTGATCACTCTGATTTAATATGAATATACCCATTGGACCTATATTGAGACGTCATAGCTGCTCTTCTATCTCGTTGATATTTTAGTCTGTTGGTACTGTATTTCTGTCTGAGTTGATTTTAATAACATCTGGGTAAATCTGTTGTTTTTTATCTCTTTTGAGCAATTACATGTAAGCATATGTATGTAAAGCAGAGCAACGCAAATATTAACTGCCGTTGCCAGCTGGTTGCTATGGTGTCGGAATGTTCTTGTACTTTATGTATGGTATGTGATTACTAGATTATATGGTGGTATGTGACTATGTTGTAATTAGACATATTTTATAGTTTTTACAAACAAGTTTCATATTAAACAATTGAGTCAGAAATACATTGTTTGTTGTGTTCTGTCTTGTCGATAATAAGTTAAAAGTGTGTAATCCTTTAACAACTACACAATTCTATATATCAAATGTCTATTTAATATAATTATGCTACTTATAAATAAAATACTAAAAAACGCCAATATATATTCCGATACTAGTAATGCTGTATATTCAATACAAATTAATCGGTTTGCAAGCTACAGTCGAGCAATCAAATTAGAAATGCCATATGCAAGGTGTACAGCAACTCCAAAATCGCAGTGAGTCATGAAAAATATACGAGTTCTCTACTATATATATATATACATATGCTATAAAAAGGGATTAAGGCAGTGAACTATCGAAGGGTTAAAGGGAGAGAACTGGCAAGAATCTCCTGTGTACTCGGGTAACAAATTAAAAAGGCGAAAGGGACACAAGTAACAGACACAACAACTTACTGTACCCCGTTCTGTCGGACCTTTTCTTTTGACTGCATATTTAATCATGCAATACATGGAATATATCTAACCACACGATACGTCCGGTTACCATTATGATTAAACTGTTCCAATACATTAAGTGTGCAACCAAAAACACAAAATGATATGTAGTAAAATGACGGAAAGTTATAAATGGAAGACGCAACTTATACGAGAAGGAGAGAGTCGGCGAGAAAGAGACGTGGTGAAGACATGTGTCGTATACATACGAAATGATATTTACAAAGATTGCCAGCCCTGGCATTGAAGATACATACCCCAAAATACTTCAAATATAAGTGCTTTCCAGTTTTTCGGTGCTTTCCGGTGATTCTATGCACCGGTAGACTACAGTAAAGAAACAATAACTCCTTGTCAATTAATTATATAATTAACGCCTTTGTTTCATTCGCTTTTGGTAAAAAACTTTCTGTGTTCTTGTTGTTCAATGCTTAGTACTCCCATCTTGAATCTATGATCATCCTGGGTACCCAGGCTATTCATAACATATATGTGATACCCTGGCCAAATTGGCTAGCGAAACTTCGTAATGCATAAATATGCATTGGCATTTTTCAACCAATGTAATGGACGATAAAAAAAAGAAGAAATCTCCTTTGTGAAGAGCTATCAGCAAATTCGTCAATATATGGCAGTCTAACATGATCAGAACCGCGATTTCAACCCTAACTCCTCGGCAATATATGTATCGCATGAGGTGTGTGTCATGTGGCCAATAAAGCGGCGGGATTTCACCTCATTAGTTATTCATGAGTACGAGCTTTTTACAGTCAGTTTGAGCAGGGTATCATATATGTTATGAATAGCCTGGGTACCGAGGATTATCTTGGACTTTACATCTGATAGCCTTTACTTTGTTCATGTGTTTGACTAGCGGCAAATATTTATGATTGTCACCATAGAACTGTAGTGCACAATAGTTATAATTTCTCCTGTATTCTAAACCAGAACAAAGGTCTCCACTTTCGTACGTGACATGGTTTACTTTTGTTTTTGTTGTCGTTGAGGTTTACGCCGTTTTTCAACAATTTTCGGTCATATAAGGCGACCATGTGACCTAATCAGTTTTCCTGGAATAAATCATCAACCAGTATTAACTTCCTCTTCTGTATGCGTCTGACAAATTCTCCATACATGGAAGAGATAACCGTAGCCAATGTCACGGAGGAACATAACCTGTCCAACCCGGGAATCGACCCGGATCTGCTTTTAAGTTTACTAGCGACATAAAACATTATCTATTAATATCAGCATACTTCAAACAAGTCGCAAATAAACAAAAAGGGTAATTGACGAGTAAGTTAAGTACATATGTGACATGGTCCACTTTTTAACACAGGTTCTTCCGTACAATTACACTTGGGGAATCTTATAACTGTGCAGCTATTCAAATACCGATATCTCAGTAACAATTGAACCTAGTAAGCTGAGATTTTCAATATATATGATTAAGACAAGTGGTATGAGATCGGAGTATATTTAAATGAATTTCATTTCAAAATAAACAAACAAAATCGATAAAACCGAGGTAAAGTAAAATCAGAAAGTCACAATCACGATATTGCGGTAAAGCTATTAAAGTCTAATATCGTGTATGTCCTCCTTGTGCGCGAATGACGGCTAAACAACGTCGACGCATTGATGTCACATACCGGTGTATGTACTGTTGAGGGATATTGTTCCATTCCTGTATAATCTTCGCTCTCAACTCAGGAAGAGTGCGTGGTACATTACCGTGTCTCCAGACGCGTCGGCTCAGTTCATCCCAGATGTTCTCAATTATGTTGAGATCGGGTGACTTAGGTTGAATATCCATTACGTTGATGTGATTGTTCTGCAGAAATGCAACAGTAGCTCTAGCGGTATGACAAGGCGCACCGTCATGAAGTAACCGTAAACCGCGGTTGTTTCTCATCATAGGCAATACTTCAGACTGAAGTATTTCATTCCTGTACCGAGCTGCATATAAGTTGCCGTCGATTAAAACAATATTTGATTTATGGTGCATTGCCACTCCTGTCCAGGCCATTACCGATGCTCCACCGTACCTATCACGTTCGGTGACACAATTGTCATTAAAACGCTCTCCCCTTTCTCTATACACTCGTGTTCTTCCATCATTTCCATGTAAACGAAACTTCTTTTCGTCTGTAAAAAGGACATGAGCCCATTCGGCCTGTGTAATGCGGCGTTGACGACGTGCCCACCGATCTCTTAGGTTCTTATGTCTCGGAGTAAGAATGATACCATTGAATGGTCGTCTACAGCGCATATTGCCGATAGTCCGAAGACGATTACGAACAGTCCTGGCGCAGATGAAGCGACCGTGAGTTCCACAAGTTTCTCTTGCAGTTAGAGCAGCGGTGCGTCGTCTTTGTTGGCGATGAATTTGTAAAATTTGCCGATCTTGGGCGGCGCTTGTTACTCGACCGCGTGGACGACGAGGGAGGTTGTCAACAGTGCCCGTCAGTCTGAACTTTATTATCAGTGCTCTGATTGTGTTACGATGGACACCCATTCGCCTCGCAACCTGCAAAATATATTTTGTTATAAGCTCTATATCATGAACGTTTTAATTAGATACTGGTTAGTTACCGGGAAGCCGCGGTACAATGGTTAGTACATTGGTGAACCGGCCGCCGTATATAGCTGACACAATGTTGAAAATGGCGTTAAACCCACGGAAACGTAAGCTCGAAGAACATGTTTCAACTAAAACAAAAAATAGTTAACGAGAAATTAACTTATTATTAAGCAACAACAATTTCTAAAAACCTACCTCTAATTGAGAGACGCCGACGTCATTCATGCCGACGACAATACCCCTTTGCAGTACTGATAGTGTTTTCTTGATAAAAGGATCGCTATTGCATTCACAATGACAATGTACAATTCCATTTCTTTCCAAAGAACGATTTTCTCGTGCATTTTGTGGATGTATACTATTCATGGTTCAATGAACTTCGATTACGCAACCGTGACATTTTGATAACACCGACATTTTACCTTTGTATACAGAAGACAAACACAAAAATTTCGTGCAAAAATATGAATCCATTCAAAACTTATGCAGGATAGAAAAGTGCACAGTTATAAGATTCCCCAAGTGTATAAGTACAATGAATTATCAATGATTTTGAACAATGTTTCTTTTCTCAAAAGGAAGGACCGCGACTGAAAATTATTGCTGGATAATAAATCCAATAGAAACCTTACACTTAGAGAGTCATCGATACGAGAGTTTCAACAATTGATATCAGTGGTTTGCTCTGTTCCGAACATACGTTGGATTCGTATAAACCTGCAATGGTGGAGTCATTTTTTCTCGGATTTACTTTTCTAACATTGTCTTACTGCGTCCTATCTAGTTCTGTATCGGTGACAATACGTGATGACGGGATTCTTACACAGTTTTCACCCCAATCCTACAAGCAATGTGTTGATGAATGCAATGCAAGATTAAAATGTGTGTCTGCCAAATATTTCCGAAATTACAAACTTTGCAAACTTTACTCGGAACATCAAGAACGAAGCGTTGGATTTGTTGTCTATTCCAAACCTGGTGTATTAATACAAGAACACACTGACATATACACAAACTGTAATGGAGACGATTTGGATTATTCATCGACATGTGTCCCTGTTTCTTGTCCAAAACCACCAGAAGTTTTCGGGGCAGATATTTTGGGAAACGAATTTAAAATAGGGTCAACGATAAAGTATCAATGTAGAATCATTGAAGATTCACAAACAAGCTCGTGCACTACAGAAGGATTTTGGACCAATGTTACTTTAATATGTAATTGTAAAGCAAGTGCCCAATTTGATTTCGAGATTGTTGATAGTAATGAAACACACATATTCACAGAAAAGCATTGTGAAAGCGGGACTGAGCTGATACAACATGAGCAACAGTCATGTGATTTGTCTTCAGGGATTTGGATTGATCCGAAGTTTTCGTGTTGTGAAACGATATCAAAAACATGGATAACCATATTCGAACACAGGAAAGGTCACGGGGTGGGATCTTTGAATTTGTGGAAAGATTCGTCATATGAAAATGGTACTTATTGCACCAGGAGTTCAATAATAGATGATTGGGAAGCGCTCAATATAACAAGCGTTAAAGTAGAAGTCTTTAAGGACAACAACATGGAAGCTTACATGCTTTTCAATGGTTGTGGCTCTGACCAGACGAACTGGTTTTCACGCGAAAGACTTATGAACAGCTCTTGGGAAGATCTTCAATACGGGTCTGAGTTGGACGAGCTAAGTATTACTGGAAAGTCCTTAGGTTTTAGGCGTTTTTTCGTTAGCAAGTCCAGTAGTCATCAGGATTCATGCATGATGGATACTGGGTGGTTCGTGTCCGTAGGAATATACTATTCATGTACTGGATCGGAACCCATTGGCATCGTAAACATCTTATATTCGCCGAATACAACAGCCATGAAGTTTTACGAAATGAGCAACGCTGACGAATTTGTAGTTTCTATACAGAAGGAAAATTGAATTACGAAAAACTAAAACATTACATATGAGTGTACCACGTAATACACTTCGATTTTTGTTATGCAAGGATATGTTCCAGACTGTCATGATAAAGATTTTACATTCGCCTAATAAAACAGCTATTGATGCAGTCCACACATTTCTGAATGTAATGAGTGTGTTCATCGTGATATATTTCTTGGACAATATAAGAATAATTTCTCCTGTTTGTTTCTGAGATTCATTGTATCATTAATTTAAAATTTGTAGAAATACTTAATTCATCGCTGGGCATAATATAAGCCATATACATATCTAACATATCTTCCGATCATGTAAGCGACTACTTGCGGTGTATTGTATTACATTAATTAACAAAGTTGGATGGGTTGTTTCCAAGCATATACTATAATTATTAAAGGTAAAATATAAGTTATACCCATTTTAACCGCTAAAATCGTAACATGTATTTGAATTAGAAACAGTTTAACGCTCATTAGTAATGGTTATGAGTAATTTCTGTCTCTTCTATGAAAACAACTATAAAAAACAGTATAGGTATTAAACATAATACGGCATCAGAACACAAGCAATGTTGACGCCAAACGCCACTTAAAAATAACTACTAATAATACTAAATCTAAACTCACGAGATAAGACGTCACCGGTTGTGTGGACCTGTCAGTTGCATTCTGGAATATCAGCGTGTGTAAACAATGTTACACTAACCGGTCGACAAGATAAGACAATGCTGCTTTTTCTTCCATATTGAATCATCTGAGATTTGATGGGACCATTTTAGAACATTATTAACTATTAGTGTTAGTGTAAACTTTAATATGGGATATTTCGAAAAACATACGATCTTTGTAGGGACTTTAATAGTGTATGATTTCGTTGTTTTTGGTTTTGATAAAATGTAATGCTTCGTGGTAAGATGTGAAACAATGTAAGTCAGCTACATTGTACATGTATATCATTTATTGACGCTTTCCTCGGATGTTCAAGTAAAGAGTTTCTCTCGTACATGCATATAAAATTGATATGTGTTCAATCGTATTTATATTTCATGCTGAATAACAGAAACTAGACTTCGGAGACGATTCACACAATCGACATGAACCGGTCAAGTTAGCATTATTGATGTACTTTTTGATATTTTTTACGTTGCAAACATTTCCAGCTTGTTACCTACTTCACGCAAATACATATTTTGCAAAAAGACATTTACATGAAATTCAACGAAAATACTTTTCTAGGATAATTATGATGCATTTTTTAGAAATGAGCAAATTAACGTTAGATACTGACAATATGGAATGAGTGGAGATAGTTATAGAAACGAGAGGAAACCGGATTTTCTACAAGGAAAATATTCGTTTATAAGGACTGTTTTTTAATTGTAGAAATCTTTACCGTAAAATGTCAGTTTAAACTCTGACGTCTGACGTTTCCCACAATTAAACAAAATATTATTTCATTCAAATATTTTGTTTCTAAAAATAGGGAACACAATGCAGTCATCAATAGTAAATTCACCAATGTTATAGTATCATGTTGTTATTATTGCAATAAGGCTGCATCAATATTACATGTATTTCAAAATATGTGATAAAACCTTATGAAATATTGATGGGAGTAAAGTATTGTAATTGTAGCACCTTTATTATTTAGTTAAATTTATTTCTTGGTTAGCTTTGGAATCTGTGCGGGGAGATCCTGCTTTCTAAATAATTTAGTTACTGAGAGCAAGGTCAGTACAAGGCTGTGTTTTTTCGTGCTGGATTATACACAGTGTGTCTGTTGTTATGGACGTAATGGTTAAATTGAATTGTATTCCTATCATTAACCCTCCCCCACTGTTTGTCCACATTAATTCTCCTTAGTTGTCCTATATGGTCGGCCAGGTCATTAATCGCGCCCCTGTTCCCTTGCGTATTTACCGTTGCACCTTCTCAATTACCTGATGTTTTTCCCGTAGGTCTGTTGGAGAGGCATTGTCTTATGTATGTGGCGTTCCCTGTAGCAAATTATTCTCTTCTTTATTTCTTCTCACGCATATTCATCATCAGATTCATATGTGTATTTAGGATTGTCTCATGGAAGTAATCCCAGTACGTGGTCATGGATATTGTTCTTCACAACCGCTGACAGTCAGTATATAACTTCTGTATTACATGATATAGAAAGTGTGCTGTATGCACTACGTTCGTGTTAGTTAGTCCGTGGACTTTATATGCTCAACGGTACATACAAGAGAGATTGCCTTGTTATAGGGAACGCCACATAGTGTTATTTTCTGTCAAAAAAGCTTAGTATTGTGTAAAAATGTCGTGCCAATGCCTTCATTCAGACGTACTCTAAAATATTGCATCGTAACGTTTCTTAAAACATTCCCGGAACTGCAAAACACGAGTTCGATACAGGTATTCATACGCTGGAACTAACTCAGTGCGTTGGTCAGGATAGAAAATACTGATATCTGACACATGAATTTGTGGTTTTGGAAAATATGTAACAAATGCAAGCGCAAGCGTAAACGTGGCTGAGAAATTTTGCAGCTCCCACCGGCAACTTCATACAGCTCAACACGGACAGGTGGGTGTGGGCGGATTCGGAACCGGGTCGCTTACCTACCTGCCACACACACTGCAGGGCGGAAGCGGAAATGAACATGTACATTTTCCGGGTGATTCACGAATGCATGCCGAATATATTCAACCCAGACCAACGGATTCTGGAAGTGATGGAAATCAGTGGCAAAAATGCGATTTTCATCATGGAAAATATATAGCAAATAATCAAAGCTGTGGCCAGTATTCTTTTCAAAATGTGTGTTATCATTAGGACGGCTCCGACAGATACTCTCGGTATGGTAGTTTTAATAAGTTTAATATTCTAAACAATGTATGCACAAATTGCAAATAAATACAGTGCAGATAATTTAAATCAATGTGTGATAACTGAAATGTATCACCATGAAAATGATATGATCGCACCATCAAATTGTATTTCGTTCCATATGAACAAATGAATGTCAAACTCAATCAGTTAATATTGAAGAAAATATCTCTAATAGTATAAAACTTTCAAAAAGTAATGTATTACAAACAAAATTAGACTCGTGTAGCGTAATTTCACAAGACAACTTGAGTTCTGAACCTAAGGTTGCCACATTAGGTAAGAGTATAAATTGTACTGCAGATACACAGTGTAAGGATACACAGTTTGTTAAAACTGATATTACCGGTAAAACCGGTCCGGTAAATCAAATTTTATCTTATATAACTGACACAGGCTTCCATTTCGTAGGAGCTGGGCTTCATTTTGTTAACCTAAATATACAGCATTTGCTTCCAAAATTAGACGAAATAAAATTTCACTTACAGCAAAGAAACTCTGCCCATGTTTTGGGTATGTGTGAAACATTTTTAACAGATAATGTACAGAATGATTTGTTACAGATAAAAAAACTATACTATTGAAAGAAAGGATCGTTCTCATAAAAAAGGTGGCGGTCTTTTAGTTTATATTGATGAAAATATAAACTATAACAGACGAAATGATTTAGAAACTTCTGATATTGAATCTCTTTGGTTAGAAGTATTGGGGAAACATTGCAAATCATTTCTAGTTAATTTTATTCATCGTCCACCAAATTCTAGTCAAACATGGATTGACATGTATGACTCTCAGTTAGAGGTCGTAGATACCAGCAATGTAGAATATTATATTCTGGGTGATGTTAATATCAAATATTTTAGCGATCAAGAAATTTATGATAATACTAAATGGTCGGACTTAACCGTGAACTATGTAATTGAACAGCTTGTTAACATCCCTATTAGGGTATCACACATGACATCAACAATTATCGACCATATTTATTCAAATTGTAGAGGTAATGTGGATAACGTTTATGTACCACCCTTATCAGTGAGTGATCACTTCCCAATATGTTTCACTCGAAAAAAGATGTATAATAACTGTCTTAAACGATTTGATCACAAATCCATTACATATAGATGTTTTAAAAAGTTCGATGAGCAGAAACGATATATACAATTATAGTAAATCCAAATGATGCCTTAAATGTATTTTATACTATTCTTAATCAAGTGTTGACCAAACATGCTCCGATTAAGCAAAAAAGAGTATAACCAACCAAATTGGTTTACTGAAGAAATAAAGAAATCAATATACGAAAGAGATAAATGACATAGAAATGGTAAATACGATAAATATAAGAATCTAAGAAATAAAACAACTGCCTTAATTAAAAACAGTAAAAAGGCATGTTTTAATCAAGCAATTAAGGATAACAAAGATTCCAGTTTTATTTGGAAAATTTGAAAGACATTTCACATTTGAATCAAATTAATGCAATTACGTTACCAGCACGATTACATATAGAAACTCTGACATTAATGGAGAACTCAATATTGGAAATGAATTTAACAAACAGTTTACAAATATAGCAGACATGATAAAAAAGTCATCCTTTAGTCCGGAACATTTTCGTGAAAGAAAGGGTGTTTTAGACGCAAAGATAGGAAACCGAATGTTTCATTTAAGTTATATTACACCATTTGAAGTAAAACAAATCATTGATAAACTTGATGTTAGTAACTCTACTGGGCTCGATGAGATTGGTCCTAAAGTAATTAAACATTGCGGTGACACTATAACACTGTGTATTGCATCTATAATTAATAACAGTATCAGCAACGGAATATTCCCCGACTCCATGAAAACTGCACGTGTCCTACCACTGTTCAAATGCAAAGAGGATCCAAGTAATTATCGTCCGATTTCAATACTGCCAACTATATCAAAAATATTTGAAAGATATATTGCAAATTAAGTTGAATCTTACTTCCATTCTACAAATGTTATACATGCAAAGCAGTCTGGTTTTAGGGAAACTCATTCCTGTAGTACTGCTTTAACCAGTTTAATAGATGCATGGGTTAAAGATATTGACAGTGGTAAACTTGTTAGTGTTATATTTCTTGACTTAAGAAAAGCATTTGATTAAGTGGATCATCAAGTTCTTTTGCATAAACTAAAGGTATATCATTTTTCGGATATGTCATTAGAGTTCTTTCAATCGTATCTAAGTAACAGAAAACAGTTAGTAAAAGTTGGAAAAATACAATCTGGCCTGCTTCCCATATCAGCAGGTGTACCACTGGGATCCATACTAGGTCCACTATTGATTCTAATAAATATTCAAGATATAGCATTTTGTAAGAATACAAACATGAAAATCGATTTATTTGCTGATGATTCTACTTTGCACGAATCAGGTAGCAGTTTAACTAACATTGAATTTCAGCTACAGAGTAATCTAAGCTTCGTCGTTGATTGGTGCTAATAAATAACATGTCTTTACATCCAAATAAATCAAAATGCATGGTTATCGGCACGCCAAATAAGACAAAGCAAGCTGCCATTCTAAATTTAACTATCAATGGAATAGCATTAGAAAGTGCAACTGTTCAAAAACTGCTTGGAATCTATATTGATAATAACTTAAAATTGGCATACACAAATAAAGTTTGTATGCAAAAAACTCAACTCTTAACTTCGCTTCTAAAGAATATAATATTTTACCTCACAGAGGAGATGAAATGTATGTTTTACAATGCGTATATACTTCCAATACTTGACAATTGTTGTCATATTTGGGGCAAAGACAATAATCGTCACATAAATAAAGTAAATACCTTGCAAAGAAGAGTTGCAAAAATTGTTCTTAGAAAACCCAAGCGATCGCCATCCAATGGATTATTGCGAGAACTTCAGTGGTTAACTTTTGCAGACAGATGCAAATACCACTGTGTCGCTCTTGTATATAAAACGTGAAATGGTATGGCCCCTTGTTACCTGACTGAGTTACTTGTTTTTGCAAATAATGAACACTATTCACTTCGATCGGCTTCAAAACACGACTTATGTTTAAAGAAAACACCACGCACTTATTATTTTAAAGATTCATTTTCTTATTACAGTATGAAGGTATGGAATGACATTCCAGATGGCATAAGAAATGCGGAAAGTTTAACATCCTTCAAACACGAATATAAAACTCACCTTTAAATACTGCATCGCAGTAATTACGTTTCATTTTATTAATTGTGACATACTTTATAAATATATATATTATCACGGACATATAAACCATTTATATGTCCGTGATATTATGTTCACATCCATTTGTATGATATAATTGATCGAGTGTCTGTCGGTAAGTAAATTAATTGAATTAAATTGTTATATGTAAACATCTTATTTATATACATTTGATTATAGTGTGCAAATGTTAAATTTTAATTATTATTATGTTTTGTTTACAGAAGGCCACATTGACAATATGATATTTTTATAGTTTTATATTTATATCATAATGTGTAACAACCTTCTTGAAATAAAGAAAAATATTATTATTATTATAATGCCGTTATATAAAGGATGTTGTCTCCGATTTTGCCATTTATATATATGACCACAGATACTTTGTTTAAAATAAGACAAATTCAATATAATTGTGGCAGTGTAAGCTGATAATTACATTCAAGAAAACAATTTGCTTAATCCACTTATTAATAAACTGAGAAAAAGGAGATTAAAAAAACCCTATTTCGATAACGAACACACGCACATTAGTTTAGTTAGGTATACAATCACAAAATGGTTTATGACTATATTATAAATATTATTGTTTGAATGCAAATTCTACCATAGATCAATTGCTGGCGAGCTCACATATTCAAACAAAGCAATGACACTAACTACACTGTCCCAGTGAATCGTATTAAACTTCTGTCGATGCAATAACCGTCATGAGTGATATATAATTATACAAAACAAAACTGTTTGCGATTCTTTATTGTTATTATTTACGGACGGAATTTATCAATTTTTTGGCGCAGTCGTACTTACATGGTTTTGCTATTTGCACATCAGTGTTGTATAAACCAATCAAATCTTACGTTAACCTCCAAGGCAATTTCTCTTCAGCCAAACAACATTTGTAACATTGAGGCGGATTGGTTAACCTTTCGAAGAAGGGTACGTTACCTTACCGAAATCAACTGAATTCTACCGAAATCCATTTTGGATCTGGAGTGACCAGCAAACGTAACATATCTGTAACTGTTTATGTTGCACAGCAAATCTTAACCTTCAAATTGTGCCGACTATCTTTTTTCAAGATATTTCTTGTTTGCAAATGTTCTGCATATTTCTTATTCTCCTGTCCTATTTATTACAAGATTCACAATCTAGTTGTATAAGGTACTGTTCGTGATAATATTCTCTACGCTTGATTTCAATGTTTGTGTTGACCTTGTTGTGTATGGCTACATCGGTCGCCAGACTTGAAACATCCGTAAATAACATAATTTTCTTGTATACATATTTTAAACAAAATTAGAATAAAAATTCCTTCTCTCGTAAAAATAGTTTATCATATAATTATGTATTGTACAATTGTGTTCCTTGTGCATGATTTTCTAAATTACTTGTCCTTTACCATTGTATTAGTATTTTGCATATTATGTACTCATGTTGTCATGTTTTACAAGAACTAAATGACACTGAAAACTATTCATAACTATATTTGGTATAAAGAGTTATACTCAAAGTTTTGTAGTTGAATCAATTCATGATATTTAAGTTAATACTATGACCGGACCTGCCAACGTGCTGTGAAAAGAATTTGGCGCTTTTCGTGAGTTTTTAGAATGATTGATGTACTTTATCTGGATTAATTGTTCCTTTAATATTACATGGACAAAGTAATGAATTACTTTAATAATGTAGATTAGCTATAACATAATTGGCTTAAACCCGGTATATTGTTGTGAGACTATATACATCATGGCTGTATGAGTGCAAATTTGGTATCTGAATGAATTCATGTATAAGTTTACGACAATGACATTTAAATTATGTCAGTTTTATATGAACATGTAGAGATTCTAACGTAAGTCGTGGTTACAAGTGGTTAGGTTAAGTGACCCCTTTTTAAGTGACATTGTTGCTTTTGTTTTCATCGGGGTTTACGCCTTTTTGCAACACTTTTCGGTATTATGAGGCGGCCAGGTGACCTAATCAGTTTCCATAGAATAAATTATCAACCAGTATCAACTTCCTCTTCCGCATGCAGCTGACAAATTCTCCATACATGGAAGAGATAGCCGTAGCCAATATGACGGAGGAACATAACCTGTCCAACCCGGAATTGACCCGGATCTGATATTAAGTTTACTAGCGTATTTCGACATTATCTATTCATTTCAGCATTCTTCAAACATGTCGCAAATAAACCAAAAGGGTAATCGACGAGCAAGTTAAATTCATATGTGACATGGTCCACTTTTCCACACAGGTTCTTCCGTACAAATATAAGAACAATGACTTAACAAGGTTTCGTTTCTCAAATTGAAGGACCACGACTGAAACTATTGTTGTTCAATAAAACCAATAGAAACCTTACACTTAGAGAGTCATCGATACGAGAGTTTCAACAATTGATATCAGTAGTTGGCTGTGTTCCGAACATACGTTTAGAATGAATGATAGTTTTCGTATAAACCTGCAATGGTGGAGTCATTTTTTCTCGGATTTACTTTTCTAACATTGTCTTATTGCGTCCTATCTAGTTCTGTATCGGTGACGAGACTTGATGACGGGATTCTTACACAGACTGCACCACTTTCCTACAAACAATGTGTTGATGAATGCAATGCAAGATTAAAATGTGTGTCTGCCAAATATTTCCGAAATTACAAACTTTGCAAACTTTACTCGGAACATCAAGAACGAAGCGTTGGATTTGTTGTCTATTCCAAACCTGGTGTATTAATACAAGAACACACTGACATATACACAAACTGTAATGGAGACGATTTGGATTATTCATCGACATGTGTCCCTGTTTCTTGTCCAAAACCACCAGAAGTTTTCGGGGCAGATATTTTGGGAAACGAATTTAAAATAGGGTCAACGATAAAGTATCAATGTAGAATCATTGAAGATTCACAAACAAGCTCGTGCACTACAGAAGGATTTTGGACCAATGTTACTTTAATATGTAATTGTAAAGCAAGTGCCCAATTTGATTTCGAGATTGTTGATAGTAATGCATCACACATATTCACAGAAAAGCATTGTGAAAGCGGGACTGAGCTGATACAACATGAGCAACAGTCATGTGATTTGTCTTCAGGAACTTGGATTGATCCGAAGTTTTCGTGTTGTGAAACAATATCAAAAACATGGATAACCATATTCGAACACAGGAAAGGTCCTGGGCAGGGATCTTTCAATTTGTGGAAAAATTCGTCATATGAAAATGGTACTTATTGCACCAGGAGTTCAATAATAAATGATTGGGAAGCGCTCGATATAACAAGCGTTAAAGTAGAAGTGTTTAAGGACAACAACATGGAAGCTTACATGATTTTCAATGGTTGTGGCTCTAACAAGACGAACTGGTTTTCACGCGAAAGACTAATGAACAGCTCTTGGGAAGATCTTCAATACGGGACGGAGTTGGACGAGCTAAGTATTACTGGAAAGTCCTTAGGTTTTAGGCGTTTTTTGTTAGCAAGTCCAGTAGTCATCAGGATTCATGCATGATGGATACTGGGTGGTTCGTGTCCGTAGGAATATACTATTTATGTACTGGATCGGAACCCATTGGCATCGTAAACATCTTATATTCGCCGAATACAACAGCCACGAAGTTTTACGAAATGAGCAACGCTGACGAATTTGTAGTTTCTATACAGAAGGAAAATTGAATTACGAAAAACTAAAACATTACATATGAGTGTACCACGTAATACACTTCGATTTTTGTTAAGCAAGGATATGTTCCAGACTGTCATGATAAAGATTTTACATTCGCCTAATAAAACAGCTATTGATGCAGTCCAAACATTTCTGAATGCAATGCGTGTGTTCATCGTGATATATTTCTTGGACAATATAAGAATAATTTCTCCTGTTTGTTACTGAGATTCATTGTATCATTATTTTAAAATTTATAGAAATACTTAATTCATCGCTGGGCATAATATAAGCCATATACATATCTAACATATCTTCCGATCATGTAAGCGACTACTTGCGATGTATTGTATTACATTAATTAACAAAGTTGGATGGGTTGTTTCCAAGCATATACTATAATTATTTAAGGTAAAATATAAGTTTTACCCATTTTAACCGCTCAAAGCGTATCATGTATTTGAATTAGAAACAGTTTAACGCTCATTAGTAATGGTTATGAATAATTTCTGTCTCTTCTATGAAAACAACTATAAAAACAGTATACGTATTAAACAAAATACGGCATCAGAACACAAGCAATAATGACGCCAAACGCCACTTAACAATAACTACTAATAATACTTAAATCTAAACTCACGAGATGAGACGTCACCGATTGTGTGGACCTGTCAGTTGCATTCTGGAATATCGGCAGACAGCGTGTGTAAACAATGTTACACTAACCGGTCGACAAGATAAGACATTGCTGCTTTTTCTTCCATATTGAATCATCTGAGATTTGATGGGACCATTTTAGAACATTATTAACTATAAGTGTCAGTGTAAACTTTATTATGGGAATATTCTGTACAATACAGATATTTCGAAAAACATACGATCTTTGTAGGGACTTTTATAGTGTATTATTTCGCTGTTTTGGTTTTGATAAAATGTAATGCTTCGTGGTAAGATGTGAAACAATGTAAGTCATCTACATTGTACATGTATATCATTTATTGACGCTTTCCTCGGATGTTCAAGTAAATAGCTTCTCTCGTATATGCATATAAAATTGGTATTTGTTCAATCGTATTTATATTACATGCTGAATAACAGTTAGCATTATTGATGTACTTTGTGATATTTTTTACGTTGCAAACATATTAGCTTGTTACCTACTTCACGCAAATACATATTTTGCAAAAGACATTTACATGAAATTCAACGAAAATACTTTTCTAGGATATTTATGATGCATGTATTTAGAAATGAGGAAATTAACGTTAGATACTGACAATATGGAATGAGTGGAGATAGTTATAGAAACGAGAGGAAACCGGAATATCTACAAGGAAAATATTCGGTTATAAGAACTGATTTTTAATTGTAGAAATTTTTACCGTAAAATGTCAGTTTAAACTCTGACGTCTGACTTTTCTCACAATTAAACAAAATATCATTTCATTCAAATATTTCGTTTCTAAAAATAGGGAACACAATGCAGTCATCAATAGTAAATTCACCAATGTTATAGTATTATGTTGTTATTATTGCAATAAGTCTGCATCAATATTACATGTATTTCAAAATATGTGATAAAACCTTATGAAGTATTGATGGGAACAAAGTATTGTAATTTGTAGCACCGTATTTATTTAAATTTATTTCTTGGTAAGCTTTGGAATCTGTGCGGGGAGATCCTGTTTTGTAAATAATTTACTGAGAGCAAGGTACAAGGCTGTGTGTTTCTTCGTGCTGGATTATACACAGTGTGTCTGTTGTTATGTACGTAATGGTTAAATTGAATTTAATGATTAGTTACTCCCTACTTAGTCAATTTATGTGTATGTGTTTGCAATTAATGACCATATAGCGATTAAGTGTGAGGTAAGCTAGCTGTTAAATCGATTTAAACCTCCAATATTTGAATGACAGTTCCAATGCTGTAAATCGCTGTAAGGTTATTATTATTTGTTGTGTTTTAGATGTATGTCAAACTTCCCTTTCCCAAACTGCAATTCTTTCACTTGATATAGTGATCATATTATTTTCTCCCCAGTTTCGGCCTATTGTTGCCAGCTGTCTTGACTTGTCCTGTGATGTATTCCATCCATGTAACCCCCCTGTTTGTCCACATTATTTCTCCTTAGTTGTCCTTTATGGTCGGCCAGGGCATTCATCGCGCCCCTGTTCCCTTACGTATTTACCCTTGCACCTCCTCAATTACCTGATGTTTTCCCCAGAGGTCTGTTGGAGAGGTATTGTCTTATGTATGTGGCGTTCCATGTAGCAAATTATTCTTTACTTTATTTATTCTCACATATATTAATAATCGGATTCATAATTATTCTTTCATATGTGTATTTAGGATTGTGTCTTGGAAATCATCCCAGTACGTGGTCATGGATATTGTTCATCACAACCGCTGATAGTCAGTAGGCCTATATAACTTGTATATTACATGATATAGTAAGTGTGCTGTATGCACTACGTTTTGTTAATTTGTTCGAGGAATTTCTTTGCTTAACGGTACATAAAAGAGAGATTGACTTGTTATACGGAACGTCACACTGTGTTATTATCTGTCAAAATAGCTTAGTATTAATTGTGTGAAAATGTCGTGCTAATTCCTCCATTCAGACATACTCTAAGATATTGCATCGTAACTTTTCATAAAGATTCCTCGAACTGTAAAACACGAGTCCGATACAGGTATTTCATACGCTGTCAAGGAATAACTCAGCGTGTAGGTCGATATTGAAAATACTGATATCGGACAAATATACTTGTGGTTTTGGAAATACATGTATGTAACAAATGCGATAATGCCGTTATAAAAAGGCTATTGTCACCGATTTTGTCGTATATATGACTGCAGATATTTTATTTAAAATAAGACAAATTCAATATATTTGTGGCAGTGTAAGCTAACAGTATGCGTGATAATTACATTCAAGAAAACAATTTGCTTAATCCACTATTTATTACAGTGAGAAATGGGATATTTAAAAAACCCTATTTCGATAACGAACACATGCACGGTATATTTCTGTCCTATACAATCACACAACGGTTTTTGACTATATTATAAATACTAGTATTTGAATGCAAATTCTACCATAGATCAATTGCTGGCGAGCTCACATTTTCAAACAAAAAATGACACTAACTATACTATCCAAGTGAATACTATTAAACTTCTGTCGATGCAATTACCGACATTACATATAGTTAAAAACAAAAAAACTGTTTGCGATTCTTTATTTTTATTACTTACGGACGGAATTTATCAACTTTTCGGCGCAGCCGTACTTACATGGTTTTGCTATTTGCATATCAGTGTTGTATAAACCAAACAAATCTTACGTTAACCACCAAGGCAATTTCTCTTCATCCAAACAACATTTTTAACATTGACGCGGATTGGTTAACCTTTCGATAAATGGTACGTTACAGTACCGAAATCCACTGAATTTCGGTGACTTTACCGAAATCCATTTTGGACTTGGAGTGACCAGCAAACGTTACATATCTGTAACTGTTTAGGTTGCACAACAAATATTAACCTTCAAATTGCACCGACCATCTTTTTTCAAGATATTTCTTGTTTGCAAATGTGCTTCATATTTCTTATTCTCCTGTCCTATTACAAGATTCACAAACTAGTTGTATAAGGTACTGTTCGTGATATTATTCTCTACGCCTGATTTCAATGTTTGTGTTGACCTTGTTGTGTATGGCTACATCGGTTGCCAGACTTGAAACATCCGTAAATAGCATATTTTAAACAAAATTAGAATAAAAATACCTTCTCTCGCAATATTTGTTTATCATATATGTATTGTACAAGTATGTTTCTTGTGCATAATTTTCTAATTTGTAATTGCCTCTTTACCATTGTATTAGTATTTTGTATATTATGTACTCTTGTTGTCATGTTTTACATGAACTAACTGAAACTGAAAACTGTTCATAACTATATTGGTATAAAGAGTTATAAAAGAAACCAAGAACATTTCAATTTCTCGAAGTTTACAGTTGAATCAAATGATGATCTTTAAGTTATTACTATGACCAACTTGCTGTGAAATAATTGGGCGCTCCTCACGGGATAATTGATGTAAATGCATCAAGATAATTTGTTCCTTTAAAATTACCTGAACAAAGTAATGAATTTCTTTAATAATGTAGATTAGTTTTAAATTATCCCGGTATATTGTTGTGAGAATATTTGTCATGGTTGTATGAGTGCAAATTTGAAATCTGAATGAATTCATCTATAAGTTTACGACAATGACATTTAAATTGTGTAAGTTTTATATGTATGTACATATAGCGATTCTAAAGTAAGTCGTGGTTCCAAGTGGTTAGGCTTAATTTGCAGTCAAGGTCTGTCTAAATACTGTTATAAATTTTGATCAACTTAGTAGTAAATGATTAGGTTTACACTCACTCTTTTTTCTCTGTTTTATAGAAATTTTGTGATTGCATATACAATGTACCTGTATCTTGATTGTATATATACTGTTCTTTTAAAATCCTATACATTTCTGAATTTGTCATGTCATGTTTTGTGAATAAATGCAGTTGAGTGATAATGTCTACCAATCCCTGATAGAAAGCAAGATTAAAGTTGTTAGAAGGAACGCCACATACACAATGTCTCCCCACGCAAATCCCCAGAAAAAAAAAATTCTACAAAACAGAAGGCACTGAAAAGGTGCAATGGCAAACATGCATGGGGATAGGGGTGCACGGAATAGTCATAACAACAACCAAGGATAATGTTTGGGATAACAAGGGGTGAAAAGTCCTAAGGATGGAGTACATCACGAACAAAGTGAAGAAAGTCAGTAGTAATAATAGGCCGAAAGGGGTGTGAAAAGAAAATGAATAATTTATAGAGTAAAACACTGCACAAGAAGAAAGGGGAAGTAAACATACATCTATCAACATAGATAGAAAAATAACCAAACAGCGATTTACTGCCTTGGATCTGACGATAACGTACTGGGGATTTAACCGATTTACAGCTAGCTAACTCACATATAGCCACTATAATTATGGTCAATGATTTCAACCATATACAAATAAGTGTACTAAGTAGGCACTAACTAGTCCATAAAAGGTATTAACCATGACGTACACAACACAATATACATGATAACTTAGAATTCGTGCACCAAGTCGCCTCAACCAGTCATGCTCTCAGATAATAACATTTGTATATCAGAATGCGAGAGAACAACAACATCTAGCAAAACAAATAACCTTATATAAAGGCATCAGGAAAGAGAAAGTTATCGATGACATACTGGTGACAGGATTTAATAGAAAGACAAATATAAACAAAATATAAATTAATATGATAATTATATTATTGAGAACATGAAAATTGTATGCCTATTCTAAGGAAGGATTAGGTTGTGTTATGAAACAGTCACACAGAAAGAACATGCATTGTTGGTGCTGCTGAATTACGTCATGCGTAAGGTGAAATACTTCATAATAAAATCATAGATAATGGTGAAATAGGAGTACTGTCTCGGAACGGCCAGTGACAGGGGGTCTCAACTTGTATTAAGATTGCACTTAATCCCACATTTATCCAGCGAAGTAAAACAAGTGTGAATAAGAAAATCACTACTGGAAACACAGGAAAATGCATTATAAACATTGATATATACAGCAATAGAACCGTGAAGCAAGTAAAATGAACTGGATGACTTATAAGAGCATCTGAATTCAGTATTAGTATGCCTTTAATGTTTAAACAGTAAGTTATTTACAATATCGTGCAAATTAGTTTTTAGCAAGGAGCTCGTTAGAGCCAATTGCTATAGTAGGCGAAATCCACGGACACTCATCGGATAAGTCATCCAATGTCTTACATTCTGAACCGCCAAAGGCTACATACTCCTGAAGAAAGTAGTCATTGTCTCACAAAGAAAAAGCATTTGCGATATCAGCCTGAAACGGATCTGAACCGAAATCACCGATACATTAGAATGAGCCCATTTTTTATTTAAATATTGCAATTACAGAATAAAAAAATGTGTATATCAACACGGACTATGATAATGTTTATATGTCCGTGATATCAATACACCACATTCCCATGCATTTATCACATGACTTGATCGTTTACGTATCAGGCGTGTATCACGCGTGAAGTGCTTATGAAATGAAGGAATATTACGATAGTACAAGATAGTGTACAGTAGGCAGATAACTCAGCGGACGACAGCAGTAGGCAGAGTTACGTTTACAAGAAAAAGTAAGAATTCTGTCCGTTTGAACTGAAATCTCCTTTTAGAACACATGTAATAACATTATAGTTTATGTTAGTTTTCAATGGATTTATTGCATTGAAATATGGCATATAATCACCTTTAAGATAATGTTTACTTCTTCTCCATCCATCCTTCTGACTGTCTATACCAATTCTTTGTATACAATTTTGTGTATATTATTGAATAAACTGACATAACAAGTGTTATTGAAAGACTAATTGTGATTAATAAATCTTTGTCAAAGTGACGTCTGTGATCTGCAATGAGCCCCTGCTGTCAGCACTTTCAGTGCTTTGATTGAATTCAGTACGTTCTTTCGTATTGCTAATTTGTTGAGTCATGCGATTTCACATTAAAGATAACTAAGTCCATCGTTGTTTCTGATAAAATAGCTCCTTCTCATAAATTTGTAAAACTTTCTTAGATGCTTTGCTTGATATTTGTTGACATCAAGCACGTAACGAAAATAACCCAATTAAATCACTATAAATAATAAAATAGATTAAATGAAATTTGCATTCAAGCGTGCCGAATCATCGATCAGTGAAGTTTACTAAAAAGATATCGTCGTTTCCTTTGTTCCGGTAATACTTTGCGAATAGATAATAAAGTGACAATATGGTGTATTTCGCTAACATAATTATAAAATATTTCAGTAATTATACGTTTTCAGTTGTTGAAACGTGATGACGTTATTTGTGCACAGAAAGCCCAACTTTCCGAGAGGCTATCTGTTGATTGGATATATTGTGTCACCGACTCCTTATTCATTAACTATGATTTTAGATTTTCTGAATCAGTGGAGGACAATGAACGTGTAATGCTATATCTTTAATAATTTCTTTTCACTTATAAATGATGACAGTTTGAGAATCATTACTGATACTGAGATATCATCATAATGATAGGATCACTTTTAATTTTTATTTTACAAACGTTATTTCATTGTTGTCTATCAAATACTTTCTCGGTGACAACTCATGATGACGGGATTCTTGCACAGGATTTTCCACTTTCCTACAGACAATGTGTTGATGAATGCAATACAAGATTAAAATGTGTGTCTGCGAAATATTTCCGCAATTACAAACTTTGCAAGCTTTACTCGGAACAGGTAGAACGAAGCGTTGGGTTTGTTGTTTATTCTAAGCCTGGTGTATTATTACAAGAACACACTGACAGATACGCGGCTTGTAACGCAGACAGTTGGGACTGTATGTCGACATGTGTTCCTGTTTCTTGCCCAAAGCCGCCAGATGTTTTTGGGGCAGATATTTTGGGAAACGAATATAAAATAGGGTCAACGATAAAGTATCAATGTAGAAGCATTGAAGATTCACAAACAAGCTGGTGCACTCCAGAAGGATTTTGGACCAATGTTACTTTAATATGTAATTGTAAAGCAAGTGCTCCTTTTGATTTCAAAGTTGTTGATAGTAATGAAACACACATATTCGCAGAAAAGCATTGTGAAAGCGGGACAGTCATAATACAAAATCAGCAGACGTGCGATCTGTCGTCAGGTGTTTGGCTTGTCGCGGCTTCGTGTTGTGAAACAGGACCGAAACCATGGCTAATCATATTCAAATACACAGAAGGTTCTTGGAAGGGGTCTTTGTCAGCGTGGAAATCTGGGGTACCTTTCCGCATGCAAAAAATCACCAGAAGTGCACTAATAGATAATTGGCAAGCTTTGGCTATAACAAGAGTTAAAGTAGAAGTCTTTAAGGACAACAACATGGAAGCTTACATGATTTTCAATGGTTGTGGTTCCGACAAAATGAATTGGTTTTCACGAGAAAGACTAATGAATAGCTCTTGGGAAGATCTTCAATACGGGTCGGAGTTGGACGAGCTAAGTATTGCCGGAGAGGATGTAGGTTTTAGGCGCTTTTTCGTTAGTAAGTCCCATGGACTTCAAGAATCATGCATGATTGATACTGGGTGGTTCGTGTCCGTAGGAAATTACTATTTATGTACTGATTGGGGAAGCGTTAACCACGTAAACATCTTATATTCGCCGCATACAACAGCCACGAAGTTTCACGAAATGAGCTACGCTGACGAATTTGTAGTTTCAATACAGAAGGAAAATTAAAGTTTCCGTATCAAATTGTCAACTGATATGTTCGATGTCAATTTACCATGATTGTACCACGAAATACTCTTTAATGGTGTCGTTTTGTATTGTTTTCTTTCTATGAACCTGTGGTATTGGACACAAATCGTTGTTTTTAAATGATAATACAATAATCTAACTAACGATAGAGTACACTTAAAAATGTTAGTGTCATTGTTTTCACAAATGTTCTAAATAACAAGTTCTCGTAGATATAATATAATATATGTGTGCAAGGATAATATAATAATCAAACTCCGGTTGTTAACGTTTGACCTTGCATAAAATGATAAACTTACCTCGGGAGTTACATCGGGAGATATTTGAGGAACATTTGATTGCCTGACGCGGCAAGTATGCGCCCACAGAACGGATTTTAAAAGAGTGTTTACAACCGTAGTTAAATTGGAGGCGTGTAAAAGTGAGCTTCACAAACTTCCTGACATGTCCAAGTGGCAAAGTTACTGTTTTCATCTGAACAAAAATCCCATTCCTCATTGCAGGCCAGGGTTATGTGTTCACTGCACCCAAATTTTGTTTTTGTTTGGTGTAGGAGTGAAGCATGATGTGTGGGGAATACATCAGTTGTTGAAACAAGCATTTGTCTACTGGATGGTAAGTGGTCCTCCCCGGTTGACTTAGCGTGTAATTGTATGGAGAGTTCGACTTTTGAATTCGAAATCAGTAGTTTTAATTCGACTCTTATAACAACCAGACGAATATGTACAGACGGTACGATACTTTTGCATACTGTATCACCATCATGTGAGCTGGCTACAGGTACATGGAAGGGCATAAACCTTGTATGCTGCGAATCTATAGACAGTGTTTGGGTGAAGGTATTCAGACTCTCTCATGGTTTTGATGGAATTTTATATTAAATATGGAATGAACAATTAGACACAGAGATTGATGACGAGATGGTAATGAGATCTCCCTTAATAGATGACTGGGACATGCTTAATATCGCAAGTGTTAAAGTCGAAGTAAATTAAGGTGGCATTACAGTTGCATCAATGTTGTTTAATGCATGTAATATCGACAAAAAAGTGGTTTGCAATGGAACGATTAATTAATAGTTCATGGGACAGCATTCGCATGAATGCATCCGTCGACCAATTTAGCATCAAAGGACAGATGCATCATTCACGTTTTGTCATAAGCTAATCCCAAAGTTCGACCGATGATTATTGTTACACTAACACAGGATGGTTGACTGTTTCAAAAGTATACCAAGACTGTCATGATAAAGAATGTTTTACATCGCACCGACAGAAAACCCAATGTTATTCAATGACATGAAACTAGCGGACGATTGTGTTGTCTGGTTGAAGTTTGAAACTAATTAATACAATATTTATGTCATCTCATGCTGAATAGTTCCATACTTTCTTTAAGAAAACTCTGGATATCTCTTAACTATTACATGACAATTCTAATTCAAAATAATGCTGTGTGGATTATTGAAAAACATTGTGAATTATTTCAAAGCTGTTATTTTTCATCAATGTACACGGTAGTTCTATCAGGCACTATTTGAAGTGAACTTCTGAAATTGTAGTTATTACGAAGCTTTGATATTCATTTGAACTGAAATGTCAACATTATATTTTATGTCATTCTGGTACAACACCAGTGAACCACCATGAAGTACTCCAACTAATACTCAGTTTTATATTTCTGTGTAGTATGTAAGCACTAGATGATTCATGAGGGAGATTTCCATTCCCTTTGCACGTATTTTACTTCTTGTGTCCGTCGAGTGATGTCGCTGCTTAGTAATGAGTATTCGTATGCCAAGCATGGTAACAATGATGAAAAGTCAATGGCTGCTTCGTGTTCTAATGGCGGATTTAGAACTAGGAATGTGCAGGAGTACATGTATCTCTTTTTTATTGTATTACATTGTATTTTACACATTTTGAGGTACTTCGTAACATAAAATGTGTCGCACGCTAAGAATTTATGACATCGAATGATTATCAATTTATCAATCAGAGGCGGCTTGACTGTGTCTTGTCAAATGGCAGGGTCACATGTACTAACAACCAAGCACTGAAAGTCCTAACATCGCATTTCGCTATACGGGAATAAGAGAAATACCAAGGAACGAAGGAGGAGTCGAAGTCATCTCTATTTGTATTTAACAAAATGATCAGCAAGGCAGATTGTTTGTGTAAGATATACTTAGCATTTCCATGTGGTAAATTCACATTTCCACAGAGAGACTTCAAACCATGTCGACAACAATGGCATGTCAGACAACAATGGCAATTAAAACTACCCTCCAATAGTGTAACTTATTCAATAAATATATAGAAACAATTGCCAACAACGTGTCCGAACCTGCACTTTGTCCGGTACACATTTCGTACATGCTGAAACATTACCTTGTTGATTTAACTATGTTTTAACTTGTTTCCAATTTGAAGACTCGACACGCCATCGTTAACCTAACAATAAGTCAAGAAAAAATTTAAAAACTCAAAGTGTTGCACATATCGAAAACATGTTTTCAAATAAATATTAATTTTGTTGATACCTAGTTATATACTGAAGCAGCGGGCGTACCCATGTTGTATTCAGAACCACGGGTAATGATGGCATAATCATTTTTTGGTGAGTTCATGTTCATTAATTTACGCGCTTTATTACCATGCTTGCTATTATTATTGTATTCAAAAGTTCAAATAAATGAACGGAATTGTATTATTTGCGTGTCTTTATTTATTGATTTTACAAACCGATATGTTCTAGCAACAACTCAAAGTCTAAGTCAATAAAACTACGACATCTTTGCTTATTTCAATTTGTGCCGATCATCTTTTTCAAAGATCTTTCTTCTTAATAACTTACTACATTTCTGTATCTATGCTACTTTTCAAAAAAATGCGTAGAAAAAGCTTGACTCAATATAACTGTAGCTACCTTTTCTTGGGAAGATGTTACAACAGTATTGCACCGACCCCTTTTCTCGTAGAGAAGATCTAACTTTTCTATGCAGAAATTTATGATGCTAATGGAATTTTATTTAACATTCATATTTTTATGCATCTAGCAAAGATTGGAAATGCGTATGTCCAACAAGACTACGACGTTTATAAATCATCGTAAAACAACAGATGTGAAATATCCTGTCGCAGATGTTTCCTTTAATAACAGCTATATATTATACTGATTAGAGGCAGATTTCGACAATAAAATTTCGAAAATATCTGTATCCCTGTTGACGGAGCTTCCTAGTTGTACAACAATTTAAGTCATTAAAACCATGAACATATGTACAAGCTCTTTTAAACGAGGAAGTTGTGAAATGTCAACCCTGTATGATGTAGCAAGGGGCACATTTCCCTCTGAATGGAAATAATTTACTATGTTTGACTTTTATCCAAGATATCCATTTTATCATAGATTTTGGTGATAGACTGGTTTAAATCAAGAAAAGCTGCATACGCAAAGAAACTGCTGTCGATATTAAAGATAATCATTCAAATAATGCTTCGTACTTTTCAAGGCACTGGTGACATCTGCCTGTGTGTCAGGTGAACGACTCCAAATGAGTACACTCTCATAGCAGTATAAAAACAAATCTGCAAAGTTTCTATCAATAGGTGTACCAATAACCTGACGGTACACGACACTCACTCACATCGCACAATCAACTGAAAGGTGAGTGAGTCTCAAACATCCGAACAAGTACGCGTGCTATAGTTGTCTACAACGGATCTGTAAAATCTGCAAGCTCCTGGTAACATGCCAGAAAGTTCTTTTTTTCTTTCCAAAAGATGATTTGGATTAATTGCATGTATGACCACACGTATTTAATGCTTTGAAACTGCAGTTGTACTTTTTTGTTGTTTTGTTTTAAACATTCCTCGTATTTGTGATATTAGGCATTCTACTATAAGTGACGTATACATGTATTAGGCATTCTACTATAAGTGACGTATACATGTATTAGGCATTCTACTATAAGTGACGTATACATGTATTAGGCATTCTACTATAAGTGACGTATACATGTATTAGGCATTCTACTATAAGTGACGTATACATGTATTAGGCATTCTACTATAAGTGACGTATACATGTATTAGGCATTCTACTATAAGTGACGTATACATGTATTAGGCATTCTACTATAAGTGACGTATACATGTATTAGGCATTCTACTATAAGTGACGTATACATGTATTAGGCATTCTACTATAAGTGACGTATACATGTATTAGGCATTCTACTATAAGTGACGTATACATGTATTAGGCATTCTACTATAAGTGACGTATACATGTATTAGGCATTCTACTATAAGTGACGTATACATGTATTAGGCATTCTACTATAAGTGACGTATACATGTATTAGGCATTCTACTATAAGTGACGTATACATGTATTAGGCATTCTACTATAAGTGACGTATACATGTATTAGGCATTCTACTATAAGTGACGTATACATGTATTAGGCATTCTACTATAAGTGACGTATACATGTATTAGGCATTCTACTATAAGTGACGTATACATGTATTAGGCATTCTACTATAAGTGACGTATACATGTATTAGGCATTCTACTATAAGTGACGTATACATGTATTAGGCATTCTACTATAAGTGACGTATACATGTATTAGGCATTCTACTATAAGTGACGTATACATGTATTAGGCATTCTACTATAAGTGACGTATACATGTATTAGGCATTCTACTATAAGTGACGTATACATGTATTAGGCATTCTACTATAAGTGACGTATACATGTATTAGGCATTCTACTATAAGTGACGTATACATGTATTAGGCATTCTACTATAAGTGACGTATACATGTATTAGGCATTCTACTATAAGTGACGTATACATGTATTAGGCATTCTACTATAAGTGACGTATACATGTATTAGGCATTCTACTATAAGTGACGTATACATGTATTAGGCATTCTACTATAAGTGACGTATACATGTATTAGGCATTCTACTATAAGTGACGTATACATGTATTAGGCATTCTACTATAAGTGACGTATACATGTATTAGGCATTCTACTATAAGTGACGTATACATGTATTAGGCATTCTACTATAAGTGACGTATACATGTATTAGGCATTCTACTATAAGTGACGTATACATGTATTAGGCATTCTACTATAAGTGACGTATACATGTATTAGGCATTCTACTATAAGTGACGTATACATGTATTAGGCATTCTACTATAAGTGACGTATACATGTATTAGGCATTCTACTATAAGTGACGTATACTTGTATTAGGCATTCTACTATAAGTGACGTATACATGTATTAGGCATTCTACTATAAGTGACGTATACATGTATTAGGCATTCTACTATAAGTGACGTATACATGTATTAGGCATTCTACTATAAGTGACGTATACTTGTATTAGGCATTCTACTATAAGTGACGTATACATGTATTAGGCATTCTACTATAAGTGACGTATACATGTATTAGGCATTCTACTATAAGTGACGTATACATGTATTAGGCATTCTACTATAAGTGACGTATACATGTATTAGGCATTCTACTATAAGTGACGTATACTTGTATTAGGCATTCTACTATAAGTGACGTATACATGTATTAGGCATTCTACTATAAGTGACGTATACATGTATTAGGCATTCTACTATAAGTGACGTATACATGTATTAGGCATTCTACTATAAGTGACGTATACATGTATTAGGCATTCTACTATAAGTGACGTATACATGTATTAGGCATTCTACTATAAGTGACGTATACATGTATTAGGCATTCTACTATAAGTGACGTATACATGTATTAGGCATTCTACTATAAGTGACGTATACTTGTATTAGGCATTCTACTATAAGTGACGTATACATGTATGATACCATTACTTATTACAAGTTTTATAAATAAATGAATTAATAATGTTTGCCTTCTTTGACTATTGGAATGATAAAATTCAGACCCATGTCTATATGTGCATGTCACTCAAATTTTGTTTTCGACTTTTTAATTACAAACTGTCTAGTGAACATGGTTATGGATTTTTTTGATTACTTACCGGTACACTGTGACGATATAAAGTACAGTAAATGTCTCCTGCAGAGTAACTTATCAACAGGAAATAATGCAATCATGCAATATTAATATATACGTCGGTCTGCATGCGTCACAACTTATTTTTGTTCAAAGCATGTCATTATGAATAATTCATTTCGTGTCATTCATTACCCGATGACAGCTCAGTAAACATCAAAGCGTTAAAAATAAAATAATCGAAATTCTGTGCGTTTGCATATCATCATCTGAGCATGTTATGAATAAATGATATTTTGGAATATAAATCATTCCTTTATACATTACTGCGCAATTCAAAACTTTGAAAATTAAAGGCCAATAAGGATCATTTTCCTCCATCTAAACCGCAAAATATTGTAAATATTGTGTATAAGAGACAATTTTACATATTGATTGATGGCTAACATAAATTCTGTTGCGTTTTTGAAAAGTCATAGATGTCATAGATAAGTCATGTTTGGCATTGTCTCCATTTCTGTGTGTAGTCGATGTTCGATGTCCGTCAAATCCAACAAAGACTAATCATATTAAAAAAGGCAAATACGAGATGCGACGTCAATTATTTATGTGCCCCTACTTGAGGCAATCACGAGACGTGACGTCAGTTTTTATGTGCACCTACTGGAGGCAATCACGAGATGTGACGTCAGTTTTTATGTGCACCCACTGGAGGCAATCACGAGATGCGACGTCAGTTTTTATGTGCCCCTACTTGAGGCAATCACGAGATGTGACGTCAATCATTTATGTGCACCCACTGGAGGCAATCATATACTTTGGTCGACATCGAGTGTAAACGAACTACGAGAAACATAACATACATTGTTTATATTTCGATGTGTAATGTACATAAAGCTTCGAAAATAATTTGTCAGGTATCAAGTTAAAAGTCTAGTTATAGTCCGTAAGGATGTGTAGCACAATCATATTTACGTTTTCAAGCCATAAGTTAGAAAACGTTCATTCCTATTTCTTGAGAAGACGAATTTATTCTACCCAGTCAAGCGTTAACAACGTGCAAAGTTTGATAATCAGCTTATACCCCGATCACACTAGACGAATACCATGAAGACCGCACTACGTCCTGGCAATTTCGACGAACGCAGCGAGGACGCGGTCAAATTCTTAAAAAATGCTTTACTCAAGTTCATACTACGTCCCTGTCAGGCATTCACTGCGTCTCACACGTTCCAAATACGTTCTGACTGCGCGCATCTTCACGCGCGCACCACGTCCAATGCGTTCTTAATACGCGCGCACCACGTCCAATGCGTTCTTTGTACGTTCTTACTACGACCAGGAAGATTGCACCACGCGCTTACCAAGTGCTTATCACGTCCTCATTACGTTCTTACGATTTGAATTTATTTGCGAATGTAATCGAGATGGAATTACCGTGTTCTATTTATAACTGGCCTGTTTCTAGAATCCCGTATTTATACATGATCACAGTTCAGAACCTGACAAGACGTGGTAAGAACCTGATACAAACGTGTCTAAGACGTGTTAAGCACCGAAAGAAACGTATTAACAACCGAATGAGGTCTTCTACAACGTGGCACGAACGTAGCATAGTCGTAGTAAAAGCGTGGAGAGGTTGTGGTGAGAACTCAATTGACGTAGCAAGAACGTAGCAAGAACTTAGCAAGAACGTAGCAAGAACGCAATGACAACCTATAGAGACAACGCGATGAGAACGCCATTGAATATGTCCCGTCCATACCACGCTTGCACTACGTCAATCAAGTTCCTACTAGGCTTTAGTCACGCCGTCACTACGTCCATGCCGTCGTTAATACGTTCTTATTAAGTTCTTACTACGTCCTGATTCGAACACGTCCTCACTACGTTTTTTTAACATGTTCAAAGTCCGCTCACGTCCTTCACGTCCATGAAGACCATACCACGTCCTTATCGGTGTCTACTGCGTTCCTTCTACGTTGACCAAGTTCTGACTGCGTCCTGCCAGATTTTTGAGGACGTAGTGGGAACGTGACCTAGTGTGATGGGGGCATTACTGTTTACATACGCAGTTCGGCTGTCCAAACTTTACCTCGTCATTAGATTGGCTTACACACCGCTGTGTTGCATGTACCAAACTTTATATGGCTGCTCCGAAAAAAAATATGTCAACGAATATTTGAGTCAACAGAGAATATATATTTTCTATTTTACAAGTTACGTAAACTATTGCGAAAACCACTCCCGTTCAGATTTTCAGACACTTCGAAATGACATTTAATCGAAATGTTCAGAGGAACAACCTATGGCTGTTTACAAGGAAATCTACTGAGCGCCTCACGAGACACACCTGTCTTACTCATTGTCATACTGAATCAATAGGCGCTGTTGAAATGTAGAATATTGCAAATATACATAAAATTATGCTTTAATATATTCACTTAAGATTCGTGTTACTATTTATCTAGTTATGGTTCGCGAATTTGAGTTATTAAGTTACATAATAAGTGGTCAACTAGGTAAGATTCGTGTTACCACTTACATCTAGAAGCCAAAAATGCATTTATAAATAAGTGGTAACACGAATCTTAATTGAAATTCGCGAATTTGAGTTATTAAGTAACATAATAAGTGGTCAACTAGATAAGATTCGTGTTACCACTTAAATCTGGTGTAATACATCATAAGAGGTGTCAGTTCTCTGCACTTTCAAGTCTGTTTCTAGTTTTATGATATTTATCTTACCGAAAATGTATTAACTAGATAGCTAAATAATTATCGTAATAATTAAGTGGTTAACACGAAACAATTCGCGAACGCTATCATGCTAACTGGTGGCAGTGATATGCCACCATTCAGATTCTACGTTCAATCATGAGTTATAGCCGATCTAAATCAGTTCTTCAACATTATTTACGTTATTCTCAACATTTAAAGCAGTGGGGAATCAAAATATAACCAACTGATATATTGCGATAAACAACGAAAAACATGGGAAAAAAACAATTAAAACTTTCGGTCTAATTGAGTTATCTTTCTTAAATATGTTGCTTATAATATAATCAAGTTAAAGTGATAAAGAGTAGCATATGGAAGCAATTTGCACACAGACTCTTAGGCTTTCTATTCATCCTGTAGCAAACACAAAATACTTGTTACAAAATGCGCTGAAAATTGTATGAAAGAAAAGGGCTGTTATTGTTAATTGACGTGAAGGTTAGCAATAGTAGAATTAGATCCAGAGCTACTTATTCTCTCTCTTTTATTTATTGTTTTATATAATGCTCTTTGCTTAGTGTGATGAAAGCATCTTTTCATGTCTCCTCATGCTTTTGGTTCGACTGCATGCTTTGTTTGTTTTATCCGGTAAATTATATCAACCAATCAAGAGTTGCGATCGATACATTACTAAATTGGTTGCTTAGATTAAAGCGTGAATACCCATTAGTCATGTATATATCTGTTTATACATTATGACACTTACGGCAACTTTCTTTGATAAAGTGTAAACATGCATGGTTAATATATCAATATTGATTTCATTAGTATCTCGATTCGTCTTTTCTGTAATGTGTATTTTAGGTGTATACAGACTACAACAACTACAACTACTCGACACCAGTCTATTGCTATGGTTTTTAGACATTTTTATTTTCAATGTATGATAGATTATGTGCAGATATAATGTGTGGTGATTTTTAAGCTCACCTGAGTGCTGAATGATGAGTTATTGGGATCGTTGACCGTCGTTCGTCATTCACAATTGGATTGTTTACATTTATTGAGCAATCCTAACCAAACGTAGACACAATTTGTTTTTGGGCCAAATGGGCCATTAAATCAAGAGTTATGACATTAATTTAACACAAATACCATATACAACTGTATTTACAGTATAACTCCTTCATTTCTCCACCAATCCTTATTACATTCATATAGAACATGTTTGTACCTGTGAAGTCTTGGTTTGAGGACAGATCGGACCAGCAGGTCTAAAGTTATGTGTATTTGCAAAAATACCGCATTTCTCTAAATTTACTTGATTAGATTTGGTCACAATGTTTGATTCTATAAAATATAAATCAAGTTTGAAACTAGGTAAACTAGGGTTAAAAACTAGGTCAACGGATCAAATCATAGTACAACATCGTTCATGCTGTAGAGATAATATTTTCAACTTGTTTTATATGAAGCTTGGTCAAAATGTTTGTGTTTATAAAATCTAGATCACGTTCAAAAGTGGGTCCCCTGGGATCAGAAACTATGTCAAATTGTAGAAAACCCTTGGTTACACTCTAGAGTCATCTTTTCTATCCGATCTTCATGAAACTTGGTCACAATGTATTTCTCTATCAAATTACTGAGGCTTCTATCTATCCTAAAAGAGAAGGAATAAGTTGATACAGGGAACGCAACAAACAGTTCCATCTAAAGCAACTGATTTCGACGAAATCCCATGAAGATTTGTCACAAATGGCGCTTCTTTGATAATAAAGTCTTAATACTAATTTCATTAGATTGCCTTTATTACAGAATGTTGTCCCTGGTGATCTGAAATCTGTTCGAATGGTTCTTCTGTTCAAGAAGAACGATCAACCTACTGATGGAAACTATTGCATGATTACTATCTTAAGAAGCTTGTCATAAATGTTTGAAAGAGTTTAATAATACTTTAAACATATATGAATAATATAGAGCCACAAACCTTCACACACATGTTTATTGGGATGAGAAGTTGCGCACCTTGGTTTTATTTTAAATATTGAACCAGTAACTCTGGTGTTATAGCCCTCGACTCTATCACAATAGGGGTGTTCCATGTGATAATTATGCACCTGGTATTACTCGTTAGTTAATTAACATAAACCATCAAACTTTGTAGAAATGGTGATTGTAAAGTGAATTGTGCACATCAGCAGGTATTACTCTTGGCTTTGGATCACCTTCATGTTTCATGTTTGGTAATATTTAAGCAAGTGCAGAACCTGAGCTGTATATAAATAATGGCTACTTGGTATACTTCATGTATCATAGCTAAATCAGTTCCGTCTGTCTGCCAACATTTTCAACAAAGGTTTGACTGTATCATCCCTCAGTAAGAGCAAAATCACGGAAATCTGCTCTTGTTTTATGATTGAGGTGGCAAGTGTGGGGGGGGGGAGCTTGTCCTATGAACAACATTCTAGTTTTAATTTAGTTCCAACTCCGTACTTCCTCTTGAAAATAATGTAAACATCGTTTAGGTATTATTTACTTTTGGCGCTTTTCGTAAAATCATGTAAGTATAATATGAATGGTGCAGTCGAGCAGGAAATGCTACATACAGAAGGCACTGAAGCAAAGGGAAACAAGTAAATAATACAAAAAGCCTTATTCATATGTCAAGTGATTTTATCACTTAATGCTTTTAGTGTTGTGTATTTAATATTACGATAAAATGCCTAAATCAATGGTCGCGAAAACCTAAATATATGTTCTACGCGATCTAACACACCCCGTTTGTTTTAATCGGATGTGTTCTCGTTTGCATATACACGACTATGAACTTTATTTCTATTCACGAAACATTCGTCAAAAGTGACAACACACAATTAATTCTGCACAGTTACTGCTTGAATGCCGCTTATTTGTAACATCGGGATGGCATTGGTAACTTGCAAATGTAGTGACTGGTCATTCGCTACTGTTAACATTGACTTTCAATGTGCCGAATGTACTCTGGGTGTACGGCTATTTAATTTGTGTAGCAATGACGGCGTCAACCTTGCGCGGATTAGTTTTACTATCCTTGTATTGTTTTCCAACTAATGCATTATCAGTTACGAAACTCGATGACGGGATTCTTACACAGGTTTCTCCTCTTTCCTACAGGCAATGTGTTGATGAATGCAATGCAAGATTAAAATGTGTGAATGCGAAATATTTCCGCAATTACAAACTTTGCAAACTTTACTCGGAACATGTAGAAGGAAGCGTAGGGTTTGTTGTTTATTCTAAACCTGGAATGTTAATACAAGAACAAACGGACAGATATGCGGCTTGTATGGCAGAAAGTTGGGACTGTATATCGACATGTGTTCCTGTTTCTTGCCCAAAGCCGCCAGAGGTTTTCGGGGCAGATATTTTGGGAAACAAATATAAAATAGGGTCAACGATAAAATATCAATGTAGAAGCATTGAAGATTCACAAACAAGCTCATGCACTCCAGAAGGATTTTGGACCAATGTTACTTTAATATGTAATTGTAAAGCAAGTGCTTCTTTTGATTTCAAAGTTGTTGATAGTAATGAAACACACATATTCACTGAAAAGCATTGTGAAAGCGGGACTGTCGTTATACAAAATGAGCAACAGTCATGTGATTTGTCTTCGGGGATTTGGATTGTTCCGAAGTTTTCGTGTTGTGAAACAATATCAAAAACATGGATAACCATATTCGATTACAAAAAAGATACAACAAGCGGGTGTTTATGGGTGTGGAATGGTTGGTCTAGTGTAGACAGTTCAAATCACACCAGAAGTTCAATAGTAGATAATTGGCAAGCTTTCGATATAACAAGAGTTAAAGTAGAAGTATTTAAGGACAACAACATGGAAGCTTACATGATTTTCAATGGTTGTGGCTCCGACAAAACGAACTGGTTTTCTCGAGAAAGACTAATGAACAGCTCTTGGGAAGATCTTCAAAACGGGTCCGAGTTGGACGAGATGAGTATTGTTGGAAATATTGTTGGTTATAGGCGCTTTTTCGTTAGTAAATCCCATGGACTTCGTGAATCATGTAAGACGGATACCGGATGGTTCGTGTCTGCGAGAAGCTACTATTTCTGCGACGATATGTTGGAAATTGGCAAGGGAAACATCTTATATTCGTCTAATAACACAGCTACAGAGTTTTACAAAATGAGGTCTGCTGACAAGTTTGTAGTTTCAATACAGATGGAAAATTAAAGGAGAAAATACATTCAATTTCTGTCGCAAGTTTAAAAGCCGATTTATATATTCCTATATAAAACATATTTTAGGAAGACTTAAGTCGATGACTGTGAAGTTTTGATTTTACTACCATCATGTAGAGAGGCATGTGTTACTATCTCTACTTTACAGACATGTATGCCTTCAACAACTGAAAAGAAAGCCAACTGGCTTATGTAGCATACTAATGCGTCTGAAAAGCCTTTGAGACGATTGTTTTATTATAAAGTGGTATTATTTGTTTCATTTGCACAATGCCGTATATATTTATATATATTCTATCCCCCCCCCCCCCCGTTGTATTTCAATCCAGGTTCTTTATCGTGTAAATATTTTGCTCGAGCTTCACTATTCAATCTTCGGAAATAAGACTTATGTTACGTCTGTTGACTGGTTTTATGAAATAAAGACGTATGTAAGGTCAATAGTCCTTAGGTTTTTTGATTTTTTTCTTACAAAACCATTTTTTTAAATACCGTTTAATTATCGCACGAGTTTCCATTCAATCGTTCTGAATTGAGACTTATTTCATAGTTGGAGACGGGTTTCCAGTTATTTTATAAGGAAATAAAACGTTTCTGTCAACTTCGAATTTTTTATTACAAATCAGTTAGTAACGATGCGCAAACCCTACTGCCTCATGAAGCGCGTTAAGTGTTACTTATAGATCATATATAGGACTTTTCATATAATTAATTTCCAAGCGAACGACTGGAGGGAGCGAAGTGCAGAACTTCAGGGAAGTAGCTGCTGACAGAAGTAGATGTACCTGAGAGGTACATGTTATTTTCAGGACCGTGTTATTGTTTGAAAAAGTTGAGTGTTTTTTAAGGTCTGTCTTCTTATTTGAAAAATTGTGCATGTTTATTATTTTTTGACAAAGTTTGTGAATCTTGATGTTACGAAAGAACATTAGCTTCCGAGGTTCAAATATTTAATAGAATTCTATATAAATTATTGTAATTTTCAATAAACCATTATTAATGCTTTTTTAAGTTAAATGATGCCCTTATTGTTTTGCATTTAATATTACTTTAAAAGTTTAATGAATAATCTTTAGCTACTAAGAAAGTATGTGGCACTGATGATATTTGCATTGCCTATTTTCCAGTGTATGAATAACATTTTTTGTGTTTAAGATATATGCCTTTGTACTGTACTTTTCGATGAATTTGCTTGAATTTGTTTTTGACAAAATTCATAATAGTTTGTTCATGTTTTGGTCAATGCAAACATAAGCCCTTGAGTCACACACTTTAACTTATGCAATATTTTATTGCCAGACATGTTTTCTCGTATTACTGTAGATGTTTATTCGCATATGAACTAACAACTACTAGCTGTGTATTCATTCCATCATATCCGAACTCCATCATATCCAAACCCACATCTAACTTCTGGCTATATTTTTTCGAATAAACATCTCAACTAACAACTACTAGCTGTGTATTCATTCCATCATATCCGAACTCACATCTAACTTCTGGCTATATTTTTTCGAATAAACATCTGAACTAACAACTACTAGTTGTGTATTAATTCCATCATATCCGAACTCACATCTAACTTCTGGCTATATTTTTTCGAATAAACATCTCAACTAACAACTACTAGCTGTGTATTCGCTACATCATACTATTATGCGAATAAACATTTGAACTAACAACTTATAGCTGTGTATTCATTACATCATATCCGAACTCACATCTAACTTCTGGTGATGTTTTTTCGAATAAACATCTGAACTAACAACTACTAGCTGTGTATTAATTCCATCATATCCGAACTCACATCTAACTTCTGGCTATATTTTTTCGAATAAACATCTCAACTAACAACTACTAGCTGTGTATTCGCTACATCATACTATTATGCGAATATACATCTGAACTAGCAACTAATAGCTGTGTATTCGGGAACGAACATCTGAATTAACAACTAACAACTAACAGCCAACTTCACATACCTAAAATTTGATGCAAACAATAGAGCTATTTTAAGTTTAATTTATAATGACAATTTCAATAACCATGGCATGATAATATTCATAAAATTTGACATTTTGTAATCATTAAAATGTATTAACTTAAGCATTACAAATAATTTGAAAATTATATTGTTCTATGTCAGATTAAACAATGGAATACTAAACCCAATTGCATTTTATTGAACATTTTGTTCCTTATGCAATTACGGTACAGACAGAACAAAGGCATGACGTCTGTGCTGTATAAAATTGAATGAAAATGTTAAAATATGATGATCATATTTAATTGATTATGAATGCGTTTGAGTGATTGATGAACATTGAAATAGTGCGATAAAGGATTTGTTCATATACTGAAAATACAAGTGACAATACAAAATTGAAATGTAAAGTCAAATAAAGCTCTGCTATAGAATTATCATACAGAAGCTACAAAAAAAGAGAGAATGAAACAAACAAGTATCGCTTTTTCCTACGGCATTTTCAAAAGTACGATAGGGGCGAGATCGCGATGTCCCTATAAGGATTCCGTTTAAAACGTATAATATTACAGGCGATATGTGTTTTTTATAGAAAAAGATAAATACTGCTGACGGGTTATGTTCCTTAACAATAATAACACAACAATGACAAAAACTATAATTCGTCCCAAATGTCTTGGGTAACATTTTGTATTTCTTATAACATTGATAACTTAATGAATATATATTTTAACGAAGCCCCTGTTATTCCCTACTCTTAAATATATGTCACCAGTTGCTGTTTGTGACCGGGGACTTGCCACAAGGACAAAGTAGCAATGCTGAATTTGGTAGTTTGTCCACGTCTCCAGTCGCCCGCAACTGCTATTAAAACCTTCTAATGCATAGTGGAAAGTCTTTCAACTCAATCCTAATGAACTGCAGTTTAAAACCTGACAACAATTATGAATCCATTTAGCAGAGCAGAACTTGATAAGATGCTTATGGATTTCAAAAACAACAACAACAAAAATGTTTAATTGAATATTCCAGGAGGTCCATTGAAGAGGATTATTTATCCGTTCCACGTATTCAACGGTAAGGTCCAAAAGTTAATGCTTGGAATACAATAATATGCTTTTCATCTGAATAGATACGAATAAATAGAGTTACGAAGAAGTGTGCCGAGAGTAATTTTTGCTTATTATATGCAGCAGATATATGATATGATGGTGAGCCTATTGTTGTTGATCAATAGTGTCTGTATTTGTAAAAAAGCTTTTCAGTTTAAGTATGTACAAATGGGTAATAACTAAAATATGTCCACTACATAAACTTATTGTCATTTGTCTTTATGAATGGTTAATAAGAGAAAATAAGTTGCTGTAGGGAACGCCACATACATAAGACAGTACCTCCCCACAAATACCTACCACGAATGAAAATTGGTTCATTATAAATGTAGTAACTTATATCTACATCGGCTTAAAAGTTGTGCACATAATTATGTTTTTTTCAGTGTGTTAGTTAGCATGCAACATGCTCTGAAAGTCAGCCTTCATGACTTATTTCTAATATGCCCCAAAATTAAAAAAAAACATTTCTTCTGACAAGTCGGTCTTCGTTCTGTTGCTACAGTGACTGACATCTACGTGGAGTCGTCTACAGCACCAAGTATTCTGTGCTCAAGGCACTTTGATTAGTTTTAATCATGCTGGCAATAGTGTACAGAAATGTGAAAAAGAAAGAAAGTATCAACAAATGCAATGTGTATTTTATTGCTATTTCTGGTTTTATATCCGCTAAACTACATTGCAGGTTTTCTAGCCAAATGTATTTTGTTGTCTGTATCGCCCCTGGTTACGATATCTGATAAGTGTAGACGTAATTGAGTTGTTCTGTGCGTTGATGCGATGAAATGCATACATAATTCAAGAAATTTGTATCCGTTGAATCATAAGTGCTTGGATAAGTATTTTATGTTCCTATTGGCTATTATTGCAATTATACCTGACATATACTGGATTAGTTTGATTCGGTCGTGATCATCTGTATATAGCGGACACATGGATATAAACTATCGCAGTTAAAACATCGAATATAAAAATATGAAAATATTCATAACTACGTAATTACAAAGGTCATAGTTTGCCATGCTTTTAATACTCCTAGCTTTGAGGACAATGAATTTCATATTTTTCTTTTCCTTTCCATGCTATGTTTCTGCCTTAACATCTGTAACAGATTTGGAGGAGGGACTTATCAATCAGTTAACAAAACATTCTTATGGACAATGTGTAGATAAGTGTAAATCCAGCTTGAAGTGTACTTACTTGAAGTATTTCCGTCGTTTCAAACATTGTAAACTGTTTGAGAATGAAATTCAACTGATGCCACGTAGTCGTGAATTCGTTGTTTACACGAAACCAAATCACCTTCGAAATGAACATCTATCGAGGTACGTACAGTGTGGTGATAAAAGTTTAGATGTCACGTGGTCATGTCAGCCCCAATCATGCTCTACACAAGTGATTCACGGAACAAAAATGTTCGGAAATAGTCTGAAGATAGAATCCGTTGTCAAATATCAGTGTATACGTAGGGCAGAATTTGAAGCAAGTTCTTGTCAAGCAGATGGCAAGTGGTCCCCGGTTCACTTAGTGTGCAATTGTAAGGAGAGCTCAACTTTCGAATTTGAAATCAGTAATTTGAATTCGACTCATATAACAACCGGACGAAAATGCCCAGACGGTACGATACTTATACAGACAATACAACCATCATGTGAGCTGGCTACAGGTATATGGAAGGACACAAACCTTACAAGCTGCGAATCTACAGACAGTGTTTGGGTGAAGGTATTCAGAATCTCTCATGGTTATACCCCAAGCATATATGCCACATGGAAAGGACCTGTTGTCACCGAAATAGATGACAGGATGGTAATGAGATCACCCTTAATTGATGAATGGGGCATGCTTAATATCACAAGTGTTAAAGTCGAAGTAAATGATGGTGGCATTACAGTTGCATCCATGCTGTTTAATGCATGTAATAGCGACAAGTATAGCTGGTTTGCACTGGAACGATTAATTAATAGTTCATGGGACAGCCTTCGCAGGAATTCATCCGTCGACCTATTTAGCATCAGAGGACCGAGATATTATTCCCGTTTTGTTATAAGCCAATTCCAAAGTTCCTTCGTTGATGTTTGTGCAACTAGCACAGGATGGTTTGCTGTTTCAAAAGTTTACACGCACTGCCCTAATATAAGATATAGATACATGTATGCTGAAATACTTTATGCCCCACCCACAGAACACCCAATGTTGTTCAGAGACATGAAACGAGCAGATGAATTTGTTGTTTGGTTGAAGCATGTTTGAATACGGTTACTGGTACAGTCTTCAACTTGCATGCTTAATAATTGACTGTGTACATATTGTACACCTCTGTGTTAAATACAGAACTGTTTTACCGATACGTTACAAACAGAACTAAGGCATGGCATCAATGCGGTAATTGATTAAATGAAATTGTTAAAATGTGATTATCAAATTCAATTAATTTTTTACACGTTTGAAATAGTGCGATAATGGATGTGTACATATACTGTAAATACAAGACAAAATACATAATTGAAATAAAATGTAAAGTCAAATAAAGCTTTTCTATAGAGTTCGTACGTAGAAGCAACAAAACAATAGAGTGTAACAAACACATATCGCTTTTCCTAGAGCATTTTAATAAGAACAAGTAGGCGTGCTCGCGATGTCCCTGACAGGATTCGGTAAAGTACAGATAATATTACAGGCGATCTGTGATTTTTTAATAAAAAAGTAGAAATACTGCTTACGGGTTATGTTCCTTAACAATAATAACACAACAATGATAATAACAATAATTCGTCCAAAATGTCTTGGATAACATTTTGTCATTTTTATAACATTGATAACTTAATAAATATATATTTTAGCGAGGCCCCTGTTATTCCCTACTCTAAAAGATATGTCACCAGTTCCTATTTGTGGCCCGGGATTTGCCACAAGGCCAAAGTAGCAATGCTAAATGTTTAAGTTTGTCCACTTCTCTAGCCGCAAGAAACTGCGATTAACCCTTGTAATGCGTAGTAGAAAGTAGTTCAACTCAATCCTAATGAACTGCATTTTAAAAACTGACAACAAATATGAATCCATTTAGTAGAAAAAAACTTTATATGATGTTTGTACATTTAAAAAAAAATCTTTAATTGAATATTCCAGTAGGTCCTCTGATGCGGGTTATTTATCCGTTTCACGTATTCAGCAGTAAGGTGCAAAAGTTTAACTCTTTTAATACAATAATATGCTTTTCATCTGAATAGATACGAAAAATAGAGTTACGAAGAAGTGTGTCTAGAGTCATTTTTGCTTATTATATGCAGCAGTTGAATGACTTTTTGGTCAGCCTAAAACTGAAATATGTCCATTACATAAACTTATTGTCATTTGTCTGTATGAACTGTTTATATTCCATCTTAAAACTGGTTCATTATAGTAACTTATATCTAAATCGGTTTTAAAGTTGTGTACGTGGATATCTTCATAATTATTTCTTGTATTCAGTTTATTAGTTTGCATGCAACATGCTCTGCAAGTCAGCATCAGTGACTTATTTATAATATGCCCCAAAATTTAAAAATTTCGGAGTAAGATATTTATCTGGTATGAAAATTTATCACGATACTTATCTAGTTAACCACATAATTATCTAGTTAATTAAGTAGTAATCTAGTTTCTTTAACGTTATAACCAGATATTTATCTAGTTAGTTAAGTAGTTAATTGGTGGCAGAAATATGCCACCGTAGGTTTGGCATTGGTTACGTTAAAAGGCAAAGTAAACGTAATTGAGTTGTTTTGTGCTTTGCTGCGATGAAATGCATATATAATTCAAGAATTATATCTGTTGAATCATAAGTGATTGGAGAAGTATTTGTTTCTATGTTGGCGATCACTGAAGCGACTAATTTGCGTCCATATCTGACATATACTGGATTAGTTTGATTCGTGAAAGTCTAGCGGGCACATGAATATAAACTACAGAAGTTTAAAAATAAAATAATATGAAAATATTCATAACTACGTTATAACAACGAGCAGATATTGCCATCTAATTACAATTCCTAACTTTGAGGACGATGAATTTCATAATTTTCGTTTGCTTTCCATGCTATGTTTCAAGTTTGATGACCGTAACAGATTTGGAGGAGGGACTTATCAATCAGTTAACAAAACATTCTTATGGACAATGTGTAGATAAGTGTAAATCCAGCTTGAAGTGTACTTACTTGAAGTATTTCCGTCGTTTCAATCATTGTAAACTGTTTGAGAATGAAAATCAACTAATGCCACGTAGTCGTGAATTCGTTGTTTACACGAAACCAAATCACCTTCGAAATGAACATCTATCGAGGTACGTACAGTGTGGTGATAAAAGTTCAGATGTCACGTGGTCATGTCAGCCACAATCATGTTCTACACAAGTGATTCACGGAACAAAAATGTACGGAAATAGTCTGAAGATAGAATCCGTTGTCAAATATCAGTGTATACGTAGGGCAGAATTTGAAACAAGTTCTTGTCAAGCAGATGGCAAGTGGTCCCCGGTTCACTTAGCGTGTAATTGTAAGGAGAGCTCAACTTTCGAATTCGAAATCAGTAGTTTGAATTCGACTCATATAACAACCAGACGAATATGTCCAGACGGTACAATTCTTATACAGACAGTACAACCATCATGTGAGCTGGCTACAGGTACATGGAAGGACATAAACCTTACAAACTGCGAATCTACAGACAGTGTTTGGGTGAAGGTATTCAGAATTCCTCATGGTTATACCCCGAGCGTATATAGAGCATGGATTGGACAACTAGGCAGCGCAATTGATGACGAGATGGTAATAAGATCTCCCTTAATAGATGACTGGGACACCCTTCATATCACAAGTGTAAAAGTCGAAGCTAATGCAGGTGGTATAACCGTTGCATCCATGCTGTTTAATGCATGTAATAGCGACATGTATAGCTGGTTTGCACTGGAACGATTAATGAATAGTTCCTGGGACAGCCTCCGCAGGAATTCATCCGTCGACCAATTTGGCATCAAAGAACAGATGCTTTATTCACGTTTTGTTATAAGCCAATTCGGAACAAATTCGACCGATGGTGTTTGTGCTAACAAAGGCTGGTTTAGTGTTTCAAAATTATACACACGATGTCCCAAAATAGGATTCAACTATACTGAAATACTTTATGCCCCACCGACAGAAGATCCAATGTTGTTCAGAGACATGAAACGAGCAGAAGAATGTGTTGTCTGGTTGAAGCATGTTTGAATACTCAATAGTGACAAAATTCGTTCTTTAAAACTACTTAAACTCCCATGCCCTCTTAAAGCTTAAGAACAACCTAGTTCATATTTCTGTGTGAGCTATTTGTCGTACACAGCTTACTTTTTTTTTTGGACAAAAATTGAAATGAGGAGGTAAGATAACATGTTGTACGGTTCAGAGCTATGGGGAACTAGAAATGTATTATGTATTGAACATTTACAAGTTTATGCATGTAAACAATTTTTAAATGTAAACACAAACTCATGTAATGATGCAATATTGGGTGATGTAGGAAGGTTTCCTATATATGTATATGCCTTAAAGAGAGTTATAAAATATTGGTTGCGTTTGCCAACTCTGCCTAGGTATAGATATATACGATTATGCTATGAAATGTTAAAATATTATGACAACCTTGGTTACAGAAATTTGTTCACATAAATCTATATAGTAATGGGTTTGATTATGCCTGGAAAACCCAAGAGGTAATTAATCCGGAACTGTTTTTATTACAATATGTACAAAGATTAAAAGATCAGCACATACAAAGATGGCATTCTAGGTGTATAGAAATAAGGAAACTGTGTCATTGTGTAAATTTTAAGTTTAACTACAATGTTGAAAAATATGTTACTGCTATATATTTTGCAAAATTCAGAAAATGTAAGGCAAACTTTAGCAGCTCTTCTCACTGTCTGATAATTGAGAAATGTAGGTATTATTGCATCTCTGCAGAGTATCGTGACTGTCCTTATTACGAATGTTCTATAGAGGATGAATACTATTTTGTTCTTGTATAACCATATTCGATCCAAGTATATACCAATTCACTATGTTAATAATGCTTCAGTAGATAATGTTTACAACCTGATGTCGGAAGAAAATGATATTATAATTCGTTGTTTAGCAATGTCTTTATGCTATGCATTGAAAGAAAGGGCCCAATACATGTCTATATTTAACTGAAATAGAATTTAAATAATTATTTTTCTGTTATCATGAAGTTTAATTATGACGTTGTTATATGTGATATGTACGCATGTGTTACTATTGAACTTATGCTTCACATTGTAAATACACAAAATGTTGTGTTTCTTTGTAGATGGGCCGGAGGCCTGTTTATGCAAATACTGCGCTGCACTGCACTGCACTGCACTGAACTGTACTGTAATGTAATGTAATGTACTGAATTGGTTACCTAAAATAAAACATAGGCTATGTAGAGCATTTTCGGCGACGAAGATATGCACAAGTTCAGTATCAAAAATATATAGATACATTGCTTGTACAATGTGTAGCATATGTACATATTAGTTTTATTCCTACTTTAGTATTAGCTTTAATTATGGTAGATAAAAATGTACATGGCATCTATAGGAATGAGGTATTCACGATATTGTAGAGATGACTACATCTTATTGCTTGATTTAACAAAATGTACGTATTTATATAACTTGTTATTATGAATCATGGGCATAATGCCTTAATTTCTAATTAAAGTTTCGTGTATAGATAGATAGATAAGAACATTTACGTAACTTCCTAAACGTTAGCGACAGTAGCAATACGAAGTAAACTGTCTTGTTTAAGGACACACGCCACCGGTTAGTTTCGCGCTTTGAAATACAACCATAGACACGTCGGTCTGAATGTAGATATAAAGAACGCAAGACAAAGGTGTACTTGATGGCTACCAGAAGCCAGAGAAACTTAAAAGATGTCATTAAAAGCACAAATTAAGGGAAAATACCAGACTAAAACACTCAAATAATGTATTCTGTATTTACGGATTGTGATAACATCTAGATATTTGCTAAATGAACGTATATGTCCATTCTGTAACATCCTAGAGGATGAATACCATTTTGTTCTTGTATGTAACATTTTGAGAGAATTGCGCATAAAATACATAAAATCATGTTATTGGAACCGTCCCGGTACTTTTAAGTTCATCGCATTAATGACGACAAAAAATGCATCAGAAATAAGAAATTTAAGTGTATTTGCACATCATGGATTTATTAAGCGCCAACAACTTCATAACGAGTTGTAATAGTATTAGTAATTTGGTTTAAAAATGTTTAAATGGTTACAGCAAAATTGCCGATATTGAATATACTACTGTCTGTTATATTTAAAATTGTATAATTATTATAATATAAGAAATATTTATATATGTGAATGTATGTAAATGTGTATGTATAATTCTTTGTTTCATATAAGTGATAACGTCGATGGAAACTACTAATATGTACATTATATGTATATTTAATGATTGTTTCATGTACATGATCACCGTGCGATGCTTTACAGTTTCGTTTCGGTAGAGCACACATGCAATTGGTGACTGTACATTTTAAAATTGCTCGATCATTATAGGTTATGCGCTCTTTGTAAGGGCCATTTCCTTGATGATCCATTTAGATGTTCTAGGAGTTACCATTGACGTTAAATTATTTTATATAATTATGTTATTGTGGATATGAAGCTTGGTACATGAATTGGATGCTTTGTTTTAACATGTATTTATCATTTAAATTATTCTGCCTCCCCCAACAGAGATGAACCTAATATTTAACAACTATTGTATACAATGTCCGATCACGGATCCAATCATATACGTCTCAAATATACAAAAATAACATCCTATTATTATATATAACAGTATGTAAATAACTACGCATTTTTTTACCATTTCATTGTATTTTCTTGTCACGTATTGCTATGTATTATTTTCTATGTTATATTGATGTTTTGTCAATAACCTTTTATGTGTTTTATTACAAATAAAAGTTCTTCTTCTTCATGTCGCTTAAAAAAATGTTATCTGATGGAAATGTGATTTTTTTCACATACATCAGACCAAGTCCGTAAGGCATGTCTGTAAACAACAACATTTGTAAAGATTGCACGTTCAGTATTAAATGTATATGCCATGAAGTTATTTTGTACTAGCAAAAGCTTTTTTGTATAAAATGTTATGTAAGTTTTGTTTTTAGATCATAGTAGAGATACAAAGGCTTGAATTAAGGACTAATCAGCCTCTTATTTATCATACTCTGTGCCGCTTTACATGATAGCGGAGAAGCAAGTTGTGACAAATTTGGAAAGCTCGGTAGAGGTATATGAAATAGAATTTGTAATAGAATTGGCGTAGTATAATATGGATTGTTGACTGAAATATGTTAAATGGTACAACAACCCGATATCCAGTGTGTTCTGATTCTGGCACAAGGTAGCCAGGTTCACAAATCGCGAACATAAACTGGTTATCTGAATGCAGATGTATGCCACCATACCTGGCACTTAGGAATGGCTTCATCGTAATTGTTTGCAGGGTGATTAAAAAAAGCATTGCCTACAAGATTTATGATAACAGTCCTAAAAGAAATCAACGTTTATTTTGCCTTTGAAACTAAGTACACAGTGTAGATACACGTCTTAATAATAAGTTTTTCTTTCCATATTTATTGAATTTTCCCTTTTTAATTCGCTTTTGTAACAACAGACTTCTTTACAATAGTTATATCATAAATGAGCAAGCAGTCTACTTCACACTTATTCACTTACATCGAATGAGAAAAAACACGTTCTCACAACTTAATACGTATCACTCTCAATATCTGTGTGTAGTATCTTGGACCTAAGGTAGGGACGGTAAAACCGCCGAAAAGTCTCGCTCGTGGCAGGATTCTAACATACAATCTGGTGATCTTTACGCTCCAATGATTTTTCTTTATTTATCCACACATTCACACATTGTGTCTTAAATGTCGCCATTTTGACATCGTGCGAAAGTGAGCATTAGCGACATACCTATAATCAGGATAAAGTTCGATAATTCCAGACGTTTCTGGCAAGTACAGGATACGTGTGAGTCCAGCGCCGTACATTCCGATTAGGACATCGGTTCTTGAAATCAGTTCAAGTTGTTCAACCATGGTTAGCTTCTCAAGCTGCACACCATTGACTACCGTTCTTTAACCGCTTTCCATACATCCTCCTCATTTCCTATCATGCGACTGTATGTCCACAGACGGATTCCTCTGATGAGCAACCTGGTGACGACGCCATATAATGGTTATTCATAATTGTTCTCAGTTTATCACATGATCCCCATCAACTTCAAAACGAGACAAACAAAATGGCGGAATTCCTCCGCGAATGATAAATATTGTATCTGGTGTTGATTTATGTGACTCTTATATCCAAAACCGCTTCATATCATTTTTTTGTATTTAATTGACTCGGTTAAGCTTCCAGCTCTGGTTGGTACACCGTACAACGTTTCCCATGTGTAGTCCAAGTTCGACATTGGATGCGCATCTAGCCATATTACCTCCAGATGGTACGGGTCTATTTTAAATAACACCATTATCAAAAACACATCGTACAAATCCATTGTTGTGTGATAATAGTTCGCATAGTCACGCCTTGCAACTAACACAGCAACCATGTCTTGTCGTTTATAAACATGCAGCAAATCTGTATCTGTCTCTTTCAGTACAATCAGACCATCAATGAATTTCTCCAGTGCTGCTGAAACTTATATATCTGTTTGAAAATTTACATTTGAGTTTTCAACGAAATATCCTTAATGCATGTACATTTCTTCTTCCTCCTCGATTTGCATAATGACATCTTCAATATGCTCTCCTCCAACTTTTCCATGATCGAATTGTGGATAAATATTCACATCGTTCAGACTAGCAATGTATTTACCAATACCATATATCACCAAGCACCCATCACAATAGTCCCTCTTTGTACAAAACCATTCCGGTATCCCATCCGGTTGATAATTGTCTTCTTCGGAGAAAAAGGCAAACTCATCATTTATCATTTGTCTAGGATTTACTTCTATGTTTCCTGACATCTGATCGAACCGAAACAATGAACAACCTAATCCTTCATCAATATCCATGATAGCCCCTTTTGCCATCTTTCTCCTTTCATTTAGATTCTGCCTATCAAAATCATATTTCTGTTTAGATGTCTGATGCAGGAGTTCTATTTGGTCATCTAGCGTCCCTACTGTTATAGCTGGGTAGTAAACTAGTACGAATAATAAGCATGCCATGACTACTAGGGCATTTGCTTTCCAGTAGAGTTTCCGTATGTGTAAATATAAGTGTAAATATAACTCCTTTGTCTTCATGTTCGCCATATTTCAATACGTTCTGTAATAAATAATGTAGAGGTTGCATCAAATGTTCAGATACAAAATATTTCGTTGTTCTGTGAATTTGAAGTTAGTATTGATATAAAACGATATGTTGCAGTTAATGTACCACTCTATATTGATTCATGTACCAAAGAACTTGCATCAGCTAAAATGCTTCAGTTATCAATATAATTTCAGTATTTGATTTCTAATCAAATACAATGTTTTCATAAATCGAAAACTGAACGGTTTTCATTCGCATTTTACATTTTGACTAATAAGATATACGTTCATGACTCGGTGATGTCATAGAATATTATTTTGAGTTTTAAATTAGTTACTGTCTATCAGAAAGCAGAAAACAACTACCGTAAAAAAACGGTACACTCATTTCATATCGCGGTACAATATAGTTTTTACTGCAGTCTGCAATGTTTCGGCATACCGGTATACCGGGACTCCCCCAGAATTTTCATTTTCACTATAGTTCATTCGACCATGAGTATCATCGGAGTATGAAAGCGAAATTATTCTGTCTGCATTTTAATACAGAAGCAGATTACATGCATCGACATGTATATACAAGTCTTGTTCATGTCTTAACAATGGATTGTCTTGTATGTGGGCTCTACACTATGAAAAGTAAGGTGTGTGTGTGCGTGTGTGTGTAAGGTGTGTGTGTGCGTGTGTGTGTGGGTTAGGCATATACAAATGTGATTTAATGCATTTAACATCCACTCGAAGAGTGAGCCTGTACATTGATTAGTTGCCCGAAGTCAGTAACCTTAAACTTAATGTTAAACGTTTGTCTAGCTTGATAAATAAAAAGAATGACAAGAAAGGATTTGGTAAAACGGGACATCATTGAGCACGCATGGTATGGACCGGTTTACATAGCCGCGCTTTTTCTTAAGCAATTAAACGTCGTATTTCTTGTTTTCATCGGGTTTAATGCCGTTTTTCAACAATGTTTCAGTCATATACGGCAGCCAGTTGACCGTACCCGTTTGTCACCTGTAAATGATTAACGAGTACTAACTTGCTATTCCGCAAACAACTGCCAACTTCTCCACAAATGGAGGACATGACCGTAACCAACGTCACAGAAGAGCGTAACCTTCCCAACCCGGGAATCGAACCTGGATCTGCCGGGTGACAGTCTAGCGATCTACCAACTGAGCTAGCCGGACGGGCTATTAAACGTTGTAAATAAGACAAAACATTACATATTACAAATATCCTTCCATTTATAACGCATACTTCACTATTAAACTCGTGTATTAATTGTTGTGCTGTATTTTAACATTAATTGCTTAAGCGCACTGGGCCATGTGAACCAATTGTGAATGCTTCATTTATTTCGTTTTAAAACAATACTAGTTCAAGAGGTACATTTCACTGTCTATATACTCCCAATATTATGTTCATAGTTAAGTTGACTTTGGGGTCAAACTTACAGCAAATTGTAAGGGTAAGTTTATCGACTTTTTGCATTTATTCTTACTTTTCACATTAAAAAAGCATTTTGCAAACGGTTGAACTTCTACGTATTGATGTTGTAACCGCAGTGCTATGTTTACGGGGGTGTCATGAATGTTTTGGAATGTTCAAAAGTATGAATTACTGGAAAAATAATGTTCTTATGCATTTTGTATACGTATGTTGGCAAGACCACAAATGCAAAACTCAGTCGCAAATCGTCCGGGTGAACTATATGAATATTTGCTGTATTCTGATTGGCTGAGAACATGAATAATTAATACTTTGTTGTTGATAAAACAACGAAGGTTATATAACAAGGACTTGTTCTGTGTCTAAGTGGTATTCATGCAGTTCGCACGTATCCATAAATGTATATGTTTAGCAATATGAAAATGACGCATTAATTATTGATCATGTATTACCCTGCTCGGCATAATGCAACATAAAAGAGAAATTGAAAATGACTCTTAAGTTGGAAATCACTAGTTTGAATCAGTCCAAATGTCTTTAAAGTCTGACAAAAAATGACAAATGTTACGTAACACATCAATATTCATAAGCCATATAATTACGAATTACCGCTTGTAATTGACATCAAAAGAAGATTTTAGAAACAACATGAAGTCCATCAATTATATCTGGTAACTAAGCTGTTATCTAGAGTGGAATCAATATTGTACTATTTGTAATGACATTGTGTCTATCTAAAATTATTTCCACTAAGTGGGCCATACTTTCGCTAATTGATATTCGGATAGTTAACATCTTGTTCACATTGAAATGTGCTTTTAGTGATTATTTGTTAAGTCAATCTAGTATGGTTCATTTATTCCGATAAGTTCAAGTACTGTCTGTTAACATATTACTATAAATCTACTTCACTAGTTTAAAATTGCTGTAAAAAGTCATAATAACATGTTCTTTTGTAATATTTAATGTCATTTTTCATATTTTTTTCAGTTCACATTATCAGTTTTCCTGGAATAAATTATCAATCAGTCCCCATGCGCTGACAACTTATCCAGCATGAATCAGAGGACAAACGATCGTAGTAAAATGTTAGGGACACATAGGTTAGCACACAAAAAAGAGCATACTTTTTTTCATTGTGGTCCTGTGTGTTGGTGGCATGACATAGAGAGGCATAATAATTTAATTAATAGATATCACCGAAATTTAGAAGTATCGCAAGAAAATGAATATATCAATATTTTGCGACATAACTAATTACTATCACAAGATTATATACAAATGAAAGACATTCAATTATCGTTTAAATATCACAGATTATTGCATTCCATTGCATACAATCTAATTGAAACATGCATGTATTAGATATGTCTTACCTGACGTTATGTCTCTATTAATGCAGAATTCACAAATGATGCACACAAAGATCATACTTCTGCATGAATAGAGACACAACGTCAGGTAAGACGATATAAAATCCCTCCCTACCAAAATGAATAAAAAATACAAGTATAAGTATAAGTTTCTTTGGCATCAAGGTTTAGTGCATCCTTACGAGTCGAAAGAGACTTAATATTAACAATACTATGGGGTAATTTATTCCATCGAGAACATCCCACATAACACAAATATTTTAATCCAAAATGTTGACTTTTGGAACAGCAAAGGCAACCTTTAAACTGAGCCTTGTTTTATAGACTGGCGAGGCACTGTCCTATGTTTGCGGGGTTCCCTGTAGCAACTTATTCTCTCTCTTTTATAATTTTGAATACTGTCTTGAGAAATAAAATGTTCTCCCAATTAAGACGGTGCAAATCCATTTTAATTTTAAAACGTGACATAAATGTGGTAATAAACGCACAATTAGAACGTGTCCGAGACACATAAGCTGTTGTCTGTCAGAAATATCCTCCGAATATTGATTCCGTGACAGTTGATTCATACTTATATATTCGTGTGAAATTCTTGAGGAGTTATATGTAGTCCATGGCATATGTGTGTATCATTACTCCGTTGTCGGATCTTTTGTTATTAAATATTTGTCTCTAACACACACATCTCACAAGGCACGTCTAAACTTCGATGCCACGAAGTTGTACAATACGGGATCAAGCCCATGTCCAATATAGAACATAACACGGGACGAGTACAATATATTGAAGATATGTTTAAGTCACAATCCTTAAATGACATTTTGAAAGAAAATGAAAACCACAATTCGGCTTTTTGTATTGTTGACTGGAAAGTATCTAACTAGCGATATAATTTTGATCTCAATTTTGATGTAGTTTCCTTTTCAGTTCTCTTAACGCACGGACGTGTAGAAATGGCATTCGCCGGAAGATTTAACCCCCCAGTAGTTTTATTGAGAGTTCCAAGGATGTAAGTTGCTATGTAGATTTCTGTTTATGTTCTAACTGAATTCTTTTCCTCTTTTCCCATTTGCAGTTCCTTTACTTGATATAATAGCCATGTTCTTTTCTACCACTTTCTCTCTCGTATATATCTATCAGTTATGCCTTTCTTTTTATGACGTCATCAACATTTTGTGATACATATGACGTTATTTGGTACTACCAAGAAAACCTTTTTGTTTTCTTAATAGATATACATGTATTTCTATTTGACTGTGTTATATTCCATTTCCCTGTCACTAGTATCTAAGAATTGTTTTAGATTATGGGTAGATTTTACTTTAAATTAAAATATTAACTAGAAATTTTATGGTTATTCCACATTCTGCTATTAATAATTTAGTTACTGTGAGCAAGGTTGCTTGTTCCTTCGTGCTGGATTAATTACAGTGTGTCTGCTGTTATGTACTCACCCAGCCGTCAAATTATATAGGATCCATTTTGGGCCAATGTCGATTTCTATATGGACCCCAAATGGGCAACCAATGTGGGTCCCAAGATGGAAAGTGTAACCGGGATTTACAAGCCATCATATGGGTCCAGCATAAGACCAATGTGGGCTCAGTGTGGGACCTATATGGTCAAACGCATACGGGACCTTTGTGAGCAAATAAATGTAGGACCATTATGGGCAAACACGTATAGGACCTTTACGGGCAAACACGTATAGGACCTTTACGGGCACACACACATAGGACCTTACGGGCACACACACACATAGGACCATTATGAGCAGTATGGGGCCGCATGGAGCATGATATCGACAATCTGCATTACCACAGTGAACGAAATTCCTCTACAGTTTTATCCTGAGTTTGATTACATCATTCATGTTCATCAGAGCTTTACATAACCAACAGCCTGCATATCCTGTGCAAATGTCTAATACCACACTTATGAATAATTCAGGTGTATAAATAACATTTTGAATGCATTTTGCTGAACATGATAGAAACACAAAACTTTTATTAAAAGGCTAAAAAGGAGACCAACGACAGCATGTAACACAATGCCTACTTAGTAAATCAACAATATATATACAGCCTTGTAACACACATGACTTGCGACAGTTTTCTATTAATGAAAAGTTGATGTAATGGCTGCAGAATACTGCCACATATAAGCACAACTTAACAGTAAAAAGGGTCACATCTGCATCAAAACCTTTCATACAGACCAAGCCTTCTGTGATATAAACATATACAGAAATATTCAACAGCATCAGTGGCAACAGTTGCTAAGTTCATAACAGAGAAACAATCTATACAGCTATAACTAACAGGCTTTCTAGCAAGACTGTATGAAAATAAATGTTTCATAAAAGTTGCATTTTGGCAAAATAAAGGTGTTTTGAGTGATTGCTGTAAAAATAAAGAGTAAATGCTCATTTTGACCATCTAATTTGATGGACTCCAACATGTAAATTTAGTGATGACAATTAAAAAATTGCTATGTGCAAATTTACATGTGCGTGAAAACATCTTTTGACATTTACATGAAATTGAACAGTGCAGTAGCCCAAAATTTAAACCATGCAGAAATAATTGATTTTACAATAGTTTTCCCATATCTCACGATTTAAGACAATATCAATGTAATGTTCATTGCTCCCAAATGACTCCGCAAACTGATTTAAAAAATCTAAAGATTGAAAAATAAATTACAGATATAGCTTTTTCAATAAAAACAATAATAAATATACTAGGAATGTAATGTAGCCCTTTGTTTTGCACCTTTGGAGCATTGTCCCCCTTTAGACTTCAAATGTCAATTACTCAAAAGTTATGTATTAAAGATTTTGCGCATAAAAGTTAAAACTTAGATTCAAATTTAAAGCAACGTTCGGTACAGCAAGTCACTGTTCTGTGTAGCAGCTTGTTTGTGCTCTTCCTCCCCCCCCCCCCCCCCCCAAGAAATAATATCTAAAAATATTGTAGTTTCCTTTTTAATTACACGCACAAACACACAAACATTTCAGCATTGGCAAAATGACTATCAGTAAACTTAATTGTTTGACAGATGTTATTTCTCTCCTGTTCATGGCATTTTTATTGTTACATAATTTCCAACCTGAAAATGTGTTCTTCTAATCCTAAAAGACAAGTGAACAATTTAATTTTAAATCTGAACTAGAAATGTGTCCATAGGACACAGATGCCCCAACTTCCAGCCTTTGTCACAAAAGCAAATGCTATTATTCTGCTCATAGTTTGTGAATGTGTATTAAATTTTACAAGTGAACAACTTTACAGATTATGGTGATAAGTAGAGGGTCATAACTTTGCACTTACTGGGCGCAGCCATACATAAAACCCCAGGTGCACAACTACACAGACTGGTGAACATTCCCGTAAAGTTTTATGACTCATATTCTATTGGAGAAATGCGTGACACAAGATTGCATACTCTGTAGGCTTTATTTTAACTAAGTCATGGGCCATAACATTGCACTTACTGGTCACAGCCAAACATGAAACCCCAGGTGCACAACTACACAGACTGGTGAACATTCCCGTAAAGTTTTATGACTCATATTCTATTGGAGAAATGCGTGACACAAGATTGCATACTCTGTAGGCTATATTTTAACTAAGCCCAGGGCCATAACATTGCACTTACTGGTCACAGCCAAACATGAAACCCCAGGTGCACAACTACACAGGCTGGTGAACATTCCTGGAAAGTGTTAAGATTCTTGTGAAGATATGAGTAACACAAGATGTTTTGACGGACGGACAAGGGCAAATCTATATGCCCCCTTCAGAATGGGGCATAAAAAGCCGAGCACACCCAAAGTTAATAAATATCAAATAACTTACAGCACATTCATGATCAGGAGACTGCTAAAGTTGACCTTTCTGACCTTGAACATTATTATATTTCCTGCCAGATCATTGATGACTTCCTTCATCAAGAGATTCATAGTTTCCCTTACTGTTGATCCACCAAACAGGGAGAGCTACTTCACCTGTAAGAAAATTAACTATTTACAGCAGTAGTAAAAACTGTAAATGCCTTTTATTTCACACACAGAAATCTTCATGTGTAATCTTTCTAAAGCCTATTTGTGACCATACAAATCCGCGAGCTTGCGGTCCATCACTCAGCATTTTCTCTTTGTGAGTGCTTTTTGCGAGATGATGAAATTGTGAATTATCGTGAAAATATCATCTTGCAAAATATTTCAGCAGTTAAAGTATTGTTGAAGATAATCTTGATACAAAGATATATTCAATTTGAAGTATCAGAGTCGTGGGAACTATTGCTCTGGATGTAAGGTGCTAACCACAATTATATCCAAAGATATGCAGTACGTCATAACATTAATTATGTCACGATTTACGGGATGAACTCGGTATTCTTTGAAATTAAAGGTATTCCCCTTACCTAACACAATGATTAGTCATGTTTACAGACTCGGCTCCGGTATTCGCCTTCGGTTCACTTGATACTTTCTACATACACGTCACTAACCTAGTATTCTCTATCTTTTGACCAGTATATATAACACTTAAAAGTGCATGCCCAATTAGCTTTACAGATATATATGGGTTGCCTTAATAGTACAGTATTTAACCCTTTTTCATGTTGACATCAAGTATAAATTATTATGATCGCAATGCGTGATATCACATACTATTTTAGTTAGAATATATCACAAGTTAAAATTGTGGATAACCAGTGTTCCACTAGATGACATCCATAAGTTTGTACTAAAACTGCAATACCAGATATCTCCCATTCGAGATGAAGCATTTTATTCATGTGTGTCTCTGGTTTAAGTGCCACGGGTAGAATTATGACCTTCGTGTGGTTATGTCAAATACTGGCCTATCAAGTTATTAGCAATTCTGTTAAGCACTGTGAAAGTAAAATGCTTCTCAATGTAGTTTATTTTTTGGATTTTCATCCGTTGTTTTATTCAATATTTATTATTAATTGAATAGGTTTTTTTATCCAATTATATTAAGTACTTATTTCACTGTGTTTTAGTTTTATTAATTGCTATTGATACAAATAAGAATTTATGAGTTGACCCCTTTTTCAAGAAAATATATTAGTTGCCTAACATTGTTAAATATTTATGAGCCTCCCCCCCCCCCCCCCCCATTGTTAAGGCATTTATCAATTACCTCCCTTTGTGAAAGAATTTGCTTCTTTTTGTGCAATAACTTATAAGTTGCCTCCCTTTGTTTAAGAATTCATGAGTTGCCTCCATTGTGGTCTGCCGGGCCATTCCTTGTGCCTCTGTTCCTTAATATGTGTACCATTTGATCCCCTTAAGTGCCTTATGTTTTGTGGATTGTTGTTTTTCCGGAGGTCTGCGTGGGGAGGCACTGTCTTGTGTATGTGGCGTTCCCTGTAGTTACGTTTTCTCTCTGTTATATATATATTTTGTCCATGAATGTTGACTAACGAGTCCAAAAATAAAATAACAGAACTTTTATAATACACGTTTGCCCTTATAAAATTAAGTGAACCATTATTGAATTGAGGTGAATTATGTTGTTTGATCCCTGCAGACTTGTCCATACTATACAAATTGTTCAGCAATGGCTGGATCTATTGGTACGGCAATACGTCGCCTAGTTCAATACATGTCTTGCTCTCTGTTTCAGCCACCTGCATTTGTGGCGGTCTCTAAGATGTTTGGCCCAAATGTACTAAGCCTCGTTTTTGAGAAAAACGCAATAAAGATGGCGTCATGTGTTCACGTTAATTGCAACGATTAGTTGAAACATTTCAGTAAATGATTTATGAATCAGCGGTGAGCAGAAATATTATTGAATCTGAAAATATTATTGGCTGTATTTGTGAAATGTTTGTTTATCTAGTCTTGATGACCGTATTGAAAGTTCTGTTATGCCCTTTAAAGTTTTGTTTTGCAATATTTTTCGGCGCAGCCGTACTAACATGGTTTTGCTAATTACATATTCAGTGTTCTGTAAACCAATCAAATCTTACGTTAACCACCAAGACAATTTCGCGCATTTTCTCTTCAATTTAAAAATAGCTGTAACATTGAAGCAGATTGGTTAACATTTTCTATAGTGTATTTCAAGATTTATCCAGTGAGTAGCAGTAGCCTTGTTATTCATTTCCACGGGGAATTCTCTGGTGTTGGATTTGACCTACTTAGTATTGATTTTTCACACATTTGTTACTTGTCTAGACAATTACACGACAGGTACGTGTGATCTTTATCCTTTGTTTAGTGGATCTTTACACATTTTTAAGATAGTTAAACCCAGTTTGTTTTTCACAGAATTCGTTTGAAATGGTAGACGGACATTAGCCCCTATGACATTTGTCCCAATGCTAAAATTTGCACATGCGGACATTTGCCCCATTCTAATATTGCACATGCGGACATTTGCCCCATTCTGATATTGCACAGGCGGACATTTGCCCCATTCTGATATTGCACAGGCGGACATTTGCCCCTATATTAGACCCTTCAACATAGGAAAAAGGGAATAGGAAATATATTGAATAGATATGTGTTCCTTTATATTAATAGATGGCCCTGTGGCTCAGTGGTTAACGCTGCTGACTACGAATCCGAAGGTCGTGGGTTCGATCCCTCGTCTCGCCGGATAAAACAGAAATACTTTTCAGTGTTTCCCACCTAACATAGTACTGGCATGTAACCAGGAAAGTACTGGGTAGATTCCATGAAAGTACTGGTTAGGTGCCAGGAAAATGGTAACTGTACGATAGGTCTGGACCCATTGGCACTGTGCAGTAACCGTCTTTGGCTTCAAAAATGGTCTGTTTGACCTATACTGCTATACTGTCTGGTAAATTTCCCCCTTCGGTTTCAAAAAGTATATTTATGGTGTGCGGGGGACATACCGGGTCGACCAAAATACCATAAAGTGCATTATAAAATGTGCGCGGCGACGGGCGACCTCATAAACAGTCACTACAAAAGAAACATATATCTACGGAGTTATTTTTAACGCGGTCTCATTCGGAACACCTCGGCATTATTGGCTCCGCCAAGAAGTTACGATTGATTACAGTACTCCGAGTTTTTGTAGTATATCGTAATTGAATGACATTTAGGCATTTTTTATGTTGTACAACAAAATTTAACCTAGAGAGTGCAACCAATTTGCAAACTTCAAGTTGCGCCGACCATCTTTTTTAAAGATATTTCTTGTTTCTTTTGTAGTGACTTAAAAATACCCCTGCATTCAGAAATGTTCATAACTCAATTTCAGCCAGATATGTCATTTGGACCAAACATCTCAGAGAATGACACAAATACGTAGTGTTTTCATGTGAGTTAGTAGAGTATATGTATACACGTCGACTGTTAAATGAGCAGAAAGAACAGTTATATATAATGTTATTTGTTGACAATGTTTGTTCGTCCGATGTCTGTTGAAAGAGCATGGCTTGCACACACACGCTGTATGATCACCAGGCCAATTCATATTCTCTGCTTTCCTGAAGGAAGAAACGTCCTTTTCCCACTGCATCCTGTAGTAAAATGGGCCTGCTTCCAACAGTTGAACTGAAAATATTTATTATGCAAAGAATTGTAAACAAAATTTGATATTAGTCAATCAATTAGTATCAGAGCCATGAACTACATAGTTTAATCAGATAAAATTGTTAATACCGTGATCTTATGACGATACGATATCTAGATTATCTTTCTTTAACGTAAGTATCACAATTAATCGAGATGCATGCAGCAATGACTCAAAATAAAATCTTGCAAATTTATTTACCAAAACATTCATAATTATTGAACCAATTATCATTGTTTATTCATGTACACTAACGAGATTTGAAAACACAACACATATATATTGCTAATACTTTTTATTTGAAGAAATACACACCTAATTTTTATCACATTTGCATTTCTTTACAAATCCTACCAATTGTGGTACAATTATTCAAAATCGGTCAAGCGCATAATGGTAAGTCCGCCTTTTCACAGTTATCCTCGTGCACCACGTGCACGTTCACCACGTGGTCAATTCAATGTAAAATTATTCGTATCGCAAGTGTTACTAGCCTACATGTGTAAAATTCACTCAAATTTTGTGACATACCTTAAATTTAGTGATGCCAAGGTTTGATTTTGGAAGTCGACATAGGGTTTTATGACTTTTCTCTCATCCTCAATATTGTCACAGAACGGACATTTTCGGCCATATACTGGAAAACGTTCATAACGACCGGTCTCTATTCGTAGAGGAGCTACGCCGCAACGGAATTTACTGAACGCGGCCCTGTGTAGCGGGGGCAAAATAAGTTTACAATAATTTTCGATGCAAAAATCAGTTTTAAATAACCGATATGTACGTAGTTTGTTCCCGGCCCGATGGTCCTGTGACATTATTGACCGAGTATGTGAAGAAATTACTCTTCCGCGAGTGCAGCGTAAAATCGCTACCTGTGATGTTTTAAATGCAGTTTATGCAAAAACTTTATGTAATAACCCAATATTTTTTTTAATAGCGATCTTTTCATAAGAATAAATTAGAATGTCTGATTTTTCGAAACAATAAATTTTGGTCAGAAAGTCAGAGGCGTTAAAAGGGGTCTGCATGGAGATACGGTAGAGGCGTTAAAAAGGGTCTGCATGGAGATACGGTAGAGGCGTCAATCGGCGTATCTATGGAGTAAGACTTTCTTGGTTTTATGTACCAGTCGCGAACATTTATATTCTTTTAATCAAATAAATCGCTAAGTTACAAGTTTATTAACATGGATGTGTGAGTTCACGACTGACGCAATAAGTAATGTTGAACTATATTGTAACAGACTATAGTGTGTCTATGATCACACTACGGAGTTATTATAATGCGGTCTCATTCGGAACACCTCGGCACTATTGGCTCCGCCAAGAAGTTACGATTGATTACAGTACTCCCGAGTATTTGTAGTATATCGTAATTGAATGACATTTAGGCATTTTTTATGTTGTACAACAAAATTTAACCTAGAGAGTGCAACCAATTTGCAAACTTCAAGTTGCGCCGACCATCTTTTTTAAAGATATTTCTTGTTTCTTTTGTAGTGACTTAAAAATATCCCTGCATTCAGAAATGTTAATAACTCAATTTCAGCCAGATATGTCATTTGGCCAAACATCTCAGAGAATGACACATATACGTAGTGTTTTCATGTGAGTTAGTAGAGTATATGTATACACGTCGACTGTTAAATGAGCAGAAAGAACAGTTATATATAATGTTATTTGTTGACAATGTTTGTTCGTCCGATGTCTGTTGAAAGAGCATGGCTTGCACACACACGCTGTATGATCACCAGGCCAATTCATATTCTCTGCTTTCCTGAAGGAAGAAACGTCCTTTTCCCACTGCATCCTATAGTAAAATGGGCCTGCTTCCAACAGTTGAACTGAAAATATTTATTATGCAAAGAATTGTAAACAAAATTTGATATTAGTCAATCAATTAGTATCAGAGCCATGAACTACATAGTTTAATCAGATAAAATTGTTAATACCGTGATCTTATGACGATACGATATCTAGATTATCTTTCTTTAACGCAAGTATCACAATTAATCGAGATGCATGCAGCAATGACTCAAAATAAAATCTTGCAAATTTATTTACCAAAACATTCATAATTATTGAACCAATTATCATTGTTTATTCATGTACACTAACGAGATTTGAAAACACAACACATATATATTGCTAATACTTTTTATTTGAAGAAATACACACCTAATTTTTATCACATTTGCATTTCTTTACAAATCCTACCAATTGTGGTACAATTATTCAAAATCGGTCAAGCGCATAATGGTAAGTCCGCCTTTTCACAGTTATCCTCGTGCACCACGTGCACGTTCACCACGTGGTCAATTCAATGTAAAAGTATTCGTATCGCAAGTGTTACTAGCCTACATGTGTAAAATTCACTCAAATTTTGTGACATACCTTAAATTTAGTGATGCCAAGGTTTGATTTTGGAAGTCGACATAGGGTTTTATGACTTTTAGGTGCAGGAATTACACAAAATAAGGTTGCAAGACGTTTTAACGTCAATCGATCGACCATTAGTCGGCTGGTCCAGCGCTTCAATGCAACCGGCTCAGTCTCAGATCGCCCGCGACCAGGTGCGACGCCTGCAACGACGCGACGTCAGGATATTTATATACGTCAACGTCACCTAAAAAATCGGCGACTGACTGCAACATCGACGGCAAATATGGTTATTGGCACAAGGGGTCGACCGATTCATCGAACAACAGTATGTTAACGTCTGAGAGATCACGGGATTCGGTGTCGTCGGCCAGCGAAAGGCCAAGTCCTTACTGTGCGACATCGACGTCAACGACTCCAATGGGCACATCAACACCTGAATAATGTGAACTGGAATAGGGTGGTTTTCTCAGATGAGTCCAGATTCAATATGTTTAATGCGGATGGTAGAATGTGTGTGTTATGCAGATAACTGTGTTGTTGAGCACCAGCGTTACGGCGGAGGGAGCGTTATGGTGTTGGGAGCTATTAACAGTGGATTTCATGCAGGACAACGCTCCGCCACACCGCGCAAGAGTTACAATGAACGTTCTCAACAACAACATCATTCATGTTCTTCCTTGACCGGCGATGTCGCCAGACTGTAACCCCATCGAACATCTTTGGGACGACGGGTACGTCAAGGTCCTAACCCTCCAACCAACGTACAGGAGCTGACGAACGCATTGATTTACGAGTGGGGGCTTATTCCACGTCGGGTAATTAGGGGCTTGTGCAGATCAATGAATTCCAGGAAGTCATCAGGAGAAATGGGGGACATACTCGTTATTGACGTTTTGGTGACACTCTTCATACAAATGCTGATTATGTAAGAACGATAAATGTAATTTGGTTTTCGTTTTGAACATAAATTGTTAAAATGTTACAAACGAAATTGCTACCCGATATATAATTATCATCTCAGTCATGTGCTACATATGGCCCCTTAAACTCGTTGTTGCGTTTTCAAATCTCGTCAGTGTACTTGGATTCCGAATCTGTATCCGAATATTCGGACGTACAAACAACTATTCGAATATCCGAATATTCGTTGACATCCCTACATTTAAAATGTTTGTTTGGGTTATATTAAAAGCATCACTGTCAAAGTGACCGAAGAGAAGAGGTGACAAGGACGAAACGTAGGTAGATTACACAGATCTAATAATTGTGTCTATCCCACTAACGAACCATCATTTCCAAATTTCTATCCCTAACCAAAACCACCCGTTGCGTAATGACACGGATATGTCCGTGGTAGTGGTCAAGTGTGACTAAATCGACAACCGATGTATATTTGTATATAACAGAAATATCTGTACAGAGCTTAGATTATAGAATAAAGAGTTAGTTTATTGTTGACTATGAAGTTATTTATCCCTAACCAAAACCACCCGTTGCGTAATGACACGGATATGTCCGTGGTAGTGGTCAAGTGTGACTAAATCGACAACCGATGTATATTTATATATAACAGAAATATCTGTACAGAGCTTAGATTATAGAATAAAGAGTTAGTTTATTGTTGACTATGAAGTTATTGGAATAAAGGAGAACTTACAGTGGACCGTCTATAATTGATTTATTCACATGTATGCTCTATATGAGTGTTATGCAGCTAATGTTTGAGTAAAATGTGTTTGAAGACAAGATAATACAATTGGTGACTATTGTGATATAAAAGGTTTGGGAATTAATAAAATAAAGTATTGACCTACAAGCTCGCTCACAGTTTGTTAATACTGCACTACTAGATGCTACAGTTCTCATTGGAGAAAAGTCACGCATGCAGAACTTTTGAAATCGAAGGTTCGCGAACCTTTTGACTCGCAAAGTTGATTCTTCCTACGCTGTTCATGTATTTGGTTACAAATGGATCACCATTAGAAATAACGTAGGTGACTTAATAGTAATAGAGCATACCTCGGCATCTGGACTTATAAGTAATCAATACTGTGTTGCTTTTATATGTAGCTGAAGTTGTTGAAATTTACAAAATATACGTGTGCATCTGTTTTAAAACTATACGATATACCATTACTTCAACATAGAAGAGACTACTGACAGTAACAGAATGGGTATACAACAAATGTGTTTATTCAGAACAAAAGCATGTGCTAAAATAACGATTGTTGCAGTATTCATAACACTGATAGCATTGTTGCTTCGGATCCAGAACAGTGTAAACTCACCAACACATCGTGCTGGTAGGTAGAAACGTATGGTTATTTATTTTTAAGATCAGAACATATCGTATAGATATCAATTTGCAAGATAAATTCAACATTGATAGCGGTATTGTGGCGGAGCATAAGTTTATGGACAGTTTTAACTTTTAAGGGATCGATTTCCCATAGCAATGAAGAGAATGGACCTTATCTTGTTCATGTAGTGGTCCGTAGTACAACTTAGTCCTTTCTCTAGAATAAGATCAAGTTTGGTGCGCGACTTATTTTTTTTTATAAAGGACTCTTTGAAAAGAAAGATTCGAAAAAACATAGACATATAATTCCAAATTCAGCAAATCCCTGCATTCTGAGTGGCCGCCCAAATTTCATTACACGGACAACTTTTCACCTAAATCTATGGTAAACAATATGTACAAGTTGGGTTCAATATTTTCTCAATCAACAAAGATACAATGTATTGTGTATTTATTTGCAAATTCACCACATATTTTAGAAATAATTTTAGATCAATGTATTATTATTTTACATCGTCATTTATGGGAAAAGACGACTTACGTGACAGACGATGTTATCAAGAGTGGTCCAGAAATCGGACCAATGATTCTAGGATTCCCATTCATTCCTCCTAGTCCTACTTTGATTCAGAATCCGTCCGTTCAATATCGAAGCTATTGCTAGCGGCAGCACGTAAAGTTTGTTGTTGGCACGATTTATATTACACGAAAAAAAGCAAACATTAAATAAGGAAGCTAGCATTTTATCTAGCGTTAGCCATATGATTTCGCGACTATTTATTTCGGTTTCACAAAACATGTTATCAATAGCATATACAGTAGTATTCTCTTAGAAGCACGTATTCGATGTTTATACGAAATCCTGTATGTTTACCAAAATCTGTGATCGTGCGTGCAAAGATGGAGCAGTTATACAGTGGAACACGCTTACACGAATTTTTAGGACCTGGAGATTTACTTCGTTATATCCAAACTTCGTTATATCCATACAACGAAATTCCGTTAAAATTGTATTGATACAGCGAATTTCGTCATACAACTTGTTTTCACACCCAGACTAATCGAAATTGTGAATTACGTTATAACCGAGCACGTTTGCGTTAGCCTGTGCAGTTTGGGACCCACATATTACTACGTTATATCCCAATTCATTATAACCGTGTAGTTATAAAATGAAATATAGAAGAAATATAGCCGGGGAATACAAATTACGACGTACTATCCGATTTTTCTCTATAACCGAGTACTTTTACTACTTTACCACTGTAACTTCATAATTCGACTCAAACTTTACATATATACTAAACAAAATAAGAAAATTCCGCTAAGTTTGCTTGAAAAGAGCTGGATGAAAACAAATCGGGGGAATCATTGTTATTTATGCGTTTAAAGAGTGTTCCATGATGCATCGTTTGGTGCAAAAAATGGGGGAAATTTTGACCAAGTGAGGTAGGGGTTAAAAAACAAAAATAACACTTAATGACGGATATGACCAATTCTTCAGTTGACCACTGCAGTGCATCGCCGGCGCATAGAATTGACTACGGTGTTGATTTCTGCCTGTGGAATATTGTTCCATTCCTGAATGAGCGCTTGACGAAGTTCGTTGACGTTAGCAGGTGGGTTAGGACGACGCCTCATTCGTCTGTCCAGAATATCTCAGACGTGTTCGATTGGGTTGAGATCAGGACTTTTAGCGGGCCAGTCATCAATGAAATCAATGTTATTTGTTATAAGAAAATTTACAGTGTCTCTAGCTGTTTGAGATGTGGCATTATCATTCGAAAAAAGAACGGTATTCCAGCGTCGTTGTATCCAACGAGTGTGTACACGTGCCCAATTACGACGATCTACACGATGACGTTGCGTTAAAACGCATCCGTTGTAAGGACCTTGTCCGTGTAAAACGATCTCCCGCAGAAGATTACGAACAGTTTGCCCTCTGATTCGGTTATTATGAAGCCCGTGTGTGTTAGCAGCGTAGCAGTGGCAGTTTGGAGTCGATTGCGCAAATGCGTGTTCATGATATAGCGGTCTTGACCACGCGTTGTAACACGCGGACGTGCACGACGTGGCAAGTCGTCGGTGTGTCCTGTCGTTCTAAATCGTGCGCGAAGATTTCGTATCGCTCGACTAGAACTCCCAACATGCTTTGCAACGTCTTCAGTCGACATGCCAGCATCAGACTTGCCAATCGCACCTTCGCGTAAATCTTTGGGTATTCTTGGCATACTAAAAATGCTACAATTTTGAAGCGTTTTCGTTCACTTGACAACAATGTCAGTAAGACAAGTAAAACAAATAGATCTAATACCACATGGGACATGTTGAACAATTCATGCACGTGCAAATCGAGTTTCGCGTTGTTGACGATTAACAGTGCAAACATAATCGCTAAAATTCATATATCCTGATAACACAGATCAAGGCTAATATTACCTCATCATACAGAATTAAATGTTAGAATTGAGTAACTCGAACATACACATTTGTATTGAATATTATCTTATTATACGAGAGACTGAACACAGGTGGACAATACATTTATACATCGTGTTGGTTTTATAGTAGAAGTATGTTTTGTTTTGAAGTTACTTTATTCTGGCTATTATCTTCAATGTCTGAGGTTATAAAATATTGCAAAAAATAAAAATGCGTCCCCAACATATTTGTTCTTGTATAATGTGTATATTTGAACTATGCACTTAATTTCAATTAACAAATAACTTGTACAGTAAAACCTAAAAAATAAGACCACACTTGGGACCCTTGAAAATTGGTCTTCTTATCGAGGTGATCTTAATATTGAGGTTGAATAAGGAGCGAAACAGTGAAAATGGACTTGCAAATTGTGTTCTTAATTATGAGATGGTCTTATTATTGAGGTGGTCTTTATATAAGATTTTAATATATTCTGTAATTATACCGTATGTCTGCTGTGTATCTCGTTCGCATTCATCAGCCAGGATCAGAGAGGTAAGATATGTTCTGGCGTAGAGAAATTGCGGAATTTAGGAATAATTATTGAAATTTGATTAAAATAAAACATCATGAATAATGTTCAGCTATAGAAAATCAAAAAAAGTCGAACAGCCGATCAGCACTGACCTTCAGTTTTCAAATTTTTCATTTTTTTGCGGAAAACATAATATTATAGTCATCAAAGACAACGTCTGGTAATACTTTTGGTATACTTGGACAACAACAAATGACACAATGCATTTAAATCTTACTTTTCATCTAAGATTTAAGTTTAAAGCCGAAAATTAAATTTGGACAGACAAGTGCACCAGTACATGTAGTAGATTATGTGTGGTGTCATACTCACACTATTGTAGACATAGTACACAAGTACATATAGTAGATTATGTGTGGTGTCATACTCACACTATTGTAGACATAGTACACAAGTACATATAGTAGATTATGTGTGGTGTCATACTCACACTATTGTAGACATAGTACACAAGTACATGTAGTAGATTATGTGTGGTGTCATACTCACACTATTGTAGACATAGTACACAAGTACATATAGTAGATTATGTGTGGTGTCATACTCACACTATTGTAGACATAGTACACAAGTACATATAGTAGATTATGTGTGGTGTCATACTCACACTATTTTAGACATAGTACACAAGTACATGTAGTAGATTATGTGTGGTGTCATGCTCACACTATTGTAGACATAGTACACAAGTACATATAGTAGATTATGTGTGGTGTCATACTCACACTATTGTAGACATAGTACACAAGTACATGTAGTAGATTATGTGTGGTGTCATACTCACACTATTGTAGACATAGTACACAAGTACATATAGTAGATTATGTGTGGTGTCATACTCACACTATTGTAGACATAGTACACAAGTACATACAGTAGATTATGTGTGGTGTCATACTCACACTATTGTAGACATAGTACACAAGTACATGTAGTAGATTATGTGTGGTGTCATACTCACACTATTGTAGACATAGTACACCAGTACATGTAGTAGATTATGTGTGGTGTCATACTCACACTATTGTAGACATAGTACACAAGTACATGTAGTAGATTATGTGTGGTGTCATACTCACACTATTGTAGACATAGTACACAAGTACATGTAGTAGATTATGTTTGGTGTCATACTCACACTATTGTAGACATAGTACACAAGTACATGTAGTAGATTATGTTTGGTGTCATACTCACACTATTGTAGACATAGTACACAAGTACATGTAGTAGATCATGTTTGGTGTCATACTCACACTATTGTAGACATAGTACACAAGTACATGTAGTAGATCATGTGTGGTGTCATACTCACACTATTGTAGACATAGTACACAAGTACATATAGTAGATTATGTGTGGTGTCATACTCACACTATTGTAGACATAGTACACAAGTACATATAGTAGATTATGTGTGGTGTCATACTCACACTATTGTAGACATAGTACACAAGTACATATAGTAGATTATGTGTGGTGTCATACTCACACTATTGTAGACATAGTACACAAGTACATGTAGTAGATTATGTTTGGTGTCATACTCATACTATTGTAGACATAGTACACAAGTACATGTAGTAGATTATGTGTGGTGTCATACTCACACTATTGTAGACATAGTACACAAATACATGTAGTAGATTATGTGTGGTGTCATACTCACACTATTGTAGACATAGTACACAAGTACATATAGTAGATTATGTGTGGTGTCATACTCACACTATTGTAGACATAGTACACAAGTACATGTAGTAGATTATGTGTGGTGTCATACTCACACTATTGTAGACATAGTACACCAGTACATGTAGTAGATTATGTGTGGTGTCATATTCACACTATTGTAGACATAGTACACAAGTACATGTAGTAGATTATGTTTGGTGTCATACTCACACTATTGTAGACATAGTACACCAGTACATGTAGTAGATTATGTGTGGTGTCATACTCACACTATTGTAGACATAGTACACAAGTACATGTAGTAGATTATGTGTGGTGTCATACTCACACTATTGTAGACATAGTACACAAGTACATGTAGTAGATTATGTGTGGTGTCATACTCACACTATTGTAGACATAGTACACAAGTACATGTAGTAGATTATGTGTGGTGTCATACTCACACTATTGTAGACATAGTACACAAGTACATGTAGTAGATTATGTATGGTGTCATACTCACACTATTGTAGACATAGTACACAAGTACATGTAGTAGATTATGTGTGGTGTCATACTCACACTATTGTAGACATAGTACACAAGTACATGTAGTAGATTATGTTTGGTGTCATACTCACACTATTGTAGACATAGTACACAAGTACATGTAGTAGATTATGTGTGGTGTCATACTCACACTATTGTAGACATAGTACACAAGTACATGTAGTAGATTATGTGTGGTGTCATACTCACACTATTGTAGACATAGTACACAAGTACATGTAGTAGATTATGTGTGGTGTCATACTCACACTATTGTAGACATAGTACACAAGTACATGTAGTAGATTATGTGTGGTGTCATACTCACACTATTGTAGACATAGTACACAAGTACATGTAGTAGATTATGTGTGGTGTCATACTCACACTATTGTAGACATAGTACACAAGTACATGTAGTAGATTATGTGTGGTGTCATACTCACACTATTGTAGACATAGTACACAAGTACATGTAGTAGATTATGTGTGGTGTCATACTCACACTATTGTAGACATAGTACACAAATACATGTAGTAGATTATGTGTGGTGTCATACTCACACTATTGTAGACATAGTACACCAGTACATGTAGTAGATTATGTGTGGTGTCATACTCACACTATTGTAGACATAGTACACCAGTACATGTAGTAGATTATGTGTGGTGTCATACTCACACTATTGTAGACATAGTACACAAGTACATGTAGTAGATTATGTGTGGTGTCATACTCACACTATTGTAGACATAGTACACAAGTACATGTAGTAGATTATGTGTGGTGTCATACTCACACTATTGTAGACATAGTACACCAGTACATGTAGTAGATTATGTGTGGTGTCATACTCACACTATTGCAGACATAGTCGACAATTAGTAATGCATTTGTGGTGTTTGTTTTGAAACAAATTCAGACGTTTTGTGTATCCTAGATCTCTTGTAATGTAATCCATACGTATACATGTTTATACTGGATACGGTCATTAAGTAGTACTGTCTGGCACGTGTCTTATATTACATTTATATTAAAAACATCAATTAGCTCAGTGATATAATGTTTACCAATATTCGATTATAGATTACACAACTTAGCTAAATGATATAATATATGTCTGGAAACACAATGGCCTATTGACATTTAAGTATTGGTTATTAGTATATTATACAATAAAACCAGACGATGCCCATGGCCAAAATTACCACGACTTAGAAGCCGAATAACATCTTGGTTATAAAAGGAGAAGGACAGTCTGTTTTAAGTCAGAAAGGTTTTGGAGAGAGTTGAGGTCTACGGTACCGGCACATACCATCACGCCGGTATCGTCTGAATTAATGAACTTGGGTTGTTGGTTGTTTTATATTAAGTTGTTCTAAATTAAGTTTAATAAATACTTGGAAACTTTACACTATCTTGCGTTAATATATTGTCACTCGAAGTTACGTGACACTCTCAGGTCCGATTCTCCTTTGATCGTGTACTCAAACCATATTTTTACACAACGAGTCAAAGACAACATATTTTACAGTTAACATTGTTCGTCATTTGAAGTACAAGCAGATTACTATGTCTGTTATCCGCTGTCATACTTCAGCCACACCTTGGTGAACAATAGAAGATTGATATCAATCATACACATTACGATAGTCAAGTTTTGTTTCCAGTTTGAAAGAACATTCGGCATATACTGTAATATTGTAGTATCTCGTGTCGTCTGCTCGCGAACGGTTTGTTTTATTTACTTACTTGTTGTCATTACGTCGGCAAGCTGACGTCAGAATATATTCACGTGCACAGTGACAATATTCTCGTTGTAGTATTCTGAAATCGACTTCAACGTTTGGAGAGTTAAAGAAAGGGAGATAATCAAAATTACACTTAATATATATTACTGTAAGAGTTATCGTGTATAAAAACTGAACTCCTCACTACAGTTACTTCCCCTGGACACAAAGATCGCACGCCTACATTCAAACGTGTGTCTGATGCCATAATTGAAGTTCATTCAAATGCAATACAGTATAAATAAATGAACTGAATACAGCGCATAAAAATACATGAAACATACATGATAAATAACACAATAATGTGAACATTAATTATATGCAAATAAACACTAATTGATTATGAAACAATTATTGCATTGTCACATCTATACATGAAGATGCGTGCTATTTTCTCATGATCAACACTAAGCAGTACAATTAGGCATAGTATCTACTCGTACATTGTGAAGCAGCTTATTGGTAAACGCCGCGGTTCTGGGAGAGCTAGGACGTTATCCATTATCTGTTCGATGTATTGAACGTTCTTTGAAATGCTGGTTAAAAATCATGAAATCTCCAAATTCAATGATGTTTCGTATTTTTAATGAACAATGTAATATGCACAACAGAATAACCAGACATGGGCAAAGTTAGTGCTATCCAACGTAAAACGCTTAGGTTTTTGATATATTTTGAGAAACTTGAGACAACGACTAAGATACCAATATATCCAATCATGGCATCATACATAATGTGCACAAACTAAAATGCATTATATATAAAATTCAAAACTGTTTTCGAATATGAACTATACATAGATATAATATCAATGAAAAAATAGACATGAAATGTCCAGCTTTAGATTAAGTGCACATCATCTCAAAATTTAATCTGGTAGGTTTAACAATTTAGATAGATCTGACAAAATTGTAAAGTATGTTATCAAAACGTTGTAGAATCAGAGTATCATTTTATACTATGGTGTTCATTGTATAGGCATTTTTGAGATCTAAATACTAACAAAATTTATCATGGGCCTCATTGCATAAATTAAGTAATATTCTCTCTTCTAAAAACAGCCCACTTCATTTATCATTCTATGAAACTTCGACAGGACAAACTGTCAAACTTTGCTACCTGTTACATTTGATATTGAATATTCATTAATGAGATATGGATATTTTTTATTTGTATAATACGAGTTACATGTTATAATTTGTCAGACTTGTATGTTCCTATGCTTGCCAATGCCATCTTTTTCACATATCTTAAATGGCTAATGACTAAATATGCCGATTTGCTATCAATAAATGGTAAATGGTATGAAAAATTGTACCACGATGTATAATAACTGCCAGCGGTCACATGACTAACCGAAATACCGGAATACTAGACATACCCGTTAATTTAACATAGAATCAATATCAATACGTAAAGGCTATACTAAACCTGTAAATTAATCCATTTTGAAATGTTGTATCATATTGTCAAAATAACTGATTAGAGCAGCTAAATAATATTGTGTGCATGTATTAGCCGTAGTTGATATTAAATTAATAGTACCGCTCGTCCGTAATACTACCTAAATACCCGTAATATTTACATAGAGGCTTATGTAAAGGCTGTTTGTTCGGTAACCAAATGACATCATGTTAACTATCAGGTTGCATTGTAATCTAAAAGTAGACGACTTTATCTATCAAATCTTTATACTTATTGGTGACATACAAACACTCATATTAAAGAAATGTATACTTTTCAGGGGATTTACTATTCACATACAAATTGAACGAGAATAAGTCTTAATCAAAGCAAATGTTTTATTTATAATTACGTATATAAATTTCATACATGAATGTTCATATTTTTCAGGGAATGGCTTTTTCGAACAAGACCGTCTTGGGGCACCGGAAACAAAAGAAGAGGAAATGAATGCGCGTACACAGCACATGCGCAGATTTTGCTCTCAGTTTCCGAAAAGGCGCCATATTAGTCTTAACTTAAATGGAACGTTCATGTACATATCCGAGAAGTATAGACTTAGTTACTGCCGAGTTGCAAAGGTTGGAAGTACCTTTTGGACACAAGCTTTCCTTTTATTATCTGGAGTATCAACATATCAAGGTGCGCACGCGCAGAAGTATAATTCTATTTTTGACGTACCTCGTGATGAATCACATCAAGCGCTTGAACAGCACGAAGAATTAACGATGAGTTTATATGACAGCAGAATTAATTCGACAACAAGCTTTCTGGTTGCTCGAAACCCCTTTTCAAGACTCTTTTCTTCGTATATTGACCAAATTTACATGCCAAACAAATGGAATATAGGGCAGCGTATGATAGATACAAATCATAAGAAGTTTAAACAACAGATATGTCTCAATGAAGTCACGTTTGAAGACTTTCTAAAATATGTGTCACAAAAGGTTTTAGTCGGTACAGATGTTGGTTTACACTGGGCTCCAATATTTTCCATTTGTGAACCATGCTCTATAAAGGTTGATGTTCTAGCTAAACAGGAAACATTTAATGAAGATGTAGAATATATTCTCAATTTGGTTGGCGTGGACCAGACAAATAAAGATGAAATATACAACGTACTTAAAGAGACAAATAAAGAATCTTTAATAGCAGGACTGATTCACACGTATGTAACAAAGGCTCATCTTAGAAAAAGAGTTAGGAAAGAGTGCATTTCAGAAAATGCCTTAGCAGAGAGACTGTGGTCAGCGTTCCAAATTCAAGGACTTATTCACAATGACGTACCTTTTCCGGAAACCAAATTTCATGGAACAACTGAAGATCAAACTGAAGACAATTTGAAGAAACTCGTTTTGGAAGCAATAAAGCAAAGATCACTAACGTCAGCAGAAAAGGACGTTCAGAGACAACAATGGAAAGTACATTTCTGGCAACAAATATCTTTAGATACTTTAAAGAAAGTGCAGGACGCATATTTTGAAGATTTTATGACATTCGGTTATGAGTTAGACCCAAACACTATGTAGAAAAACATATTTTTTAGAAAAAAAGAATGGTAATTAATGTTTCTAGAAGGGGCCTATGAGGTGCCGGAAATAAGAGAAGGGGTATATGAGGTGCCGGAATTAAGAGACGGGGCCTATGATGTGTCGCATATGAAGTAGCGTATGTGTATGTAAGCAAGTATTTTAGAGGTAATGATTATGAATTGTAATTATGTTATATCACAAACCTTTATACAATTCGATATTTAACTGAAAGAAAGAAAGTGTGTATTGTACATGTTGGTTTGACCATCGCAAATGACATTTAAAATCTTCTGTTAGTTTTAATGACGATACGGGGTACCAACCTCGTAAAAGTTATGTTTTCCATATTTTGCAACATGATAGAACATTGTTGCTGTTTCTGTACTCGTGTATATGTAATCTTTCCATGACCGTGTCATATTTTAGAAACAAAGTATCTTAACCAGTATACTATTATCTACATTATATTATACTATGTGTTTCATTTGTCTTACCACTATGTAAGGGAGTAGCCGAACGCTAACCATTATGTCAGAGAATAAGTTTCGTGCCTCGTTTGCTTTATTCTCTGACATAATGGACAGTTTGAGGCGTTTCTCTTACTTTAAACATGAGAATCATGAAATTCCCATGTCTTTTGTGTGTAAAGAATTTTATACACTGTCGATATACTAGTACCACTTTAAAATGTCATTGTATGTGTCATAATGTTTGTTTTTTCGCAAACTTCACATTTGGATTGCATATCAATTATTTGTCAAAACTGTAAATAAAATTCATTTAAAAGTTATTCTGTGAGTTCTACCTTTAATTGGATGTTGTTACAGTTGTTTTTCTTTTTTAGCAAGGGGCTCGTCAGGGCCAATTGCTATAGTAGGCGAATTCCGCGGACACTCGTCGGATGAGTCATCCCAAGTCTTACATTCTGAACCGCCAAAGGCTACATACTCCTGAAGGAAGTAGTCCTTATCTTACAAATAAATAACGGTAAGCATTTACGATATCAGCTATAAAACGGAATTGAGCTTACATCACTTACGCAAAAGAAAGAACCCGACAGAAACTTGCTGATTAAATATTGCAAATAACAGAAATAAATGTCTGCCTACGCCGCAGCCATATCACCCCTGAAAATAAGCTAGTGGACGATAGTATAAGATAGTGTACAGTAGGCAGCGGACGATAGCAGTAGGCAAAGATACGTATACAAGAAAACGGTGCAACATATAATATATCCAACGAACAATTATACGTATATTGAAATCATTGGAAATGCAATTTTCCATCATCGGAAACATGCTTATTGTGTTATTGTCATCCTGTCTGTAGGTCGGTCGATTGGTTGTTCTGTCCAATATACAACATATGTAGTTTGTGTGGCTAACTACTTCTTCAGTTTTCAAGGGATTACAATGCAGTTTGCTAGTACAAGTACCATGATACATGATTTGTACATGTGGAAGACATAAATTTGCTATGCATCCATCAACATGTTTTAGGATTCTGTCCCTTTGAACTGAAGTCTCCTTTTAGAACACATGTAGCAAAATACTTTAGTTTTCAATGGATTGCATTGAAACTTTGCATATAATCAACAATAAGGTACAGTTTACTTCTTCTCCATCCATCCTTCTGAATGTCTATGCCCATTATTTGTATACAATCGTGTGTGTTTAACTTCTCTATTATTTAATATACTGACATAACAAAGTGGATTCAAATACTTTTTAGTTAACTGTACAGGAAATGTAAACGGGCCCTTAAATGAAATCGGAATTACTTACACACTGAACGTGTATCTCTTGGCATTTATTGTCCACTTATTGGACAGTTGTAAGATACACATGTATTGCAAAAAATGAAATTCTCATGTATTTCAAGACTCGACCAATAGTCAACTAATTGAATAGTTAGGTTGAATCATTTCACTTTTTGCTAGTTCTTCAAAGAGACAACACGTTCAGTTCCGATTTTATCAAATGGATTTAAACAAATCGTATGACAGTTCTTGCAATGAATTATATCACATGGATTGTATTAACAACATATTCGACAGTGATACTTTACATGAATGTTCGTTTGAGAGTGGGATTGTAACATTTATTCAAGGAATGCACATATTGTTATTGATTGAGCATTAGGAGAAACACGACTGTATTATGTTTAAAGTCATGTTTGGTGAATACAAATTAAAACAATAATGGACAGTGCACTTTCAAATAATATACAGTTATTACTACACTGTACATAAACACAATACAATATTATATATAGTGTACACAATTGACAAAGGTTGGCGTCATAACGATGTTTTAATTGCGTATATAAACCGAATGCAGGCGTTTCGTGTTCTCTTTATCAACACAATGAAGTATTGCACTGAGCCCACTTATTCTTGTAACTATCAACATTCCGAAGGAGTGATGTATACTCCACGCCATTAATAACGCAACTAAAACTTGTCCACGTCAGCACGGTGACACTATAAAGAAATACTTATGTTTTAATCCTCAAACATAGTTTCCAATACCACGTGACTTTCTATCCGACTTGGACCACGTGAATTGCATGGACCGTTGTATATACGATATAGACCGTTGAAATAGAGGTCGTTGATTGGACGGAATGCTGTGAGCGTGGTCTAATTAACTATCCAAAAAATGACTTAAACCCGTGACCCGTGTTCCAGAGATAGCGCGCTGGACTAGTAATCCAGGGGACGCAGGTTCGATATTCCGCTCCACCATTAACTACTAACAGTCTTTCGGATAAGACTTTGAAAACCGAGGTCCCGTGTACGATGCTTTACATAGGGCTCGTAACCTAACTAGGGGTGCATCTGGACTTGGGCATTTCTGTATCGTGCACTATTCTTATAAAAGGCGTCGCCCAAAAGGGAAATCGGTGGCGACGATAAATAAACGCAAATGCACGTCCGCCGTTTGAGATCAGTGAGATGATCGTTTGTCGTAATGTAGTGAAGCTTCTCAAAACACACAATGGCGAGTTGGCTGTTCAGACCAGTATGATTTCTAACAATCTCTCTCGTTTGTTGAAAATGGCTATGAAACACTCCCTAAACACTTTGAATAAAACAAAAGCATGTGCAACTTATTTTGCATTAATAGTCGTGTGAATAAAATGTAATTGCAACTTGCCATAATAGTTTAATCAATTTGTATCAATTTTAAAAGAGATTGCACGTATCTATCTCAATGAACATAAACATTGACACCACAGGGATCTGATGCAACACTGGAACCATTATATTAAGGCTTTTGATGTACAGTAAAACCTCACCTGACAACCACCTCAATAATAAAACCTCACCTAACAACCACCTCAATAATAAAACATCACCTAACAACCACCTCAATAATAAAACCTCACCTAACAACCACCTCAATAATAAAACATCACCTAACAACCACCTCAATAATAAAACCTCACCTAACAACCACCTCAATAATAAGACCTCACCCAACAACCACCTCAATAATAAAACCTCACCTAACAACCACCTCAATAATAAAACCTCACCCAACAACCACCTCAATAATAAAACCTCACCTAACAACCACCTCAATAATAAAACCTCACCTAACAACCACCTCAATAATAAAACATCACCTAACAACCACCTCAATAATAAAACCTCACCTAACAACCACCTCAATAATAAAACCTCACCTAACAACCACCTCAATAATAAAACCTCACCTAACAACCACCTCAATAATAAAACCTCACCTAACAACCACCTCAATAATAAAACCTCACCTAACAACCACCTCAATAATAAAACCTCACCTAACAACCACCTCAATAATAAAACCTCACCTAACAACCACCTCAATAATAAAACCTCACCTAACAACCACCTCAATAATAAGACCACCTCATAATTGAGACCAACATTTTCGAGTCGATTTTGCTCTTTATTCAACCTCAATATTAAGACTACCTCCATAATTAGACCAGTTTTCATGAGTTCCAAATGTGGTCTTACTATTGGTGTTTTACTGTACAATTACAAAATGTAGTCTGATTGAACATTAACAATATTCATTGTGTCGCATGAATAATTATTAGATCGTAATGCACGAATATCTATGACAGACTGAATGAATAATATAATTTGTCAAATATTGACACCACAATCAGTGATCCAATCAATAAAGCCAGTTCCACTAAAACGTCATCACTTATGATTGATATGCCGAATCTCGAAACGAAACTCAATGATTAAAACAATTCACGAAAGAAAAAATCGTGAATTCATGAAGATAAAATAGTGAATTCACTACAAGTATTTCTTAAATATCGCATACTTTGAAAGAGAGCGGATAAGTTGCTACAGGGAACAGTGCCTTCCCACATAGAACTCCGGGAAAACAACAATCCATAAAACTCATATGAACTCAAAACAATTTACCGCTGGACCAATTATAAAGCGTTTATTTATAGATTAGGGGATACAAAACTGAATATATGTTAAGCGTCCTCGGGCGGGGAGGTTTTCGATTGTCGGGTCGGAAAAGCAACACACCCGAAAGAAGCAGAGGGCCAAAAAATAGCTTACAATACCCACTCGTTAGCTGTATAAATGTTACACGTTGTGAAGTGAACCTCTTAAATGTGTGGCTATATCTATTTTCCGTTTTTATAAATGTCCATTCAATGTTGTGCAGACTGAATTAATGTTAATACATTTGAATGCTTAAACTTTAAACTGTATTTGGTTATACGTAATTGTAAACTCATCCGAAAATTAACAACACGATATAGATCCATTGTATGACTGTATGTATAAAATGAAAGTTAAAAGTAAGGCCTAAAAAATGTTTGTTTTAGTCTTCATGCCCAAAAACATGGAGTAGGTAGGTCGGAAATATTTTATTTTTTGGAGATTTTTTAAATTTCAAACAAAGCAAATTAAACATATATTTAAATGAATATAAGTTACAAGACAAATTCCCTTTCCCTTTTAACATGGATAATGTTTAATCAAGGTGAATATAATGCTCTATAGCTGAAATACTCGTAAAGCGTCTGATAATTGGGCAGAAATATGAACCTAAAGAAAAAATAACACAAAGAAAGTTTACCAAAAAGAAAACAAATGTTTACACGCGAAAGAAATGCTCTAGGGTCGGGGTCAAAAAATAAGGTAGGTAGGAAAACCTGACACAAACACATTTTTTACCCCTAATTGCGTCCAAAATAATATAAATGAAAGTACAAACAAGATGGATCGATCTCCCGAGTCATTGTGATTTGTTATGATTGTGAATCGGTTTGAAAAGTAACATATTTTATGTTATTTTTGTACCGTTATTGTATGCGGAAAAGCAAGTTAGTACTGGTGTATAATAATTAAGTTAAAAAAACTGGTGATGTCAACTGTCCGCCGAATATGACCGAATAATTGTTGAAAAACGGCGTAAACCCCGATGAAAACAAAACGAACAATGTCACATAAGAAAGGGGACCTTTGGATAGATGTTCATTTATTTGGTTCAGAGACATATTATAATCTCTAGCATTTACTAAATAGAAACTTGGAATATAACTTGAAGACAATTTGAAAATCTGGACCGTTTTCGTTCTGGTTTAAAATACAGTGGAAATTATCATAATATGGATTGTGCACTACGGTACTATGACTTCAAACTTTATGTGACAATCACAAATATTCAGCTAGCCTACATGATATTCATAATTAAATAACCCGCATTATTATACATGTACATGTTTGGATAGTCATCATTAGCTATTATATTCAAAATACATTAAAGCATGAATTGTCGGCCGTTCAAACCATTGATTGAAAACCATGTCCGACTATTGGAGAACAGCTACGTTTGAATTAATCTGGGATAACTATGACGAAATAAGTAACAATGAATTGATAACAGAGCATGGTATGGATTCAAATTGTTTATTACTGTATCAAATGGAAGAAACCCTTATGAATGTATTGAATCTAAAAATTCTGCATCAGTCAACAATGTGAATCAGCAAAACAACATTAAAACCTAGAACTTCCTACTGACAGAGCTCCTGCAACCAGTACTAATACAGAAGAATTTAAAGCTATGTCTTCTGAAGATGTTAGAGATTTTATCAACAGTGAAGAGACTAAGAATACTCTATGAAAGACTGTATGTATATGTACATGTATGTACTTGTATTATTGTATTAATAATATACTATGATGCATGCGCTGACATCACCATTGTAACTCATTCTCTGTACATGTTTATTTTATGGGCCGGAGATTATTATTATTATTATTTTAAAAAAAAGTATCCGATATTTCCAAATTCCAAAGATGTTTAGCTAGTAAGAAAGAATTCCTGGATTTTGCAACTCTTGAGCAAGAATTGCTAAACTTTTGGCCAACTTTATTTTATCAGTTCGCAAAGGTTATAGGGATGATTATGATCCCTGCACCATACGGAACAAGGTATCTAGTAATGACAGAAAATTAAAATAGCAGAATTACCTTATTTGCGACTCATCCAATTACACTGAGATGCGCTCCATGCAAAGAACTCATTAAAGAGACTTGGCATATAGGCAACAAGCCTTTCCAATCTAGCCAAGTATCACACCACGAGATTAACATACTGTATGGAAAGTGTGTCCTTGGAGGAATTTGTGCGACTTGGCATAAAGGCAACAAGCCTTTCCAATCTAGCCCAGTATCAGACCACGAGATTAACATATTGTATGGAAAGGGTGTCCTTGGAGGAATTTGTGCGACTTGGCATAAAGGCAACAAGCCTTTCCAATCTAGCCCAGTATCAGACCACGAGATTAACATATTGTATGAAAAGTGTGTCCTTGGAGGAATTTGTGCGACTTGGCACAAAGGCAACAAGCCTTTCCAATCTAGCCCAGTATCAGACCACGAGATTAACATATTGTATGGAAAGGGTGTCCTTGGAGGAATTTGTGCGACTTGGCATAAAGGCAACAAGCCTTTCCAATCTAGCCCAGTATCAGACCACGAGATTAACATATTGTATGGAAAGGGTGTCCTTGGAGGAATTTGTGCGACTTGGCATAAAGGCAACAAGCCTTTCCAATCTAGCCCAGTATCAGACCAAGAGATTAACATATTGTATGGAAAGGGTGTCCTTGGAGGAATTTGTGCGATTTGGCACAAAGGCAACAAGCCTTTCCAATCTAGCCCAGTATCAGACCACGAGATTAACATATTGTATGGAAAGGGTGTCCTTGGGGGAATTTGTGCGACTTGGCACAAAGGCAACAAGCCTTTTCAATCTAGCCCAGTATCAGACCACGAGATTAACATATTGTATGGAAAGGGTGTCCTTGGAGGAATTTGTGCGACTTGGCATAAAGGCAACGAGCCTTTCCAATCTAGCCCAGTATCAGACCACGAGATTAACATATTGTATGGAAAGGGTGTCCTTGGAGGAATTTGTGCGACTTGGCACAAAGGCAACAAGCCTTTCCAATCTAGCGCAGTATCAGACAACGAGATTAACATATTGTATGGAAAGGGTGTCCTTGGAGGAATTTGTGCGACTTGGCACAACGGCAACAAGCCTTTCCAATCTAGCCCAGTATCAGACCACGAGATTAACATATTGTATGGAAAGGGTGTCCTTGGGGGAATTTGTGCGACTTGGCACAAAGGCAACAAGCCTTTCCAATCTAGCCCAGTATCAGACCACGAGATTAACATATTGTATGGAAAGGGTGTCCTTGGGGGAATTTGTGCGACTTGGCATGAAGGCAACAAGCCTTTCCAATCTAGCCCAGTATCAGACCACGAGATTAACATATTGTATGGAAAGGGTGTCCTTGGAGGAATGTGTGCGACTTGGCACAAAGGCAATAAGCCATTCCAATCTAGCCCAGTATCAGACCACGAGATTAACATATTGTATGGAAAGGGTGTCCTTGGAGGAATTTGTGCGACTTGGCACAAAGGCAACAAGCCTTTCCAATCTAGCGCAGTATCAGACCACGAGATTAACATATTGTATGGAAAGGGTGTCCTTGGAGGAATTTGTGCGACTTGGCACAAAGGCAACAAGCCTTTCCAATCTAGCCCAGTATCAGACCACGAGATTAACATATTGTATGGAAAGGGTGTCCTTGGAGGAATGTGTGCGACTTGGCACAAAGGCAACAAGCCTTTCCAATCTAGCGCAGTATCAGACCACGAGATTAACATATTGTATGGAAAGGGTGTCCTTGTGGGAAATTGCGCGAATGCAATACTGAATACAGTCTGACTGAACAATTGCATATTGTTTGGTTTACGTGGAATGAAAGAGAACTATGACTTGAGGTATTTATAAATAAAACCTAGATCATATACTAAATTTGAGAAATGTTGAATCATTAATCTTCATGTACGATCAGATATGATCATAAAAGTAGAGGCATTTTTCCAATTCAAGCTCTAACCCGAAGTGCAAAACATATAAAAATAAAACATGTTTCGGCCATATGAAGTCCAGTTTCCAGAGTTTTTAAATACAAAATAAATTTTCGACACTTTTACACTTGCTAATCTAATGAAGATTTCATACTAGTTTCTGTTCATAATTGATACTTTCGCTTTGCTGTTGAATCCGTCAGTTCGATGTCACTTTGCAGAACTGAAAACGTTTTATTTATCTCAGATGGGGTGATGTTAAGTTGGAAACTGGATCAGGTGGCATTGAGCATCTCCAGTTGCAATAGCGACAAACACAAACTCGCAATGGAATCAAAGTCAGAGATGTGCGACAGGTCACACCGTAGAGGATCCTTAATGCTATCCGGTGGGTTGGGCATGCTCGGCTCCGGTATTTATTAGATTCTTTATATCTATCTATCAATTGCATTCAGTAGTACATGTATATTACATATCAAGGTTTTCGTTCCCGGCGGCAACTTAATCCTACGATTCATCTAAATTGATGTTTTCTGTTAGATCTATTTCGAATTCTTTGTGTCATCCATAACACATTCAAGTATTTCCCATAGATCGGTGCATATATTTCCTTACCGGAAGTTGAAGTTATAGAGTGTTTGGCCACATGGTGAAACCTTCCGTCGAAATAACGCGTAACGCATTCACTGGAGTCAGCATCATGTTTCACATAAATGGTACAAAAAATGTCATTTATAATATGAAATGGATATCACTGCGTTAAGCTTAGCATCAAAGTAGTTGTAAGTAAAATATGCCAAGTTATCGACGTAATAAGACAGAATTTATCAAGAGCTTCTGACACTATTCTCCAAGTTACGTCACCAATGACGCCATCAACAGATTTTCCGTTACGAACAACTGCTGCGTCATTTTCCACTGAATCCTTATATTTTCTTCGTTCTTGGGGGCAACACATTACAATAAATGCCTTGAATGGCCACGAGACAGTTTTCCTATCATCTCTATGGAACAGTGTCAGAGACACGATTGTAAATGTGACAGCACCTGCACTTCCAAACAGTTGTAGACAAACATAGACACTAAACGTCGAAACTTCGTCGGACGACTCCGGCATAGAACTGTTCACCACCGTTAGAAAGACGCCCAATGTCAGAAAAATGGAAATCGCCAAGGTAACTCTCTCACCTCCGTTAGACGGGAGGAGAAAGCATGCAATATTGAGCGAAGAAATGCACATGACTGGAACCACCATGTTGATAAGGTGGTATAGAGCTTTTCTCTGCAATTCAAATGTAAAATATACATAATCATATGTGGCATTTTCAAACCTTAAAGGTTTTTCTTCGATCTTCGTGCCAATAATGCCCCATTCCCCGCTTTCTGACATGTTTATTAGATCAGGCTCCAGTAGGGCACTTTTCAATGTTATACTAGAAGAAGGGTTCGTCCAAGGCACGAAAATAAAAACGCATGTCTGCTTATCGAATGGAAATTTGGCTACGTATATTTTGCAGGCGACCGTGTAGAGTTTGTACGGCCACGTGACAACAACACCATCATACCTAATGCTTGCCCTGCCACCGGACTGGCCGAGATCTGTAGGTCTGTGGAATGTGTGTTTTAATGCAATGTCTGGCGTCCATATGTCCTCCTGTTTTACATTAATCTTAAATACGTCTACATACTGTTCAGGGTCCCACACGAGATAATCATCTTTCCATGAAATACCTAATGTCGCTCTTATTGTGATCGATTGCTTTTTCTCGTTTATGTTGTCGATAGAAACCAGATGTAGGCTTATCGTTGATTCTATTGGTGTCGATTTATTTTTGTTTGGCATCACATTTGAATTGTAGTTATCAAATAGTACTTTCTGTAATGCTTTCTCCGTGTAGTTTTCTTCTGTTGCCAATGAACAGCTTACTAGTAGAACAAATATATATGCAACGATGGCACATCCTCTACTAGTTCTGTTAGCTTCCATATCTGTAGCTTACTATAATTGTGCAACAATTTTTATCTAAATAACTCAGTTTGTGACAATTAGGAAACGCACGTTTACAATTCATATAACATTTGTTAATCCAGAATATATCTCCATATGTCTTTTATTATAAAGGTACCGTGTAGTTAACAGTGTATCCTATTCCGTGAATCCACCTGTCTCAGTAGACAGAATACCTTACGGTAATCACATAAGCCTGTAATATGATTTGTTGTCGTAGCTATCAATGTTTAATTTATTTGTATGATTAAGCTAAAACTGATATTGACATAACAAATATATGCATATTGACTAACTGTTCTTGATAGCAAATCGATGTTACAGAATCTCAGAGGTCTTGATTACATGGACAGCAGATTAAATTAATTCATTTTATACATGACATCAAATACGACTTTCTCTTTGATTATAACGTTGTGAATTAATTGTTTTGCCATAGCGCCTGGCAAATGTTGACCCATAAATCCACGCGAATTAATTGCATAACTCACTAATGGAAAACTCTAACGCACTCGGCATCTATCGATGATAAATTCGTTAATACGTACTTAGTGGAGGAATTGATGATAATAATTCCTGAAACAATTTGAACGAACAATTTTATCGCATGAACGATCAATTACAGGTACACACCTGCCCTGCGTTCAATAAATGTGTTTGCGGCTAAGGCCATGCCAAATTGTAATTTGGTAAGCGTCAACGTAAGTTCGCGAAACCTAGCTTCCTATTAAAATCAAAGCACAAAAAGTGCTGTTGGACGGTACCACTCGTCTCTGTAGCAATGCAGGCAACTTGTTGCATACAAGTTTCCGTTTTGTAACTAGGCAGTTTTATAATATTAAAGTATGTGTTTATAGGTAAGATGGTTTGCATGGAAAATGAAACAAAACTAAAGATAAGACAGAAATGAGAAAAAGAATAAAAAAAGATCTTCAACTCTTTTATTCGAGCGAGCGAAAAAAAAAGTGTATTATGATATCTGTATGAAGCTGAAAAGGGTAATAGAAACTATACAACAGGATACCCAAAAAAACTGACTAGAAATCATGATTATAATTAAGTGCCAACAGTTAAAACATGATAGACATGCAGACGCGACAAATGACAATATAAAGGCAAATGTTATAGAATTTATTATGCCTGTATATATGGGCCGAGTCGGACCGGAATGTGTAAACAACTTTGCCTATTCATTGCACTTCAAAAGTGGGCCGAGTCGGACCGGGCCGAGACTGTAAGTGGGCCGAGATGACCCTTTACCGGTTATGCGTAATCCAAAATAGTACGCTTCCGCTGATTGGCTGATTGGCTGATTGGCTCATAGACTGTTCGACCCCAAAAAAAACAATTGACACTTCGACCCCTGACAGTTTCACCCCGGTCGAAACGTCTTGATAACGACTGATTAATATGGTCTCGGCTTATCGTCTATGTTTTACGTAATTTATGCAATGTTTACACAGATTGTTGTCGGTACTTTTAAATCAACCTATTATTTAATATTATAACAGGAAATAAATAATATGCATTCCATGTGTTATATTAGAAGTGTGTTTCAGTTATTGAAAACAGATTTCGTAAAATGGTCGGAAATTTCAGTGAATTTCAGTATGGATGGGTACCAGTCTGATAGCATTTGGGTCACGCAGTGTGTATTAATATATTGCTTTAAACCCATCTGAACTCCTCATGAACTCCACAGAAACAGCTAATTATTTCACAAACCACTTTAGCAGGTCACCGTTTCAATATTTCAGTTTATTGAAACGTTTGTGATGTTATCAAGGTTGGTAAACTTTGGACCTACTTTTGTCACTTAGTAATTGGGTCAATGTGTATGAAATTGACGTTTTCCCGGCATTCAGTCTGTTTTGCGTTTTGAAAACGGGAACCAATTGTTGTATGCCTCTCAAAATTGCCACTACTATAGACGGTACCTGAGCGGTACCGTCCAAAAACACAAACTCATTACGAAATCAAAGGACTGAGAGTCCTGAAAACCAGCGCGTTGTAACATAATATATGTCTATATATAGGTGTAGTGTAATGTATACGGAATGTGAGGCATGGATAGTGTGCATTTCCAAGCATTCCTTGTTTGCTAAGGTGTAATTACAAAGTAGGAAATTGTGAGCACAACTGTGTTCAGAAACTTAATTATAGGCCCAATGGACAAATATGTTATTTCCTAGTGTTGTAGGGAGGTATCTTGCTGATTTTCGAAAAAAAAACAATATGTTACTTGTATATTAGATACATCATAATTTGGATCTAATTGCATCCAATAAACCAAACATATGTTAACAGACAGATGCACAATGCACACCACTCTTCTTTTTTGCATGTATATAGCTAGTCATGGTGGTGATCTGGTCAAGGAACCTTTTTGAATCATTTACCTCCCACTGCTGGCATAAGTGGGAAGCCTACAATCGCTTGCAGTGAAACCAAGGAATGTACTGGTTATTGAGATCCTGTGTAGATGATACAAGCTGTTGATTGGGTGTTAACCCAACCTTATAGAACCCTGTACTAAGTCAACTAATTATAACCATAGGTGTAGTACCTTGCCTTACTAGTTCGGATTGCATTTGTCATATCCATACTCTCACCTGAGACGTACAGTATTCAGATTAAGACAATTTTGCATTAAATGCGTCCATATTGTTACCATATCATTGTAGTATTCCTTGGAAATCATAACATGTAACATCCACTTGGACTTAAACAGGCATGGCTAGCGCAGTTGGTAGCATGCTAGAATACCCATCTGTAGGTCATGGGTTTGTGACATGTTCAGGCCTACCCAGTTGTAAATTTTCATCTTTCCAAGATGACAAGCGCCACACTGCTTACTTTTAAGTGTGGAAGCTGTCTGTTGCTTGCAGTAAAACTGACGAAACACTTCTTATTGAACCTAGGTAGATCATGTATAGACTAATAAATGATCATACCTGTCGGAAAGGCATTAACTGAACAAAATTCAAACACAAATCTATTAGTGCTATTTTTACTGCATATCAGTAGTAGTGGAGTTTGTGAGACGTGACATATACATTAGTCACGTTAGCTATGATCCCACTGATGGCTTATAAACAGTAACAATTGTATATTCAACACAAGATAGGCAACAACAGTGTGTAAAATTTCTAAACTTTTATTAAAAATAACTGAGATCATCAATAAAAAGTAAAACATAATAATGTACACTAAACAACAACAATAGATTGTTCCCACTTGTACAAAATACACGTCTTGTTCATAGCAATTTTTATAGGTCAAACTGTTGAGCTCATATATGGTTAATTTCCATGTATAGAATAATTGGGAAAATATGGAGAGAGTATGCATATGACAAACACATTTTGTACAACGTTTTTTTTAATATCTGGTTAGTTTAGCATCATTTACTTTATACTCCCTATAAACTTTATGATAATTTGTCTATCAATTTGGCCAACAATCCAAAACAAGAGAGGTAAATATTGTAATTGTGGGAACTAACTATTAGGATTGCTTCATAAATTGGTCTAATAAAAATGATAAAAAAATGGTATATGCTTGCAAATTCATAGCAATACGACACTGATGGTTACAAAGTCCTGGCTGTACCTAATATTTGTTTACCCACAATCAATAAACATAAGTATCTAATGTATATAAATGAAAGCATATAACCATGTTAGCATGACACATCTAGGGTTTACATATGAGAAGCACCATAAGAAAACCGGCTTACAGACTTATCATACATTTTTAACTTTTTACATTTCGTAATGTTATAGCTTTTAAAAAGTTCTAAATTTAGTACATTATAAAAATGTAAGTGTATTCATACATAGCATTTGGCGGGATTTGTTATGTCATGATGTGATTAGCAGGAACACTAGTTTTGTTCATAAACTACTAACGTTACCCATATAAACAAACACTGAGACACATATAAATGGAAAATATACAAAACATTGGAAAACTCTAGTCAACAATATTATGCACACCAATGTTAAGGCAATATATGCTGTAGAAAACAGCTGTATTAGCTTTGCCTAATTTTGATATAGAAACACTTGGATATATAGATAATGAACAAATCTACCACATGCCAACAAGGTTTTATAAAAAAGCATTATGCATAGATACATTCTGAAAAACATTGTATGTGCATGGATAATCTTTTTTTTTATAATTTTGGTTCCATCATTTATAAAAAAATCTTGTTAGCCTGTTCTAGTTTACTTTCCCTATATAAGAAGTATATTTCGTATTTATCTTGGCATGACATACGTCAGGGGAATAACCATAAGGCATATAGACAATATTATTACTGACTGCAAAATGTGACGTTTCTGACATCAGTAAATACTGATATCTGCACTAGAAAATTATTACAAGTGAAGTGTGCTTGTTTAATTATATTTAAAAACAAATACCAAATATTTGTGTGTTTCAGTAACAATTATGAAGCCATTCTATGAAAATAGAGCATTAAATATTGTATGCTTTAAATAATACAAGTAACATAATGTTAATAATACTATGCATATAGCAAATCATTGAAATGTTCCTATGAGAAATATATACATAGAACATAAAAAAACATGTAAAAAGTTGTATAAACATCCTTTATATGTAAAGTAAGACATAACGGATAGGAAGAATTGTACACAACATTAATTATTTACAAAGAGAATATACGGTTGTAGGACACATTACATTATGGCAGTAGATGTAAGTGTAACAGGGTGCTTAGTTTTTGTTTAGGTAAAATAAATAATGCATGTATAATAATGTAAATAGGGTTGACTATGCATCTAGCAAATCATTGTAATGTTCCAATGAGAGATATATACGGACATAAAAAACATGTAAAACTAAGTAAAATAGGACATAATCATCATAAAAAAATGAACACAACAATGTTTATTTACAAAAAGCGTATTTAGTTATAGGGCACATTACATAATGAGACTAGATACAACATTTGCTCTTGTATCTATTGTTTTTGCACTTGGAGTACCAAGATCAATGGCATGGTAAACATTATTTGTGCAAATAGTACAGATTATAAATTCCAGATCAATAGTAATGGGTAGAAATAATAGACTTGGTATAAACTGAAAAAGGTATCAAGATAGCAAAATTTTGATTTGTATAACAAATAGAAAAGCTTACACAAGAATATTATTTATATTAAGTTGTTAACAGTACATGAACATTTATAACAAAAGAAACCAATGAGAATGGCATAGAAAAATTGTATATGGAAATAGTACATTAGTATATTTATAAAATAAGCAATAAAAATCTCCAAATTTGTGCATAATACCCTATTCCCAAATAATACTGCAACAAATGTAAAACAATCTAATATTTACAATATTTTCACTCATCCAAACCAATGTACAAAACTTCGCTACCCTTGCAAGTTATCACCAGGGTGAGTGGTCCAGCAGCTGAAAGCATCTCAATGTCGACCGGCCCATCACTGCTTACAGCAGCAGCCAGCAGCTCACTTGGCACAGGGATGATGCTGTCATCATCTATTAGCAACTCTGTTTCACTCTCTTCAACAGAAACACCAACAACCAACACCCTGGACACAACTGTTGGTGTATCAGTCTTCTACAATTATAAAAATGTAAAGGATTAGAACAAACCAAAAATATTACTGAATAAGAAACATACGCTGTAATACCAAGTTCCATACAGTGTTTGGTTACATATATTAGGTTGGCTGCATCTAGCAAAATGTGTTTTGCTGGCAAAATATTTCTATTTCCTGGTTTATGCTGATTTGTAATATTCAATTTCTAAATGTTCCCAAGGTACTAATTCTAATATATTTTACAAAATACCATCATGGCTAACATCCTACACATGTTAGTTTGCATTCAAACTAGAAAAAAATGTGAGTCAAGGCATTTTCAATTGATAGTGGATATTCCATTAAAGTATTACTTGTAAAATTTGTTCTAGAGTCGAAGAAAAACAAGAAACAACAACACCAGAAACAAAAAGTGTCTGAAGTATTGCAAGCAGTACAATAGTCCCTTAGTGGCATAAACAGTGTGAATACTGCCGTCTGTATTCAAGTGAATATATAAATACTAAGGGATTTTTCATATGATATGTGATGTAAATGCACACAGAGTTAGTCTAATAAGTTTTAAATTCATAACTGTATTACCTTGATCTCAGAGCGTACTGTAGTCTGTAGGCTTGTCTCGCCCTGGTAAATGTTGGTAGTAACATCTGTTATTGTTACATGATCCCCTGGCCTACATTCAACAGATGAGGCCTCCCTCCATAGGGCCACCCGGACCTTTAAACTACCATCTTCCAAATGGATTGATTTGAGGTTCACACTCTCCCCCCGGACACTGAGGGTTTTTGTCTCCTCCTCCTGTAATTAAACACAAAGCGATTGTATTAAGTCTAATATTGGTGAACACTACCTTGTAATCACATGTCTAGATTGGTGGCCATTGTGTTCAAAACTGTATGCTAAAGTACAATAAAAAACAAACAACAAGTGTGCGTTGTGATACTATTTGGTAAAATGTGTAAGACAATGATATTACAATAACAGTTGGCAGTTGTCAATCCTAACAGCAATTAAAATATGCTAATTTTAATATAAAATCATGATAAAGCTATCAGTAATAACCATAACATGTATAACCTGCTGTGTGACAATAATCTGTTTAAATTTTGCTATATACAACCAATAATAAGAGGTGCATAAATATCAAAAATTATCACCTGTCCATAGTCAGGTAGCAACAATGTTTATGTTGGTATAGCAGTGAAAATAATAGGACATTATCCATTAACACACACACAAATAATGTAAACATCAAACAAAGAAGCGAAATAAGCAAAACAAGCAACATTCATTTATCAGTAGGATAGACATATATCTCTCAAAAAATCAATGGACAGTCTGTTAACTGACTGAACTTATTTTTCTTTAAATTACTGAATACATGAAAACAGGAGACATAAAAACCAAGGTCTCCATATTAACGGATAACCAAAAACAGTATACATTTGCAAGTCTTAACTTCATAGGGATGGTTTTTTTTGGACTTTACATGATGGAGCTTTATGTGTGTGAATGTTGCTGCTAAAGTGTGGAGAGCGGTTGAATGGAACTTAACTAACATTTTTAGTGAATGTGTATTTACCTTCACCTGTTGTTTGTAATTAACAGAACAAGAATGAAAACTAACCTGTACAATTTTCTCGGTAACGGACACTCTTGCCCTGGGTGGGGATCTCACAGCCTCTGCAATTGGTACCACATCTGCTGGTGGTGGGTATATGATCTTCCTCCCCGCTTCCACCAGGTAGTCCGGCACGTCAATATCCGTAGTTATAAAGACTTTTGTATTTTTCGTGATGACAATGGCATGATTATTGTCGTCCGTCTTACGAATTATATCTCTCAGAACTAGGGAGTTCCCTTCCCTGAATTTTGCAAATTTCAGGGGATCATACACAACACCCCGTATACATCTTTCTGAGTCCGCAATGGCCACGTTCAGTGATTCAGTCATTGTTTCTCCCATCACGGTATGAGACGATCTCGCCTGTAATGACCACTATCACCTTCAAAGGCTTCGAGTAGGGTCCAGTCCCTCTATTGGTAAAAAGTTGTTCTATTGACATCTGAAAATAAAATAACAAAACAACATATTAATATAAGAGTTTTAAAGCATGCTTCTTTATCAGAACATTAGAAGGTAAGTTGTAGTGGTATAATGGTTAGCATACTGAGTGGGTAATCAAGGGAGTTGTATAGAATCACTCGCTGCACCAGTGCAATTTTTCGTAATACATGTAATGATGTCCAAATCCCCAATATGTAGTGTTTGTAAATAGTTCCGAAGAATATATGACAGAATCAACAAATAAGTAAGTCAATAATTATTTAGTTGTAAATACAATTGTATAAGCGGTATAAATTATAATACAGATATTTATGGGTGTGTACCAATGAATAACAGAGAATGAAAATACCTAATGTGTGCGCAGTGCACTGGGAACAACCAAATCAACAATAGGTCAGATGTTCAACCAATTAACAGCACATATATTTAAAGATCAGCTTCCCAGACAAATAAAAATCTTGATAAAAACGTTTTGTGTACACCGGTATTGTATTTATAGAAGATAGTAAAGTGCGAAATCACAGGTGGCCGGTGCGTAGCCATGACATTTTAAACCCGCATTGAAAAAAAATATTTTTCACTCTGTTCTTATAGTAAGATAAAGGTGTCCAACTTCATACGCATTTACAATGAAAATATATACACACATTTGCTTTGACGTACTTTTCAAAGCCATTTCTCAACCGATTTTTATCACTGATGTCTTAAAATACACACAAGGGATTTATGTCGACAGTGTATATACTCAAAAAATATTCACAAACAGAATAGACTGTTGTTTTTAACGTCAAACATCAAGAATGGCTAGGTCGGACAACTTCCTACCGTTAGACCGAGTCGGTATTTTCAGAACAAAACTACTATAAATCGCTATTCACCTGACGAACGACTTTAGATTTCAATAAGAAACATTTAAAAAAGTATATTTCAATACCAAACAACTTACAAATCGTCATACAGACGCGGAGATCGCTATTTTTTCGCTCTCAACTTTCGTTTTACGCGAACGCAGCCATTTTGAAAGGTGGTACCCGGCTCTGCGTAAGAACACATTTCGTAAGCCGAAAACCAAGTTTTTTGGTTTTCGGCTTACAAAATGTGTTCTTACGCAGAGCCGGGTACCATCTGTCAAAAAGGCAGCATTCGCGTAAAAGGAAAACTATGAGTGAAAAATAGCGATCTCCGCGTCTGTATGTCGATTTGAAAGTTGTTTGATATTGCAATATACTGTTTTTAATGTTTCTTATTGAAATCTAAAGTCGTTTTTTTCAATGCGGGTTTTAAATGTCATGGCTACGCACCGGCCACCCCACCTGTGTGCGAAATGACACGGGGCCGAATCAACAAAATAAATAGGTCAGTAATTATATCGTTGCAACTACAATTATAAACATACAAAATCGCTCCGAAGTATTGTAATAACCATGTATCGGCAAAAAAATATTAATATTCTTATTTATACAGAGCTCATGCAATAAATATAACCAAGTTGCATAATAAAAAGCCTGGAAGTCAAAGTTTCAAACGACACAATTTAATAATAACCCCGTATCGGGTAATACCGACGATGCAATGATATTTCCTGCCTTCGCTTTACAACAAAATTATATAAATAAATTATCATAACCGTACGCTATATAAGCCTATAATCACCCAAGTTTATAATGAAAATTCCAGACATAATACAGGATGTTTATAAAATGAAACAAAATGGCGGATACTTACTACGCAAGAAGCGCATGTACATCATCCGATACAAGATATATAGGCCTCAACCGACGCAATTTAATATCAACAGTAGACACTAACACATAAACAATAATAATACAGTAGTTCACAAATATAATAGGAGGCGAACATGTAATACAACAGATACAAATCGAAAATACACTTACCGTTGATCTTTCAAGAATCAGTAGTGAGACACTAAATAACGACTACTTCAATGGCTGCCATGAGAACACGACCGACGGACCGACGCTATATTCATACGTGTAGTTGTACACAAGTTTACAATTATGTCAACATTACCGAGACAATGCATTTTTAAAAAATATATTGAAAAAATGATATTCTTTATAAAAAACAAAAAAAACTACCGATGTGTTATGTTTCATCATTGGAATCGTCGGACTATTTCTTGTTGCGTTGGTTTTTTTCTGAGTTATGGGGTCGCCGCCAAAACGCGTATGTACACATGCACAAAAAAATACATGAACATTCCCGAACATACAATACAATAATATAATTATAAAAGTATATTTTGAATAAACTATTTTCGAAAGAAAACAAAGCAAAAAGTCATTGTGTTATCTTATAGCGCGTGTAGTATCAGCGAAATAGTCGGACTATTTGACTTTTTTTCTACAGTTATTCGGTCTGGCTGAAAACGGACTATTTAGCATGGCAGTGTTGGAAAACTGTATGAGTACTAAAACCAGGCGCGCTTAGGCGCGCTGGTTAAAAACAAATATCCTCAGATAATAAGCGATGCATAATTTTAGATATTTTAATGAAAGAAACATCATAAAAACAAAACAAAATGGTTTGTTTCAAAACTAGATCTATACATGAATAAATCTAATTTAAAACTGACTAGTTTTCACACAAATTGACTAGTTTTCACAGAAATTAACATTAAACAAATTTCTACTAGACAAAAATAGTATGTTAAGAATTCAGGCCTTTTTCTGTCCATTTTGGGGAAAAGACCCAAGATAAATTGGGAAAATTTGCGTCGTAATATTTGGCAATTTGAGAAAACTTGAATCGCTTCAACTTGAATTTTGGGAATTTTCATAGTTAAAAGAACAGGCTTTTCATATCTAAATGTTATATAAACAAGCATTCTTATCTACATTTCTTGTAGCAACTGTCGTTTATAATACAAGGGACAATAAGGGCGAGAGTTATTCAAAGAGCTTCAAGATATACTAGGTCGCTCCAGTAGGTGCTTCTGATTGGAATTTTTTTTCAGATTGGGAAAAAACCCATATATTTGACTTTGGGAATGGGTCAGATAGTTACATCGTTGTTAGATCTCAACTAAAATTGCGGTTGTCGAATTATGGACACCGAAAATATTTGAGAATTTTAGCTTAGAAAAAATGTTGTTTTTTTGGCTCGAGGAGCGCAAAACCTAGGCTCACGCGGACGCTTAACAAAATTCCAATTTGGCATGGCCTAACGTTTCGTAACGTTCATAATTTGGTTCTTAAAATACGCCAATAACAAACTAGCGGACAGTAATTTTGTGAAATGAAATGCGATTCCGGCAGGGTGAACAAAGACAACAGAGAAGAGAAAACATATGCCGCTTTAAAGGTTCATAAGTAATACTAAGCATTTCATAATTAATAATTTCAGACGTATCGAATAACAAATGGTTCTTTTACCGATTTCAACCAAAATACTGTTTCTCCTTCACTATATTCCCTGGTAGATCCAAATACCATATTCTGTATCGAACAATATGACGACACTTGACTCTATCATTGAAATTTATTTATGAAGTAACCGACGATTTGTACTTCTATAATGCTGTAGCTCTTGAATAAACTATTATGTCGTTTTGTACTTAGTCACTGTCGTTGTTGCAAATAAATAGAATGAACGCATTTTGTATTTTTTGGTATGAAACACAGGTGTGCAACGGTTACTTACAACATTAGAATGTTATCACATATGCTACATTTACTTCGGTGTAAACAAATAGACACCAATGTGACCACTCTGTCCTGATACGATGCGATGGAGGAATAGCATACAGCATATAGCATCACTGGTAGAAAATGAATTTGTATAGTATTAATAACAATTAAACACATATCGGGAACATCTCCAGTGTAGGCCAAGCTTAGCCAACATCCTCTGCTCTACCACATTATATCTCCAGTGTAGGCCGAACTTAGCCAACATCCTCTGCTCTACCACATTATCAATGTTTCTGTATCAATAACCTATCAACAACATCCAATTTTGCGTCTCCGGAAGGTTCTTGCTCTGGAAAGGTTGAACTGTATATATAGTAATATCTCAATAATAAGACCACCCTTGGGACCCTTGAAAACTGGTCGTCTTATTGAGGTAATCTCAATACATACATTTTATTTCGGCATTAAACATTTTACAAAGTTTGTTGCCACATATATAGTCGGTGAGAGAGAAATAGCTATCAATGCATAGTGAAGAATTAAAAGTAGTACACACATTCAGACAAAGATTTAAGACAAATAGTAATATAAATACATGTGTTGAGGTTGAATAATGTACAAAACAGAGAGGTTTTAAGTGAGTTTTTACTGTTAAAAATATCAGGTTCATACAACAAATCGACTCGGGCGTACAAACTAATACACAATTACAACAGAGCTTTGATGTATTGACTTAATTACCACAGGGAATAATACGTGTGGTTGACTGATGGCCTAAAGTTACATCCATAGAACTACTTTCATTAGTTTTTTCTAGATTATGTACATCTAATAGGAATTTTATAGAACTTTCAGAATATAAAAAATATAGGTGCAATGAGAATCAATATGTATTCCGATAGGTTATCTAGTATATTCTAGTAACACGTGTCGACGCCCATAAGCCGCACATTGTCTGAATCAGTCAATGAGACTAGGTCACTAGTAAATTGTGAGCAACTACAAATGCTATTCTTTAGTTCAAAAACAATAAAAGTTAACCTTAAATCTGTTTTTGACCCGTTTGTTCCATCATTTTTGACCAGTGTAAGCGGCAGCCATTTTGTTAATGAGACACCCATGACTGGCTCCTGTATTTAAGCACTCCGCTAAAGCGGAAAGTCCACATGTATATACATTTTACGATTAAGTGTGCGATTCATTACATAAGGTATGCATCGTTCATTGCGGTGACATGTGTTGACGAAAGAAACGATTTCACGTGACTGTCACATGAAATATACAATGCTAAAAAGGACATATAGTGACGGACATATTTAATTTGATGCTAATAATGCGACCGTTAATAATTGCACTATAATATATATTTTATAAGTAAAATTACATTGTCAATATGAAAAGATGTCAAATATAGAGTTTGTACATAGGACATCAACATATTCCTAAAATACAAATTTGATTTTGTTTAGACTTGAAGTGAATGCTTTGATAATGTTATAGCTGGATTAGACTGGTATCTTTGTTGGTTTTATTTCGTATCATAAACAATGTCATACTCTCGCTAGTATTGTATACTCGTATGCAACTAATGACAGTATCCAAACGTTAAAGAGAAAATTTGATCAGAATATGTATTGTATCTAAAAGTTGTTGAGTATATGGTGTCGTTATTCCTCTTTTTATCAAAAGTCTTGCCACTTTATTATACATCAAGTATTTGAGGGGATTATTTTCAAGCCATATCTCAAATAATGACTAAACACATACTGTAGTATCACTTAAATCCGCGCAGGTCTAATTTTCGCGTATTTCGCGCTAGAGACGAAGCGCGAATTTAAGTCCGCGCAATTATTAAACTTTCCGAAACTTACATGGCTATCCGAATTTTTAACTGTCCGAAAATGTGTGTATATGCACTTACGTTTTTTCTTTTCATAATATGTCGCTGTTTTTTCTGATAATATTTGTGGAATACTTAGAAATATGGAATATTTTGACACAGTTTGATTACTAGTACGTAAGAGTGGTTTAAATGGAACATTAATAAATAAATTGATTTTACTTTGAATACGCGACTGCATAAAATCGTTGTCATCCGGAGTGCACGCGCTGCAACATTTTTCTTCATACTTTAATTCTTGAAATATATTAAATAACAGTAATAAAAACCAACACTGTTTTAGGCATAACTAAAATTTGAGATTGTCTTTTGCAGTGAAGACAAACACTAAAACAGCTGCCACTGTACCTGTAGCTCTAAGTATACATGTAACTACCAACGCGGGGACATGCAAAACACGAGTAATCAAACAAAGTTTAATTATATTTATTGATATTTACTTTTTTTATTTGTTAAGCAATAAATAAACATACAAAAGCATGTAGTAGACGTGTACATTTTCTCAAACAAGGTCTTGTACTTTTTTCTTATTTCTTATATTCTGCAGAGTATTAGAAAAGCAATTGAACGATGTACTAATAAAACAGTGATTTATCACCAAACACTATCAGTATTTTACTATATTTGAACACAAAAACAAACTGATAACAGGTTCAGTTAAGGTTGAACATTGAAGGTTGTCATCATATAGGTCATTCACTTCACTCTTGTTGATAGTGTAGTTAGTGTTTCCGATGTCAATGTTTCTTGCGAAGAAAACCGCAACAACAGTCTGTAATACGAAAGACCGAAACAATGTAAAATATACTCTTCCAGTTTGGTTAGTTTACGGTGTGGTGGTGTGGGTTTAGACGGTCGCCCGGTTAGTTCAGTCGATAGAGCGCCGTACTAGTGTTTAGGGGGTCGTGGGTTCGAGCCCCAAATCGGGCGCACTTTTCCTCCTTGATTTATTGTAATGGTGGCAGCGGTGTCTGACGTCCCACGGTGGTTGAGCCTCAAATGCCGGATTAGGGGGTCGTGGGTTCGAGCCCAACATCGGGCGCACTGTTCCCCTTGATTGACTTTAGGTGTATGCCAGTTGTAGATTTTTGTCTTGCAATGGACATTCTAGGACCGCCTGTCATTACTCGTAGAGTTGTCGTATTGTCTTGTCTTTTACATTATCGTCCGCTTGAATTGTCAGTTACTCACAGTTCCGATGCCCGAGGAACGCTACTGAGATCTTTCTCAAACACAACGTTCAAGAACTTGAGTTTATAAGGTATTATAAAGATATGGTAGGTGTCTTTGACATGAATCGCAACTAACCGAGTGCCAAGAATAGCACACACCACATACAATATGTATTCCCTTGTCTATAGCAAATGGGTAGATAGGAGATAAAATTAGTGAATATTTTGAGAAAGAGTACACATTTTGACAGATGAACGTCATTTGTTTCATGTATAAGTACGTTGTGACGTGCTCCACTGTTGCTTATATGTCTATACAAAAACTGATGTAATTGTATAATATCAAAGCACAATACATGCGTGCATACCTAGAATGGTGTTTTTTATCTTTATTAAATGATTATTAAGCCCGTGACATAATGTGTCTACAACTCTCGAATGTCATAAACTTGAGACAGCTATGTTTACGTAGGAATTCTCACAATGAACGTTGAGCATGAAACGCCTTCAGCTACATGTGTCATTTTAATACCACGCCGGCTAAGAAACAACAGTGTTACATTGAATATAAGCTTTTACCAGACTGTAGATCACATGCTTAACGTTTTGAACGCCATTTTCAACCGTAATAAACTGGGATTTTACATTATGTGCTGCATCTTTGAAGAATATGAGGATGTTAATATCAAACATTAATGAGCACGCTCGATGTACCTTGTCATTATCTTACCAAATCGGCAGACAACTATTGCAAACGGCAATCATACTTAACGCTGGGTTTCTTACTGTCAATGTTGACAATACTCGTTTCAGTGTTAGGCCAGTTTGAGTACAAAAAGGTTGCATATATATAGGGTGTTAAAAAAGTTCGTGCACAAAGTTTGAATATTAGTAATGGTTTAATTGCTCGTCCCATCTATGTCATTATATACCAATAGTTTACTTCTGCGTGAGAGTTCAATATAAACAGATATTCACGGAAAGGGCAGCAGTTTTCATTATGCGAAATAAAGCCAGTGTATCATGATTTTATCGAAGTTCAAACTTTGTGAATAAACTTTTTTTACACCCTGTATGCTGGCGTTTTATCAACGGAGATAAAATTCATAATCAAAGCGACCTTACGATCGTAAATGACCTAAATACAATACTGGAACATGCAAAAGTAGGTTACAAAATGTGCAGGTCAATTGAATCATGCCACATTTATGAGTAACCCTTAGCAAGAAAGTTGTGCAAAAATAGTTAAAGTGACTCAAACTTTATTGGGAAAAAATGTAGCACTAAATGCAGAAAATACGAAAAAGGACTTTAACTACACAAGAACGAAATCTTGAGAATTACATTCATTTATTTACCAAGTACTTTTTCAATCGAAATAAATAACGCGTAAGTGGAAAAACAAAAAAGCGCAGTGGAAGAATAAGTTCCTATATTTAAGCTGCATGTTGCGGTATTAGTAAAAAAATACTTTTCTGATTTGTGTTAAAAATGGAAAATACAGTCAAGCATCTTAAACATGTTTGGGTTTTGAAGCCTATAATATTTACAATCCTCGCATTTCTGATTCCAGTGAATTTTGTGTTGAACTATTCTCCGGATTTTGAAAATGTAAGTCGAGTATTCTCTGTCACATAATATCAAATACCGAGACAAATGGTCTTCTTTCATATGCACCAAGATCTTCAATAAGTTATGTTCTCGTGTATTTAATACGAAATAAAGAATTCATTGACTATTTATTTTGACCTTGTATTATGTACGGTTGTAATGAAAGTTTCAACACATGAGACTTGAAGTTAATGTGCTAACACATGAGACTTGAAGTTAATGTACTAACACATGAGACATCCAGTTAATGTGCTAACACATGAGACATGAAGTTAATGTGCTAACTCATATGACCTGAAGTTTATGTACTAACACATGCGACATGAAGTTAACGTGCTAACACATGCGACCTGAAGTTAATATGCTAACACATGCGACATGAAGTTAACGTGCTAACACATGATACCTGAAGTCAATGTGCTACCACATGATACATGGAGTTTATGTGCTAACACATGAGACTTGAAGCTAATGTGCTAACACATTAGACTTGAAGTAAATGTGCTGACACATAAGACATGAAGTTGATGTGCTAACACATGAGCCCTGAAATTAATGTGCCAACACATGATACATGAAGTTAATGTGCTAACATATGAGACATCTTGTTAATGTGCTAACACATGAGACATCTTGTTAATGTGCTAACACATGAGACATGAAGTTAGTGTGCTAACACATGCGACATCTAGTTAATGTGCTAACATATAAGACCTGAAGTTAATATGCTAACACATGCGACATGAAGTTAACGTGCTAACACATGATACCTGAAGTCAATGTGCTAACACATGATACATGAAGTGTTTGTGCTAACACATGAGACTTGAAGCTAATGTGATGACACATGAGACATGAAGTTAATGTGCTAACACATTAGAATTGAAGTAAAAATGCTTACACATGAGACATAAAGTTAATATGCTAACACATGAGCCCTGAAGTTAATGTGCTAACACATGATACATGAAGTTAATGTGCTTACACATGCGACATGAAGTTAATGTGCTTACAAATGAGACTTGAAGTTAATGTGCTTACACATGAGACATGAAGTTAATGTGCTAACACATGAGACATGAAGTTAATGTGCTAACACATGAGACATGAAGTTAATGTGCTAACACATGAGACATGAAGTTAATGTGCTAACACATGCGACATGAAGTTAATGTGCTAACACATGAGACTTGAAGTTAATGTGCTAACACATGAGACATGAAGTTAATGTTCTAACACATGAGACTTGAAGTTAATGTGCTTACACATGCGACATGAAGTTAATGTGCTAACAAATGAGACTTGAAGTTAATGTGCTAACACATGAGACATGAAGTTAATGTGCTAACACATGAGACTTGAAGTTAATGTGCTTACCCATGAGACATGAAGTTAATGTGCTAACACATGAGACATGAAGTTAATGTGCTAACACATGAGACATGAAGTTAATGTGCTAACACATGCGACATGAAGTTAATGTGCTAACACATGAGACTTGAAGTTAATGTGCTAACACATGAGACATGAAGTTAATGTGCTAACACATGAGACATGAAGTTAATGTGCTAACACATGAGACATGAAGTTAATGTTCTAACACATGAGGCCTGAAGTTAATTATAATAATTTATTATATTTATATATATATATATATGTATGTATTATTTACATATTATTCTTCATATTATTGATTCCACTTAACAAGAGGAAATTAAATTAGTATAGTACACGTAGTGCTTTAACGAAAAGAACTTTGTGCGATTTGTTTTCGAAAAAAACGCTCCAGTATGTTTTGCAAAGCGTTTTCGCAATCTCCACATGATTGATAAAAATGTTGTCATGCGTAAAATAGTTTATTTCTAAAACTGTGAATTAAAGTTCCGTTTCTGATGCGCAAATATTGTATTACAAAGTATGGCAAATATTCTTCACAAAGGTGTGCCCTAACTTTCCTTTTAGTTAATAATATTATCAAACAAATGAAAGCATGTAGTTACTTTTTATTTATTATTCTGTCTTAACTATTCTACTGATTCTTTTCTCTTTAGTATTAGGGTTTTAAAAGTTCATTAAAAAGCATTTGATTTTGAGTTATTGCTCTGAGCTGAGCGTTTAAGCTTTAATGTAAGATAAATCATTGTTTTAACTTATCTATAAGCGTATAATATTTGGTAAGTTATATTGTTTATACTTTTCATGAAACAATAGAATATTGAATACGTAGCATAGTGATGTTTTGGAAACATAACTAAGCGATTGATAATAAACTTGTTGTTTCGGACAAAAACATCGGTATGTGACAAAGAAAGCTTAGTAAAATGCAACCTTTAAAGATGTATCTGGCTCATCTGAACATAAAATGTTTGAATTGGCTTCATCCAGTATTGTTGTTGCATTGGCTAAAACATCTCTAATAAGAACCATTGCAATGTATAACTGATTGAAAATATATTTTTTACCATATCACTAACAGACAAAACTTGTAAAATAGCCTGTTAGAAAAACTGGAAGTTTTTTTTCCAATTTTATTGCGTACAAACATCTTTCTTCAACAAAAACAGATCAATAAATTATGAGTTCATTCTTTGTTAATGCATATTTATTGATGTTATAACTATAGGAAATATATTTATGATATGGTTTAGGTAAAGAAATGAACAACAATTGAGCATAATATTACTTTAACACTTAGTCGATTTGATTATTTACCTAGTCTTCTATCACTGTAAGGCTGATACCCGACAAGGTTCTAATATAGCAAACCACGTATCAGTAATAAACACGAAATTCCCTGTCATGTTTATTTTGTATACTTACTATTCAGGCCGGATATGTGGTTTACTGTATAAGAACCTTGCAAGATTGATTATCGGTCCATAATGCTTAAAAGAGAGAGAATAAGTTGCTACAGGGAACGCCACATACACCACTATGTGTTAATCTACGTTTTAATCACCATAGCAATCCAAATGTGCGTACGTTATTGTCGTCATGGCGATCCTGTGGGTCACAGAAGCTGTACCGATTCCAGTGACGGCCATGATGCCAGTGTTCCTCTTCCCCATGCTGGGCGTGGTCAAGGCGAGTGTGATCAGTGGTGTATATTTCAGGGTTAGTTGATTTATATTATAATACCCGTGCAATTGTCAGTGCTAATGGACATGTATTCTTCAATACTTTGTCAGCTGTTAACATGATAAAACATGTAAATTGTATAAAAGGATAATACACACAAAGCTATCTTACTTATATTAACTGACATCTGATCGAAAGCTCATCGCGGTATCTCTTGAAAACTCAAAATTGTTCAGACTTACACGTCTATAACATACAGTTAACCATCGAGGTAACATATTAGTACTCCTTACACGTCTATAACATACAGTTAACCATCGAGGTAACATATTAGTACTCCTTACACGTCTATAACATACAGTTAGCCATCGAGGTAACATATTAGTACTCCTTACACGTCTATAACATACAGTTTGCCATCGAGGTAACATATTAGTACTATAACATACAGTTTGCCATCGAGGTAACATATTAGTACTCCTTACACGTCTATAACATACAGTTTACCTTCGAGGTAACATATTAGTACTCCTTACACGTCTATAACATACAGTTTGCCATCGAGGTAACATATTAGTACTCCTTACACGTCTATAACATACAGTTTGCCATCGAGGTAAAATATTAGTACTCCTTACACGTCTATAACATACAGTTTGCCATCGAGGTAACATATTAGTACTCCTTACACGTCTATAACATACAGTTTGCCATCGAGGTAAAATATTAGTACTCCTTACACGTCTATAACATACAGTTTGCCATCGAGGTAACATATTAGTACTCCTTACACGTCTATAACATACAGTTTGCCATCGAGGTAACATATTAGTACTCTTTACACGTCTATAACATACAGTTTGCCATCGAGGTAACATATTAGTACTCCTTACACGTCTATAACATACAGTTTGCCATCGAGGTAACATATTAGTACTCCTTACACGTCTATAACATACAGTTTGCCATCGAGGTAACATATTAGTACTCCTTACACGTCTATAACATACAGTTTGCCATCGAGGTAACATATTAGTACTCCTTACACGTCTATAACATACAGTTAGCCATCGAGGTAAAATATTAGTACTCCTTACACGTCTATAACATACAGTTTGCCATCGAGGTAACATATTAGTACTCCTTACACGTCTATAACATACAGTTTGCCATCGAGGTAACATATTAGTACTCCTTACACGTCTATAACATACAGTTAGCCATCGAGGTAACATATTAGTACTCCTTACACGTCTATAACATACAGTTAACCATCGAGGTAACATATTAGTACTCCTTACACGTCTATAACATACAGTTTGCCATCGAGGTAACATATTAGTACTCCTTACACGTCTATAACATACAGTTAGCCATCGAGGTAACATATTAGTACTCCTTACACGTCTATAACATACAGTTAGCCATCGAGGTAACATATTAGTACTCCTTACACGTCTATAACATACAGTTAGCCATCGAGGTAACATATTAGTACTCCTTACACGTCTATAACATACAGTTTGCCATCGAGGTAACATATTAGTACTCCTTACACGTCTATAACATACAGTTTGCCATCGAGGTAACATATTAGTACTCCTTACACGTCTATAACATACAGTTTGCCATCGAGGTAACATATTAGTACTCCTTACACGTCTATAACATACAGTTTGCCATCGAGGTAACATATTAGTACTCCTTACACGTCTATAACATACAGTTTGCCATCGAGGTAACATATTAGTACTCCTTACACGTCTATAACATACAGTTAACCATCGAGGTAACATATTAGTACTCCTTACACGTCTATAACATACAGTTAACCATCGAGGTAACATATTAGTACTCCTTACACGTCTATAACATACAGTTAGCCATCGAGGTAACATATTAGTACTCCTTACACGTCTATAACATACAGTTTGCCATCGATGTAACATATTAGTACTATAACATACAGTTTGCCATCGAGGTAACATATTAGTACTCCTTACACGTCTATAACATACAGTTTGCCATCGAGGTAACATATTAGTACTCCTTACACGTCTATAACATACAGTTTGCCATCGAGGTAACATATTAGTACTCCTTACACGTCTATAACATACAGTTTGCCATCGAGGTAAAATATTAGTACTCCTTACACGTCTATAACATACAGTTTGCCATCGAGGTAAAATATTAGTACTCCTTACACGTCTATAACATACAGTTTGCCATCGAGGTAACATATTAGTACTCCTTACACGTCTATAACATACAGTTTGCCATCGAGGTAACATATTAGTACTCCTTACACGTCTATAACATACAGTTAGCCATCGAGGTAAAATATTAGTACTCCTTACACGTCTATAACATACAGTTTGCCATCGAGGTAACATATTAGTACTCTTAACTGTGAGTTGTCTATTGCCAAGCCCTTCGTCCGTATTAAAATATAATTCATACATAGTAATTACATAGTAAGTAGAGTTATATTGTAAGACTATAGACTCTTCAATATCCTTTCATTATATGATTGAATTTGATTGTATAACCTGAATACGGTTTATACTGTTTCTCTGCATTATGATACGATATGATTCTATTAACAGGACACGACCATGTTATTTCTTGGTGGACTTATAATTGCAGCAGCATTAGAAGAAAGTGGACTCCACATACGTATTTCACTGTATGTGATGAAGATTGTAGGAGCACATCCTCTATTGTAAGATCAAATGTTTTACTGGTTAAAGCCCCCAGCCATTTTTACTGACATTTGTAAGACTGAGACCATTGTACTTTCTTTAAAATACGTTTTGATTTCTTGCGCAATATCTATATCGATCTATAGTTGTTTTATATCGTTGATGATACTATATTGGTCGGTCTTCTTATCCTACTCAATTTGTTGTTTTGTGTCCCCTCCTGTGAGTTCCTCCTAGTCCGTTTGATATTATGCTTGTGCCTACTCGTTAGATATGCCTTTCCCCTTTTCTTTCGTCTCCATTTGTCTTGGGAAGCTCTGATTTGTGAATGTGATTTTCTTTTCCACTTTAGTGTAGTTAATGTTATATACACCTCCGGCTGTTAACCGCCGTTATCTCGCGCGTGTACGGTATTTCATTGTCAAGATTGATGTATATGTACTTTGCTATCAATGTACTGTAAGTGTGTCACTAAACCTTGTACAAGAGAATCTGGTTAAGTAACAGTAGTACATTAAATCATTTATTTATTGCACTGCTATTTTTGGAACAATATTCATTTATAATACCTGAAGTTGGTCAATAGAACGTAAAAGAATGGTGCAATATATTAATTACTTAGCTCTGGGGTAATATTACAGAAACATCTTAAGTAAACTCTTATCCTTAAAATTCATTTTCCTAAACTGGTTTATTTAACGTACAGGCTATTGTATGGTCAAATCAAGAGTGATAAATGAAAAGTATTAATGACCATTAAGCCTATCGGTTTTAATGTGGTTTTGGAATTACATCCATTCGAAGTTTTGAACTTAAGTGACAATATTTACGATTCACTTAAGATGCTTCTGTAATACGGGCCCTGTTCTATTGTGCGTTATATTTAGTCAAGTCCCTGTATAATGAAGGAAATACAACATAAACCTAGGCAGGGCTCTTTGTTTCAAAGACACATGTCCCGGATTAAAAGAAATGTAGAATTTGATTTGTCCAGCATAGGAAGCTAGTTTTCCGAGAATATCTGTCAATTTAGTAACAAGTAAACATACATAATGATAGCTTCACAATCTAAAATTACTAATCAACATGTGTTTGTGTGATTCTAAGGTTTGACTTACAACTAAACAATTGCTGATGTTGGTTAGCTTTAAAAACAGACTTGTTCGGGACTAACTTAAACTCAACTGTTGGTAGCACGATTTAGTATAAGACTTATCTGGGACGTCGGGCTAGTGGATTTCTAGAGCCCTGTAAGAGTACAAACAATATTTCAGTCTTATGGCGGGCTTAATGGGGACAACATGGTTCCTGTCAATGTGGATCAGTAACACAGCAGCAACATCTATGATGTTACCCATAATAGAAGCTGTGATGCAGAACCTGGAAGATGCACAGGAAGGTATGTAAATGTCTTGTCTTGAAACATTATAATTCAATCCATGGGTTACTGTTATCTCACAAAGCCAGCGGTTTAATATTAGGTGTGTGACATTGCAATTACACATTGGGCAGTTTTATAACCATATGGACATCCCAAACTGAACAAACACGTAGCTTCCGGGTTCATGCCCATGTTTTACTCCTCTATAACAGATACACGTCTGAAATGTCCGTCTTAGATTCGGGCGATATATTGACTGTCCGATCATACCAGTTGTAAATAATTAACACATGTTACTATACACATATATTAACATGGAATATCTTTAAATAAAGAAGATAAACGGCGTAGATAGAATGATGTATGTTAAATGAAATAATGTTTTTGCAACATGTTGACAAATAAATGCTTACACAAAATTAACTAAGATCGATTTATACTAAAATCATGGACCTGTCTTATCAGGTTCATTTTATATATGCTGTTTTCTCGTAGATTCGTGCCCCTAAGCAGAAAAGTCATTGCTAGTTCATGCTGTACACAGTTTACTTACATGTTTTTTTCATTTCCACATCTTACGAAAATCCCGTTTGGTGCCTCTTGTGTGATAATATGATTGATTAGATTTTCAAAAGTCGGCTTCGAGGACAACATTTTGTTGGTCGAATATGGAGGTCAAAATCAATGTCATACAGCTACGCTGAAAAAAAGCATGAAATGCCCGTGCATTTCGGATCACATGCAGCACGAGGTTTTCGGTAGACTATATAATGGAATATGTTGGCTATGTGGTATCATGGAAGCAGGAATAATTTTGTCAGTTACTTGTGGGCAATAGATTATTCAAAAATGAAAGTGTGGAGTTAGAAAGTTGTTGAATGTAATTCGATGTTTGCTGAACTTAAATCACCTTAACTTCACCTTTATAAACCATTGAATGACGCTTCAAAACATGGTGATATTATTCGTCACGAAGATGATTCTTTTACAGCGGAAGATGAGCAAGCTAGTCATATGAAGACCAACACGAAAGGAACGGACTCTACTTTCATTACAGATACGCAGTCAGATGGTGATATAGAGCAGCTTGGTACAGACAAGGCTTTACTCGAAATCCCTGGTACTTAACCTTCATTCATTTTTATATTTATAAATGGTACTCATATACATGCAAATGTAGCATAGAAGACAATAAGTTGGTGTTCATAAGACTAAACAAGAACATTTCAAACACATACATGTATATGACGAGTAAACTGCCACACCATTGAGTCACATAAGTTATCATGTTTCAGTTGTGATGCGCGTATGTAGTGTTAATGAACATCACGATCATAAGATTATCCAAGAGAATCATGAACTCAAAAGGTTGTCCAAAGCATTTGCTCTTAGTGTTGCTTATGGTGCTAACATTGGTGGAATAGCAACATTAACAGGATCTCCTCCAAACCTGGTCCTTAAACAGCAAGCAGACAAGTAAGTAATATATTCAACTACATTTTGCGTTTTGGGTGTTTTGATTTTCATGCGTTTTTTTATTGTTTTTACCCCCCCCCACCTGTGTGTGCCTCCTGGTCCGTTTGATATTGTAATGTGTCCCTCCCTGTGTGTGCCTTCTGATCCGTTTGGTATAGTAATTGTGTATCTCCCTGTGTGTGTCACCTGATCCGTTTGGTATAGTTATTGTGTATCTCCCTGTGTGTGCCACCTGGTCCGTTTGGTATAGTTATTGTGTATCTCCCTGTGTGTGCCACCTGGTCCGTTTGGTATAGTTATTGTGTATCTCCCTGTGTGTGCCACCTGGTCCGTTTGGTATAGTTATTGTGTATCTCCCTGTGTGTGCCACCTGGTCCGTTTTGTATAGTTATTGTGTATCTCCCTGTGTGTGCCACCTGGTCCGTTTGGTATAGTTATTGTGTATCTCCCTGTGTGTGCCACCTGGTCCGTTTGGTATAGTTATTGTGTATCTCCCTGTGTGTGCCACCTGGTCCGTTTGGTATAGTTATTGTGTATCTCCCTGTGTGTGCCACCTGGTCCGTTTGGTATAGTTATTGTGTATCTCCCTGTGTGTGCCACCTGGTCCGTTTGGTATAGTTATTGTGTATCTCCCTGTGTGTGCCACCTGGTCCGTTTGGTATATTTATTGTGTCCCTCCCTGTGTGTGCCACATGGTCCGTTTGGTATAGTTGTTGTGTCTCTCCCTGTGTGTGCCACCTGGTCCGTTTGGTATAGTTGTTGTCTCTCTCCCTGTGTGTGCCTCCTGTGTGCCACATGGTCCGTTTGATATTGTTGTTGTGTCCCTCCCTGTGTGTGTCACCTGGTCCGTTTGATATTGTTGTTGTGTCCCTCCCTGAGTGTGTCACCTGGTCCGTTTGGTATAGTTGTTGTGTCTCTCCCTGTGTGTGCCTCCTGTGGGCCACATGGTCCGTTTCATATTGTTGTTGTGTCCCTCACTGTGTGTGCCTCCTGGTCCGTTTGATATTGTTGTTGTGTCCCTCCCTGAGTGTGTCACCTGGTCCGTTTGATATCGTTGTTGTGTCCCTCCCTGCGTGTGCCTCCTGGTCCGTTTGATAGTGTTGTTGTGTCCCTCCCTGTGTGTGTCACCTGGTCCGTGTGATATTGTTGTTGTGTCCCTCACTCTGTGTGTCACCTGGTCCGTTTGATAGTGTTGTTGTGTCCCTCCCTGTGTGTGTCACCTGGTCCGTTTGATATTGTTGTTGTGTCCCTCACTGTGTGTGCCACCTGGTCCGTTTGATGTTGTTGTGTCCCTCACTGTGTGCGCCTCCTGGTCCGTTTGATATTGTTGTTGTGTCCCTCACTGTGTGTGCCACCTGGTCCGTTTGATATTGTTGTTGTGTCCCTCACTGTGTGTGCCACCTGGTCCGTTTGATATTGTTGTTGTGTCCCTCACTGTGTGTGCCACCTGGTCCGTTTGATATTGTTGTTGTGTCCCTCACTGTGTGTGCCACCTGGTCCGTTTGATATTGTTGTTGTGTCCCTCACTGTGTGCGCCACCTGGTCCGTTTGATATTGTTGTTGTGTCCCTCACTGTGTGCGCCACCTGGTCCGTTTGATATTGTTGTTGTGTCCCTCACTGTGTGTGCCTCCTGGTCCGTTTGATATTGTTGTTGTGTCCCTCACTGTGTTTGCATCCTGGTCCGTTTGATATTGTTGTTGTGTCCCTCACTGTGTGTGCCTCCTGGTCCGTTTGATATTGTTGTTGTGTCCCTCACTGTGTGTGCCTCCTGGTCCGTTTGATATTGTTGTTGTGTCCCTCACTGTGTGTGCCTCCTCTCTTTTCTGTTTTCTAGATCTGTCTGGGAATGTTCTGGTATATTGATAGACTGGGCGTTTGAATATGCGTAACAATGGTTTATGACACAATATCAACGGCGCTTCTTGGACAAATTGTGATGGTTCCAAAAATGGATTGTAAAGAAAATTGTGCGATGAACCGCTGTTCATACTTGAATTAGAAGTTGTTTAAATTTAAATTCATTAGAACACACAAAGTGTTACGAGTTGAATGCTATTGTTTTCAGATTGTATGAAAAATATACAGGCGAAGAATCGGTGATCTCATTCGCTAATTGGATGGGTTTTGGTTTCCCCTTGTCAGTGATCACCGGTGTGTTGGCATGGCTATGGTTGGCATTGGTGTTCCTAAGATGCGGGTAAGTTTTCCATGTCAATTATAATTTTCGATTTATTTATATCCACGGGCATTGAGCAACAAACACCCCCATAACCATGCATTAAATGTATTTCTACTTTAATAATAATGATGATCAAAATCGCTATAGCAAAACACACAATCCAATTCATACGGTAATAAATCGCTATAGCAAAACACACAATCCAATTCATACGGTAATAAATCGCTATAGCAAAACACACAATCCAATTCATTAGGTAATAAATCGCTATAGCAAAACACACAATCCAATTCATACAGTAATAAATCGCTATAGCAAAACACACAATCCAATTCATTAGGTAATAAATCGCTAAAGCAAAACACACAATCCAATTCATTAGGTAATAAATCGCTAAAGCAAAACACACAATCCAATTCATTAGGTAATAAATCGCTAAAGCAAAACACACAATCCAATTCATTAGGTAATAAATCGCTATAGCAAAACACACAATCCAATGCATACGGTAATAAATCGCTATAACAAAACACACAATCCAATTCATTAGGTAATAAATCGCTATAGCAAAACACACAATCCAATTCATTAGGTAATAAATCGCTATAGCAAAACACACAATCCAATTCATTAGGTAATAAATCGCTATAGCAAAACACACAATCCAATTCATTAGGTAATAAATCGCTATAGCAAAACACACAATCCAATTCATTAGGTAACAAGTAAAAAATTGCTGCCTGATGCAGCAAAGGTGGGTGCACGGCGTAAACAAAATGAAATAGAACAACCAACTGCAATTTGAACTAACAGTATGTGTTTATTATGCTTTAATGTGTAACTATATATTAATGTATAAAAAGTACATTTGTAGTTTTAGTAGTAGGAATTTATTAAGGACAGTTAAACAGAAATAGAAATTGATAGTGCGGAAAACTTTCATGATAATGAGCATCATGCATGTAAATTAAGACAACATTATACATCTCAAAATGCAAAACATTGATTGAAACATATTAACATAAATCACAATCATTATCACGGTAGAAATAAATAAAGAAATACCGACAAATTTACATAATTAGTATTTACTAAAAATTAAAAAGAAGAACAATAATCACTAAATGATATTGCATATCATGTCAAAATGTGAGAGCACTACAGTTTAATTAACAACATGTCAGTGGACAAACAGACATCCAGCATCACACACTGAATTAATCAAGCAATGTGTGAATGTAAAATGAGTTTAGACATTTTGAAAGTTAGAAAAATAGTGTAATTTAATGTAAATGATAGCTAAAAAGTGACACATGAGAGAACTATAAAATGCTACCTGAATGAACAAGTGGTAGGAAGTGAAAGCAGGCCGTAGTATATGAATGACTATTATAATAAGGCAAAGAACATAGCTAAGAGAAATAAAACCGTATTTACTTATATCTCAAACATATTTACAGTGGAAAGAAATAATGCAAAAGTGACCAAAATGCAACACAATAACTCAATACAAAAACATTAATCACTAAATGATATAGCACCTTCAGGGGCGTAGCTAGAAGGTTTGTGATGTGTATGCAAGATCCTTTTTGCGGGGGGTCCGGGGGTACTCCCCTGAAAAAAAAAAATTCTAGATTGTCTGTAGTGACTTCTGGGCGCATTCCTATCCCTGAATTGAGAGGTCATTTGTTTAATGCAGATTTGAACTTTTTATTTTTTCGATTTTTCGAGACAATGTGTACGCAGCTGCGTACTCTGCGTACAGGACGCTACGCATCTGACCTTGTCAAAATATGATATCACTTCAGTATGTAACAACCGCATGCTAGAATCACACACTGGATAAGTTATCAAGCAGTGTGAATGTATAATGAGTATAAACTTTGTGGAGGACTGGATAATGGTGAAATTGTATATGTAAATGAAAACTGTAAATGATACCTGAATCTACAAAAGTGATAGGAGGTGTACACAGACGGATTTAGCAGACTTAGTATATGAATGACTAGAGAAGTAAACAAAAAGAACATAGCAAAGAGAAATATAAACGTATTTACATATATCACATACATATTAACAGTAGAAAGAAATAATGCAATAATGACCAAAAAGCAAAAACGATTACTCAATACAATCAAAGCAAACAAATGGGGTGTGGGACAGTATATGTCTATGTAGCCAAGCTGGCAACTCGTTGCATATAAGTTTCTGTTTTGTAACTATAGTCAAACCTGTGTTAAAGACCACCTGCGAACAAAGACCACTATTGCAAAACCTGTCTGCAAAGACCATCAATTTTATCTCCCATCAGACCATTTTAAATGATATTTAATATGTTAATAGAGACCACCTGTAAACAAAGACCACATTTTGCTGTTCCCATGGGTGGTCTTTACAGACAGGTTTGACTGTAAACAGTTTTATAATATCAAAGTTTGTGTAACTAGGTAAGAAGGTTTGCATGGAATATGGAATAAAACAAAAACATAAGACATAAATGTGAAAAAGAATAAAAAATTATTGAAGAAAGAATAAACATTTTTTCCAAGAGATCTTCAATCCGACTTGTTCTAGAAATGCTAGATTTTCAATCCAAAATAAAGAAAAATGGTCAGTAATAATGGTAGAACCTTAAGACTGTAAAACAAGTGAAATGTTTGTCACGATTGTAAATAAATGAAATACAAAGATATTAGACCCTTTATGTAACGTTTGTGAATATTTAATTATGAAATGACATATTAAATTCTATCCTCGCTAAATTAGAGTAAAATCAGTATGGCCAGGCATTAAGTTATGATAACACTAGCTTGCCATAGGTTATGAGTTATCTTGTTGCAGTAGGGTATTTTCCAATTAATTTTCAAAGCACAACTTTGATGAAAATGTAACAGGTTTTTTAGAGATGAACAGCAGACAAGGTTTTCAAGTTTCAGACACCTGTGACCTTGACTTTTAACATTATGACCCCAAATTACAATATGAACTACTAGACTTCATACTGATACTTCCCAGCAAGTTGATGAAAATCTATCACTGGATTTTGGAGATAAAGGGAGAACAAGGCAGACTGGACAGACAAACATACAACATGTGGAGACATAAGAAATACAAGATGATGAACACATATGTACAAGCAATAACAAAGTTTATATAATTATACATTGTAGTTAAATATTAGTACTAAACTGTTCACTTCATATGCAGCTTAATTGCAAAAAAATCATCTTTTATATAGTTTATACATGAATCCAGGTCAAATCATCCAAGCTTTGTTTTAAAGGAAACTACTTTGAGCTTAGTCAGTAACAAAAAGTATGTTAGACCAGTTGTATCAAAAGTTGAAAGTAGACTGCAGACACAGCATAGGGCTATTCAAGGAACATTTTTACCCGGTTTGGTTTAAACTGCTCTAGCAGCTTTAGATATAATATCCAAAATATGTCAGCGAATCAGATGTTGGATGTAATTTTGGTACAGTACAATCATGTGCCATGTTCATAGCAAATCAGCCAAAGGGTAAATAGATTTTTTTAGAAAAAATGTCTGGCAATCAGAAGCCCAAGTGGCTATTTTGGAATTCGAGTGGGGCTGAGTGGGGCTGTGTGACACAATATTTGAGGACAATCATGCAATGAACAAATTTCGAATGAGTTAAATAATTAAAAAATATGAAAGTGAAACAAACAGCAATAAAACACCTGAAGACTGAGGCAAGACATGAATATTGCAAAAGCACATTAATGTAAGAACTGTTACAAGTATCAAAGACAAGCAAAGTCAACTATCAAAACACAGTACACTATATTCAAATAAGAGGCCCAAGCAAAAATTAAATCAAAATAAGGGAGGGCTTGGTTTTTTTTAAACTTTTGAGCGCTGACTTAACTTTTGCCATACAGTAAAAAGGTATGTATGTATAGTATTACTGTGTTTATGAGGTCGCCCGTCGCCGCGCACATTTTATAATGCACATTATGGTAATTTGGTCGACCCGGTATGTCTGCCGCACACCATAAATATACTTTTTTGATGCCAGTAGAGAAGTATAGGTCAAACAGACAATTTTTGAAGCCAAATACGGTCACTGCATAGTGCAAATGAGACCCATCGTACAGTTACCATTTTCCTGGCATCTAACCAGTACTTTCCTGGAATCTACCCAGTACTTTCCTGGTTACATGCCAAGGCGTATGCACAAATATTATAAATATTGTCCCTGAAGTAAATTTCATTGCACTAACAAGCTGATTTTATACATTTAAGAATAAAGGGCCAGAAAATACTGCACTCCACAGGATGCAATATATTAACCCCATTACCTACAGAAATAAAGTTACTGCTAATGGTAAATTTCAATTTTTAAAAGCCACCAATGAAGAAAATAATAAAGTGGTGTGTTAGAGGTTGTTGAGGGGAGTTTTTTTTTTCTCTCTCTGAAACAGTCGTAAATCAAGAATAAAATCCACATTTTTTGTTTCTAGGGTTCCCTCTGTCATTCGCCAATAACATCAAATGTGAAAAAGACAATAATTTGGCAACAGGTTTTCAATTTTGGCAACAAAAATATTCCAAAAGAAATTATACTTGTAAGCAATTGCATAATTTTTCATGCTTTTTATCAAAATTGGTGTGTACTTTGAATATGCCACAGGGAATCATGTCTTCAAATTAAAAAAAAATAGCACCTTCAATACCGGGATATGAATAAATACCGAATGATATCAGAAATGGAAGTATCTAGTTTTTCGCATAACTTTGATTGCAGCGTCAGTTGTTCCGAATAGATAAGGGATCACTGTCCTTGTAAGTGCAAGTGACACTTATGTAAGGTTTACACAAGGCAACAATATGAAGCTCTAATGTTCATCTTGCATATCTGGGAACATCTGCTTCACCATTCCTACAGGTACCACAACTACTGTGTCTTCTATTGTTAAGAAGGAGAACTCATCTTCTTCCTGACAAACACTATCCACCTCATCAATTACGTCTTCTACTGGAAATTCTGTTTTCTGTTAAAATACAATAGTATAGGTATATTGTAAGGGTATTAATGAAACATATTTAAGAAATATCTGAACAATTTTTGCTATATTTAGGTGTTGAACCTTTCGCCTAGTGTTAAAGCTCTTTTTGATGGGAGTGTGAGGATAAGTGACCCAATCGTGTTTATGATAAAAAAAATGTATTACTTTGATCTTGCTGCTGCATATACTCTTTGACGGTTTGTTGTTCTTTAATTGTGTATTTCTTTACTTTTCTGCTTTAACAATGGATTTAGTTACATGTTTATTATAACCATGACATATTAATGTCTCCATGTAAAATTTAATGGTATTAAAAAGCATTAGCCAATAACAATATATTTCAAAAGTATCAGTTGACAGCTGCTAAAATTATTAAACTAAAACTATCTGAATTTTTTTGCAATATCTTATTTTAGCTTAAGGTAACAGGCGACAGGATTGCAATAATTTGAACTTGCTATTTAAATTTGTATAGCAGAATATCAATGTATCATTTCCTATAATTGCAATAATTAACCTCACAATTTGTCTGTTGTTCAAGACACAACACAAATCAGATTTCCCACTCTTCCCAAAAAAAATTCAAGGACTCTTCAAAGGGTATTTTCACAAAATTCAAGGACCAAAACAGCATTTGTACTGCTATTTTATTCATTCAACATGTCTTTCAAATTAACTGTTTCCATGAACATTTAAGTATTAAACTTCAAATTATGAACTTATATACAAGGAAATGTTACACGCACTTCAACGCGAGTTTTCCAAGGCTTTCAAAGTCACTATTTTTTATCTGTTTAAAGTGAGTTTATTATACAGTAGGAGAACCATGTGACATACCGTGACTAAGGTCTGGGATGTTGTTGAAAGGGAAACTTCATTTCTGTAGGTATTTGTAACACTGTCTGTTATGACAAGTCTCCAGGTTGAAAGGTTTCATTCACACATTTGCACCATAAGGCCAGCTAACATTTGTTTGTTGCATCTTCAAAATATATGTTCTTTATTTTGACATTCTCAGTACCTCACATACAGCTTCTTCGGAACTTCCTGCAATAAAAGGTAAATCAATAAAATACTGCATTAGACTTTCCAATGGATAATAATGCATTTTGCCTTTCATCTCAAATAATGTTTTAGAACAGCCATTCATTTGCTGATCGTGTATCTGAAGACATCAATTTGAAGATGTCATCAGACAATTATCTTAATTGAGATTCTCCATCTATCATTGGCAGTGTTTTCCGTGGACTTTTAAAATTGAAAGTCATTGCAATTTCATATCCGAGGCCAGGGTCATTTCCAAGTATCGGAAGTCATACAGGAATATGCTAAATCGAGTCGACGCTTATGTACTTAGACACATTCAGTCTGCATGTAATAATGAAATTGAAAGTTGAAACTGAAAGTACATTTTCGGAAAATCGCTGTAAGGTTAGAACATGTGATCAGTGTATTTAATACAACCTGCGAGTTTAAACGTTTACATGTTAATTATCACGCATGTTTGTACGATACATGACTTATGAATGAGGGAAAATACTGCAAAGTATTAAACAGAGCACAGAGACGAATGCTGGCTGCATCATAACAATAACAAATTGTAGGTCAACCACGCGATGGGTCAACCACAATGTTGAAACGATAAAATTCAATAATTATACAGTTGAAAATATTAGATAATGACATCAATCATAATATACAACAAAATCACATACCTTAATTTAGCTTTTGTAGCATACAAAATCAATAATGACGTTACAACGTACAATCGTTCGCTTCCCGACATATATTCCCGCCGGTCTGCGCAGGCGCACATTAGGATCTGGGGTGGGACTGAAACCCGTTATCCGGGATCCGTGATTCTCCGGGATCGATTTTTAAAAAGTGTTCGAGTGGAACATATGTTAACTGAAGGGTGTGAACGAATGTTCCTCTATCCGTTATTGACCGTTGATACCTACGATATAGTCCAAAATATCGATCCCGGATTTTCCCACCAAAGTCCCGGATTTTTTTTAAAGTCCAGGATTTTTTTAAAGTCCCGGATTTTAGTCCCACCCTAGGCTCTGTTCGATTTTACCCCAAATTTTGTTCTTAACCGAGTCCATTGCAAAACGACGCTAACAGAACTCAATATGCACGGCGTTGACACGCCGTGCAATAAATCGCTATAACAATCCAGAGGGATTCGACCGATGAGAACAAATATTCCAACATTCCTCATTTTGTAGTTTTCAATTTCAACCATATCTAAAACTTCTAAATATCAAATCATATTGAAGTGCATTTGCTAAACTAAGAATATCCTCTCACAGATTAAACATCTGCCACTGGAGTAGATCATCGCGAGAACTTAGACACTGTCATGTATGTAACAAGTTAGAAGCTGAATTTCACATTCTTTTTGAATGTACACTATACGAAACTATCAGACATATGTATATCAAACCTTACTATCGTGTGAAGCCAAATTTGTTTAAACAATTGAACTTTTAACCGCTAACAATTGTCAAGTGCTTCGCAATCTTGCTGTTTATGTCGAGAAAAGTTTGAAGTTAGGAAAAAATATGTTTTAATAAATTAATGTAGTAAAATATGTTTTGTCAAGAAACTTTGTGATAATTTTTCGGCGCAGCCGTACTAACATGGTCTTGCATATCAGTGTTATGTGTATTATATATAACTATGATGTGAAATAGAACTTCTTCTTCTTTACGATTTTTACTGTGAATTTTCCAAAACTTGAATGTTTGCCAAATTCTAACTAAGACAGTGAGGCAAAAAGGGGAGTAACTGTAATATATATAGTTACGTATTCAATCCCGATACATGGATTGTCTCCCTTATTGAATATTCGCTAGTTCCTTTACGAAGCAGTTCCCACAAATGACATGACATTGTACAGACTTCTAGTAAATGCAACCTTGCAGTTGTACCCAGTATCATATTGTCTCTAAGAGCAGCTAGATTTACAGTGAGCAAATATTCTAATTGGTCTCCTTGTTCTAATCGAAGTGACCATACCGTACATTGCTGCTTTATGGCTTTTAATTTTACGATTGTTGTTGCTTACCTGTCATAAATTTTACAGGGAGTGACAATCAAAGTGGATTAATATTTTACGACGAAATTATTTATACGATAGTGTTTGCATTGATGATGTACTCATTCACTGTTTAACAAGTATGTATGTATGTAGTAATCAACATTTTCCTTCTTACAGATGTTTCAAGAAGGTGGATCCAAGGCACAAGGTGGCATTAAGCGCAACCATTAAACAACATTTTAAAGAAATCGGAAAAATTTCGTGAGAATTTATTAATTTATATAGTTTTATCCCAATGTACTTGACACACACGAACACCTTATCATAATAATTTCATGGCAAGACAACCAATCAAGAGGTTACTATTGCTTGACCCGTAGCAATGTGTATCTTATGAATGCCCACATCAATTGTTTTACATGGGGTAAATCTAGTGCATGCTTGGACGTTTTTGTGCTTTTCGGTTTATAGTTTGTATTGAAACGAGACATACGAGTGTTGGTTTATCAGCATCTTCTCAACACGTATACAGCATCTTCTCAACACGTATACAGCATCTTCTCAACACGTATACAGCATCTTCTCAACATGTATACAGCATCTTCTCAACATGTATACAGCATCTTCTCAACACGTATACAGCATCTTCTCAACATGTATACAGCATCTTCTCAACACGTATACAGCATCTTCTCAACATGTATACAGCATCTTCTCAACACGTATACAGCATCTTCTCAACACGTATACAGCATCTTCTCAACATGTATACAGCATCTTCTCAACACGTATACACATTTATATTGAACTTTGTCACAGGTTGTTGAAATAACATCACAATGAATAACAGGACATACGGAGATACGTATCATCTTACTTATACGACTTACACAATATTCTCCTACCGGAGATATCTTACTAAATAAAATAAATTTTCGTCTAGATAGGGGACCGAGGTCCGGTCCTTGTCACTGATAAGGAATGTGCAAAAACTAATGCACATATATTGGGCACGTCTATATGTTTTACGATGCCCGTTTTGTTTGCTTTTTCAGATTTTGTGAAATTCAAGTCCTAATCGTTTTTATTGCTTTAGTTGTATTATGGTTATTTCGTGCACCTCCTAACATACAGGGTTGGGGAACATCAGGGGTCTTCAAAAAGGGGTGAGTATAGGCTTATTTTAATTTTATATGAATTGCATACACCGAAGTGTGTCACTTCATAGAAGCTTCATAAAATTATATAGAATAGAATAATTTATTCTGCAACATAAGGCATACTGCCTATGATTTCACATAAGTAAACAATGCAAATATATATACATTGTACAAATATAACAAAATATCATACATTATAGTTCACTCCGCCTCTTCCTGTGTCTTACATCCAATGAGCATCCAGAATTGTTGGCCAACTTATCCATTTATTATGCTTTTTTGGCAAAATATCTACTAAGTGATTTCATTAAGTAAATATGGTAAGTGATCAATATGGCGGTTTCCAAATATGGAAAGCTAAGCTCCGCCTACCGAAAATGGGCTATTACATGTTGAAAAAAGGAATTCTGGAAGATTGAGTGAAAATAAGTCAAAAAATAAAACAGAAAGAAACTTTTATATTTATGACTAATAAGTACATGTAAACACAGGATATTCAACTTTGAACCCGAGACTGGATAACCTGCAACAAATACAACCGTATTAGATACAGAATTTATTTGCTGAAATGCCTGCACTCCAATGACCGGAGAACGGTCGCCCAGACCCCAATCATGTTTGTCTGGTATAATAAAATCGTCCGTTTCGATGTCTGCAATTCTTAGCCAATTGCAACAAATTTAAAACGTCGCTTTGAACCTCAAGCCTGTCAAATAATCGATCAGAGGGCTAGCTAATGTTTTGTTTTGAAATACATGAAACGTATCGCCAGAAAGAGGCGGAGTTAACTATAAGCCGGTTATAACTCACATATTAGAATTATAAGTATGGTTATTTAACATAATATGACTCAAATTCAAGTGCATATTACATTTTCATTGAAACATTATGGAACATAATCGAATAGTGAGGAGAAAATACATATAATAATCACATAATAATATACGTAGACAAGTTAATAGAATCTAATCGGCCCGTATTCACACAGACGCAGCGCACGAAAATTACTTCATACGAGTATACATATGCTACATATTTGTATGTGTCTGACATTTGCAGTATCATATTTGTCACTAAAATATATTTTTCTATAATTCTAGATACATCTCGGATTCCAGTCCATGTATATTGTTAAGTATATTGTTGTTTTTGCTGCCATCTGAAGTTCCACGAATCTTCTGTCTCGAAAAAGATGGTAAGTTCAGGCTGTCAAGTGAACTTTTTTCAAAAAGCAGGAAAAAAGTAGGAATAAAATTTACCAAAAAGTAGGAGAAAAGTAGGAAAAATAAGGAATTTGTACTAAAAAATAATTTGACGTACATTTGTGCAGCACTTTGCATTACTCACAGACATAAATTGCTAACTAGAATACATCTTGACGAGACTGCATAGACAGGTTTTTTTACTCTTATACATCTTTTACCTTGACATGATCATTAAGTAAGCAGCCACAGGCACACAGTCTGCTTCCCCCAGTCTGTACAGTCTCATCAAGATGATTCCAGTCTTCTATGCACTCCCAATTATAATGATCCTACAAATATACTACCATTTTCTAACTATTAACATAAGGTCTCTGTGAAGTATACAATTTGAACCCAACAAGTAGGAAATTTCAGTAATTTTGTTCCAAAAAGTAGGAAAAAGTAGGAAGAAATAAAACAATAAGGAAAAGAAGGAAAAATAAGGACCGCTTGACAGCCTGTAAGTTTCGAACTGGATTGATCGTTAGGGTTATGGATATAGATATATATGTACTGAGGCATAACCACGCCTTTGTTTGGGAGCGAACAACATCGTGACTCTAATAAAGTTTCAATAATGTAAAAGACAAATAAACCCTATTTATTACAAATGTACTGACTCAGATTTGTTTTAATTAAGTTTACAACGAGATCATGTAATACAATACTATGGTGGCATATTTCTGCCACCAGTTAACTACTTAATAAACTAGATAAGTATGTGTTAACTGGATACTTTACTCGTTAACCACTTTATTAACTAGAAAATGATGTAGTTAACTATAGACACTTATAGCGTTAACTTCTTATCTAAGATAGATTAGTAGGTAAGTTGTGGCAGTTGCGGGCACTATCAGACAATGTTTCGTGTTTAAATATTTATCTAGTACGAAAATGTATTAAGTAGTTAACTGTTGGCAGAAATATGTCCCCATACAATACAAATACACACACATAAATAATTCTATAAATAAATGTTATAGTAATTATATATTCAGGTACTGGCGTAATTTAGTTGTTTCTTTTTTCAACTTAGCTTATTTTGCAATATAAATACATCGCACACGTATATGTTTTGGTATGTTAACGATGTTTTAATAAAGAACGATTAAGATAAGCTTTCTTTAAAGTCGCATATGATCAACAAGTATCATGAGCTACAAAGCTAGTGTGCAACCAACAAGGTATCCACTAACAAATACTTACCTAGGCTTATTTATCTCCTGATACTACCCTTTATATACTGAGTGCCTAGCAAGGGAGCTACCAGTACCATTTTTCACGTGTTTGGTATGACGCGGCCAGGGATCGAACCCACGACATCCGTACTCAATGCGGACACTCTACCTGCTGAGCTAATGAGCATCGTCTTCTACAATGTATTCAATATAGCGGATTGTCCTATGAGATATACGCCATCTTGTTTGGAGATACTTTCCCTGAATATGTCGACCGATTTGTAGTTACCTGTATCAATATTTCAATATACAATGTTACAATTGTAGATGAGAAACCGTCTTACAAACCAATATTGGATTGGAAAGCGGTTGCTGAGAAGTTACCATGGGGAGTGATTGTCTTACTGGGAGGAGGGTTCGCCATCGCTCAAGCGAGTGAGGTATGAAACTATCCCCTCCAAAACAGCTAAACATTCTAGAACGTTGATAAAAAAATGCCAGAAGTAGAGTTTGAAAGGATCGTCCGAATGATTCACAAATTGTTAAGTCAATGCCAACACACGATCCTAAACTATTGTAGCAGTTTTTGGAAATTATGTGAAAAAGAAATTATTAACATTTATGACTATTCTGTTACATTTGTGTTAGTTTCAATTTCACATACATGTGTTTGGTACTACACGGCCTGTGATCAAACCCACGACCTCTAGGACTTAATTATGTTTGATAGAACATGCAGGCATCGGAATCAAGAAAAGGAACGGTCCTTCCCTAATAAATGAGCAAACCTCGGTTTTAAGTTTTTTTCTAGGCAAAATGTGGGTTTTTTCTGAGTTGATGTGGGTTTTTTCTGAGTTGATGTGGGTTTTTTCTGAGTTGATGTGGGTTTTTTCTGAGTTAATGTGGGTTTTTTCTGAGTTGATGTGGGGTTTTTCTGAGTTGATGTGGGGGTTTTTCTGAGTTGATGTGGGGTTTTTTAACACGCTTCTCCAGGAGTCGGTTTTTTATTGGCCTCAAGTCAGCAAAACTCGTGGCGAGTTTTTAGGCATAATAAATCCACTTGAACCAACTTTAAACTCACTTTTTTCCAAAAAAGACTCGCTTAAAACCCACATTGTTGTCCAATAATAAATAATGCCAAGGAAATGTTGATAAATGTGCGGTAATTTGCTTAAATCGCCAAGCAAGCGTTAGCTATTGATTGCAATGCTTACACTAAATCTGTAACACCGTTTGATAAATCTACAGAGTCATGATAAAACAAATTTTAAGATACGTATACATTCATTTCAGGATTCGGGTCTTTCAGCATGGGTTGGAAATGAGCTGAAGGTATTTGCAAGTCTTGATCCCTGGGTTATGAATTTAGTCATCTGTATTGTTGTTGCTGGTGCTACAAATGTCACCAGCAACACTGCCAGTGCTACACTGCTGATGCCAATTCTAGCACAACTGGTAAGTATACTTCGCCTGTGTATATACCTTACATTGACTATAACTGTCTTCTTTTGGGTTGGAAGCGATACTAGTATTTAAATTTAAGTTTTTAATATCTACATGTTTCTTCATTTTTATGTAGATATACTGCTTTCGCTTTAAGCCGTCTGCGTATATATAATATATTATTAGTTATAAAGATATAATAATATTGACATTTATTTAATTGAAAATCAATGTACTGTTAATTTGAATATGATATGTTATATAATCATTTAAATTCGTGACTGAAAATTAAAAACAAAATTGTCTGAACTACTTTTGCTTACCAAAGACCGAATTACACACGACATACTTTGCTTGTATATATAAGGCGGTTAATGTGATGTTTTGGCGAAAATCAGCCGTTTCTGACGTTATTTCATAAATAGAATCTTACATTAGTGTTACTTTTTTATTGAATTTATTAAACTCGTCATCTAAAACCGATAAAATAATGACCACTCATGTAATATCCTCAATGTATTACATCAACTTTTGTAGCACTAACTAATCTAAATGTATTTTAACACACACAGGCCTTGCAGACACAAACACATCCCTTATACTTAATGATGGCAGTGGCAGTAGCGTGTTCCTTTGCCTTCATGTTGCCTGTAGCAACACCACCAAACGCTATTGTGTTTTCGACGGGTTATCTAACTATACCTGATATGGTGAGTATACATCTCCACACATGTTGTCTACGATCTCCCTTTGAAATACAGTAAAACCTCAATAATGAGACCATCCATGGGACCTCTTCTTATTGAGGTGGTCTAAATATTGAGGTTGAATAAGGAACAGTGTAATTTTGACGTGGTCTTATTATTGAGGTGATCGTTAAGTGAGATTTTAGTGTATAACATAATTAATATTTCCGTCAGTTGTTATAATAGTGTACATGTATGTGCTCCGAGTTATGTGGGGATGGTGCTTGTGGAGGAGCAGGTTAGTCCTGGTTGGTAACCTAGGAACGTTGGTTTGGTTAACGCGACCGTCGTATATGACTGAAATACTGTTGAGAAATACGTAAAGCCCGAAACAAACATATAACTGTCCAGTCACAGGATCAATGTATATCCCAAGTATATATACATGACAATTGCTACGGCGTATACAATAATGTATTGGGGTACTTGACCAAAAAATCTAAATTCCGGTTCACTTTTCATTGGTGTTAGAAAATATTTTGTTTCTATGCTCAACAACTTGATATCGTGTTTATTTTTATTGCAGATTCTTGTAGGACTTCCTATCAACATTATTGCTGTCATGTGTCTGACACTGGCAATCAACACATGGGGATATTCTATGTTTGATCTTGGTACTTTCCCGGAAGTGTTCAGTGTGAATTTGACGATGACTTAGTTGATATTAAATCAACGCATATCACGGACAGTGGGCATTCACTAATACCATATTGTGTTATTTTACTATTACTATAGTGTGTTGATCATCTAATTGGTGAACACATAGTGCTGACACTGATGATGGTGCAGTTCTTTCCAGTCCACAACTAGATAAACAGACATGTTCATTTTCTTATGTTGTTGTATATGTATATTAGCTTATGTTTATTTTGTAGTAAACCCTTCATATTGTTTAAGTATCACGTAAACATCTTAATGGATTATAAGCTAGTCGGTCAAGTTATCTTTCAGATAGCCCCGCATATGTGTCTCTGTACTCCGAATTTTACACGCGTCTTAGTAACTTGTTCAGCGACAGTATAGACTGTATTGACAGTATAGATGTGACGTCTAAACTAAAGAAAAAAATACGTCTGAACAACGATTGTTTAATTTGTCTAAATGGCGAATGTGACATTAGATCAACTGACCGTCCTATGTTACACCCGAAAGAATAAATTTGTCAAAATCCGCTTCTAATACATCTGCACTACATTAAATATTGCTAATTTCTTGTAATATAATATTAAAGATTAGATCGATTTTTATAAAAAAAATATCTAAGGAAAATATTGCATATTAAGAAAAATACAGACGATTACGTCTCTCGTGGATTTCGATATGATATAATGTATATGATGGTCAGTCGGCCTAACCAGGATTACCGTCCCCGCTTAGACAATAAATGTTCCACCTATGCACAAACTGAAAGGGGAATACAAATAGAGTATCCGGCTAATGGCTGACTTGGCTGACTAAGCTCCTGTAATGCTGTCTACATGTTCATCCCATATACTCCACACAAGTGTAAGATGTGTATTGGTGCGATTGATTATTTCAATATACAGGTAGTACGGTATTGATCCACGCGAGGTCATGTTCTAGAACAGTGTATTCATTACTATTATTGTCTGGATAACAAATATAAATGTATTGCGCAGTAGTGTGTTATGTCAACAGTTCAATCTAAATTATGTATCCGGGCACATCGTTCAATCAATACTGTTCGATCATGTGTTCATTAGTTTACCGGTCGTTATGACAACAAACCAGCAAAATATTTAGAAGTGTATGTGCATTTAAATTATAAATATGTGTAGTAAATGACTTTGGACTCGGTTCGAAATGCTCTGTTTGATCTAAAGTACTGCAGTATGCAAAGAGGCACAACTAAACAAAATTCTTAGTAAAAAACATCACTCGAAATTAGACCGATATGCAGAGACAGGGGTATTCAGAAATATCAGAACTCGTCTGTTACAGACATTGTGCGTACGTCAAGAAATGTCCATACTCTACACACCTACCATCCGCGGATCCAGCAATGTACGTCATGGGTCCAGCAATGTACGTCATGGGTCCAGCAATGTACGTCATTGGTCCAGCAATGTACGTCATGTGTCCAGCAATGTACGTCATGGGTCCAGCAATGTACGTCATGGGTCCAGCTTCTGGTAAAACTCATTGATCGCCGATTATATCTATTCTTGAAAAGGGGCCTTACCCCCCACCCGAATGTACTTTTGTCTTTCACACCAGAACTTCGACTGATCGTCTGTAGATGTACAGTGTCACACAGAACTTCCGGCTTCCACGACAGGAGTAAGACTATACAGTGTCCGTATATATTTTTGATTCGTCGTAAACAGTAACGTAAATAAAACACGTTTTCGATCGAGTTTTCTTGACTTGTTTATTTGTATTGCATACTAGATACGAAATGGTTGTAACTATAGAAACGCCAAGTCCACGTTATCATATCGTTGTGACAACATTCAAAACGTCGAACAAACAAAACAGTTTAAAGTACAAGTTGGAAACTGTTAAAACCTACCTCGATTTTAGTCGTTCCATTATCCGTAGTAAGTGTTCAATGTTTTCATACTGTAGACGTTATATCCCCCAGAGAACTCCACAATCGAGACCCGAGTTATATCACACCGAAGTCACAAAAGTGTTCCCCTGGGGGCCCGCCAAGGCTTTCAACCACTCCCCTGCTCGCTTTCTCCATCGAGAAAGACAACGCGACCGCTATGGGAGACGGTATCAAGCCAAGGCTAGCCGGGATCTGGACACAGACATCCAAATCAAAATTGTGGGCGTACATCACTGCCCGAATGCAGGAAGGGTCCGCAAACCCTTAGGGGTATAGCCCAAAGAAAAGGACTAGACCCCCATTACGTTACCTCCTATCTTCAAGTTGCATGGTTGAAGTCGAAGTAAGCGGTTACTGATAACAGGGTACGTTCCACCATTGATGAAATGCGCCCGTATTATGACTTGGTTACGAGTTTGTCGTATATATATACATCTGCTCATGGTACCCAAATAACTGTGCGCTAGCAAGTGTTTATGAAAATACAACTGGTATCAAGTCAACGTGTATATTCTATAAATAGAAGTACTACACCGCAAATTTAACAGCTAAGCATAGTATTGTGTATTTCACAACAAGACGAAATATCGAATATACATGCATGTACGTGTGTCAACTTGTCAAACTGTTTGGTAACGTAGATTGCAACGGCCGCGCAGGTTAATCTAGATCTATCAGACTTTGAACACCTACAATGTAATAATACCAGGATTCACATGTAGTGTATGTTTTCAATCATATAGGCCTACAATCATTAAAATAACTGTAACAGGGGAGACGATCCACACTAACTCATTTCGAAACATCACAGTCATTATACATGTATATCTCATTGAATTGACGGTACTTTTACACGGAAACCACTGCGTATGAGATTATGTTGCGAATTCACACGGAGGGTCTTTTATTTTATACTAAATATACTGGACCATTATGTTTTAATATAGATACACAATAGGTAAAGTTGGTAGCCGAACTTCTTCATTAAGTGCCTTAAACGTCAAGTTATCGTAAACTGGGACCCCAGTCGTAAACAACCACGAGAAATAAAAATACCAGGCACATCTTAACGTACCGATGCACCTGGGAACATGCATGAGTACAAATTAAGGATGTTCAATATGATAGCTAATGTGAACAGCATTACCAAAAACATACGCCAAATAAATATTCTACCACATAATTTATTGTAGCATTATATTATATCATGATGATGTTTATGCATATGTTATGTACCATTACCCCGCCGTTTTATAAGGCTTGATCAAAACCAAAAAAAAACCAAGACCAAATCCTGGATCCGCCTATGAAATATCTAAAAAAAAATACTGGAATTGCTACATTTGTATTATGAAATGTAGCATACATTTAGAAAAAAAACAGAACCACCTCAAATGTTCTGAAATCAAAAATGCCATATACATGTACCATGTTTCTTTATAATTGTATGTTTCACAACTTCATCGTTTTCAAACGTCACAAATTATGATACACAGTTTTCTATAAAACGAGCTAACACCATTTAATAATAAAATAAAGTGTAAACAATATCAGACAAGCATTGGATGGTATCAACGTATAGAATGAAAATAACGCTGTATGTATTAATTATCCTTTCCCTTCCTCATTACATTTGTCGCTAGTTCTGTAATTCTAGCCTATAGATCTACCTGTAAGTGTATTTGTGTGACTTTTAAAAACTGGTTTAAGAAATGTTTAATGTATCAGACCATGTGATGACCTGTTTGATTTCTTTAAATTAATGCTATTAAAATATTGTTAAAACATGCATTTCAAAGAAGTACATTCAGCATTTTTTTTTAGATATATGCAAAATACAAAGTGTAAGCGTTAACTATACATCTGTTAAGTAAACATGCGCTGTTCACACAGATCTATACACTCGTGCATGCTTTCTATTATCTATGTGTTCACCAAGGAAGCTTGGAATTAACGTTCGCATATACATGTATAGCAACATACTCAATTATAAATTAATTATTACAACTTTGGAAGTTGAAATATTAGGTTTGTATTTTGTTATCCCAATCAATTAAATGTACACTTATTATAGTTATGTATCATAATTTGTAATACCTCTTTTACAGTCGGCTCCAAAGCTCGCATGAGCTTATGTTACTTTAGTTGCATATCTTTAAATAAATCTTATCTTATCTTAGAAAAATACCTATACGACCCCTGAAAGCTTCCATATTTCACAGAAAGGCATAATTATCTAAGTACAAAGAGTAGAATTTAACCCCAAAAACATATTAAACACGCATTTTAACTTGCGTACACAAAGCTTTAATTGGTAGGACTATCTATATCAATACGTTGCTATCAGGAATAAAACAGAGCATCTGTCAACTGTATCGTGCAATGCAATTTTCGTTAAATGCTTGTCCGTAAGTATATATATATATATGTTCGTTACTTAACAAAATGAGACGAGACCGACAGATATAACGGTTTGTAAGGGAGATAACTGATGGATGCGGAGTCAAATGGGTTTTGAGTTTTACAATAGATTGTGTCCCTTTGGTATTTTTATCGTAATTGTGCTTTATTTGCCTGCTGACATTCATAATTATCTCACACGATAGATTAACTCGATAGCCTCGATAGTTCGTCACTCCTCTAAATAGTTGCCTTGGTAATCTGTTCGGCTAACGACAAGTGATAATGTACTCTGTCAAACAATTTCTCCTATTTATGCTTATTTGGGTTCATAAGAAAACATAAACAACCCATTCGGATTATCTTGCACTTTTCCGCAGATTGATAAGAGCAAAGTGTTCCGATTGGTAAACAATGGTCTGCGAAACTTCGCAATACAACGCTTCATATTAGTTTTATCAGTTTTCTGATATTTTTCTTGTTACGTCTGTGGCACATCTTCATTATGAAGGTATGTTTTCTACGTATCCATAACAACCTATCATTTTGTCCAAACCGCGGCTTAATCACCGCTTTTATTTAAACTCGACGCGTGTTAGAACTGAAGGTCCTCGGAAGGGGCGTGAATTCACTCGCAATTGCACGAAACTGTCGTGCGTTCGGTTAAGGCTAACACTCGCTCGAGTTACGAAACTGTGCACGCATTTTGCTACTGAAGGCACTGTTTGCCAAAAATTGCGCGCCCACTGTGTGCCCACTCGCTCGAGCTACTCCGAGGTAGCACGCGAATTTGAGAGACGAATATACTGCGTTCAGTTACGGCTAACTGACAGTTTCGTTACTCGAGCGAGTGTTAGCTTTAACCGAACGCAAGGCTGTTTGCAGTTTAGTGTCAGACGACCCTGTAGTATCATGGCTTTTAACTTGTATCATGAAACATATCTGCCTTAACATTTCAGCTTGTCGTTAAATATGAGTCTCAATTGCCAAATGCAGTTGACTCAAATACTGCTCGTTGTAATATACTTGTATAGACTATAGTGGTGAGAGGTCGGACAACAAATGGCTAGCTCAGTTGGTAGCGTAACCACGCTAAAACCACAGTCCTTTGGAAGGTGTTTGCAAATATCTGACCTGTAATATGCTCCTAGTTCAGACAGTGTTGTCCTTTTGTTAGTGCCGCTCGGCGCTGTACTTACTCAGATCAGAACCACAAATGTCATAAGTTCAATCTTTATGTGATAGTGTAGTGGCATGGGACAGACGGTTGTCCTGTTCACTCAGTTAATATCTTATATCCCCCTGACATCCTAACTTCTGAGCTCACTGGGTTGCATTCAGGATTGTATGATTTAATACTTGTATAGTCTCTGAGTCTCACCCCATAATTGTTCAGAATTGAATTTGATTCTCATTTCTTTCTTTTATAAGTCACACAATCCTAAAAGAACGTCATTAGTTAGGCATATAGTAGATATGAAACACTCTTCATCATCTGCTATGATGCGGTCAATGTGGAGCTCCAACCCATAATGCCCTTGAGACTAGTGTAGTCAGGCGTGCATCCCGGCATACACATGTACACCACTACGTACAATTCATCAAAAAAGGTAAAAAAAAAAGTTCCAAAAATGTGATAAAAACTGAAAGCTGAGGTAGGATTGGGGTTATGGGAAAAATTCACCTGAATATATCAGTTGTTTGATACTGGAAGTGCTCACACTTGTCCAGGTACGCCCCTGGTAATCCTCTACTGACCTAGGACGCTAGTCCTGCTGCTACAATTGGGATGAATTGATTGGAATTCAATGTTAGTTAAAAGTCTACATTACAGAATTACTGATATAGGGAAAACTGAAACTCCTGTAAATCCATGTGACAATGTCACTTACTAGTTGTAACAATACTAGAACATTGTGTTGACTGTAACAGACTTCATGTAGCAACCCCAGCTAGGCCAAAACTATCATCTGAAAACATCAAAATACCATGGGTCAGCGGTTGGTTAAAACTAATTGTTTTGCATAGTAATACTACTAACATCCTGATAAAACTTATATATTTAAAAAGCTTAATAAATTATCTTTCAGATGATATAACTTTCAAAAAGTATGAAAACAATTCATGCTTCAGAACTAGTAAAAAAACGGATTTACCCAAAATTCGTTATCAGCTCTATTCATTAATGTAAATCTGCTGGTACTAACTTCCAGTATTTCTTTCCAGATTCAGATGGAAGGCTTCCACAAGTTACAGGATGATTTGGAGAAAGCCATTGAAAAAGATGATTCTGCAAGCTCTATTACAACAGACTCTGAAGAAACAAAATTTGAATTCAGAAATTTAAATGAAAGAATGAAACATATTTTCCACTCAAACAAGTTCCAGATTCTTATTGTGTTGTTGGTGGTACTGGACTGTTTGCTTGTCATTTCTGAACTTCTGTTAGACTTAAAGGTGTTTCCTGAGTCAGCCAATGAATCGATTGCCCCTCATGTGCTACACTATGCGAGTATTGCAATTTTGGGGCTGTTTCTGATTGAAACTATAGCAAGACTGATAGTTTTCCGTCTGGAATTTTTCAAACACAAGTTAGAGGTTTTTGATGCTATTGTGGTTATAGTTTCATTTGTGTTAGACATCATATTCAGAGACAAGGAGGGGGTTGAGAGTGGTATAGGCTTGTTGATAATCTTGCGGTTATGGCGTGTGACCAGAATTCTGAATGGTAAGTAATAATGATTTAATCATTCAATTCTTCATCTTTGTTAGTTTAGGTTGAAGCTACCTTTAGTTTCTTTAATTTGTTTGGAGATACAATTATGTTATGAAATGAAGTTTGAGTGTGACTGTTAGATGAGTCATAGCTGATGGTAAGTACTTGACCAGCCATTCACTTGATTAGGAGAACAATGTCATTCTGACATTTATAGCTATTAAAAGCATCAAAGAAGACTGTTGGATGTTTTCAAAGTAATTCATGATTTTTTAACCAGTTCCTGAAATCTGAGCTAGACTGGTTTTCAAATTGTTAGGGAGAAATTTAAGATGATGAAGTATTATCAAAAAAGGTATGTGTAGATATGTAAGTTTGATGTAGGATACCACTATACTGTTTCATACTTTATCATATATTTATTCTAGAGAGTAATGTTTATTTTAGGCGTAGTTTTGTCGGTGAAGATTCAGGCTGAAAAACGAATTCAACGTGAACGAAGACTTCGAGATGCTTGTGAACAAGAACTTACGAAATACAGAGAATATTGTGCAGCACAAGAAAGTGAGATTGAGTCATTGAGGGGACTTCTAAGAAAACATGGCATCAGTGACATTATTCAGACTGAGATTCCAAAACCTGCCAGTCGCATTGATGTTGTTGCAGAAGTGAATCAAGTAGATGACAACAGTGTTGTCATGAAATCAAAAGAAAAAACACCAGACATCCCAACTTAGTGTTCATCAACATTCGATTACTATTACATTTTGTATTTGTGTTGCTTTTCATTCAATTTTCACCAGTCTTGAAGAGTGCATACTCTTTGTACATTCATTGTCATTTATTATTCTATACATTTTTTGATCACTTAATGACCAGAATTTACATTTGTTTTCATTTACTGTAATTATATTTCAATCATTTTCAGGAGTGTGTTGTACGCATTTATTTTATAGATTGCATTTATTTTCACATATTTACTTTATCATGATTTCATAAATACTCATTACAGATTCTACATTTATTGTTATAACCAATGCAAGAAATATAATAGATTTATGTTGACTTGATCATTTTAAAATATATATTTTGTAGTTTGATGATTTGTTTGTTGTTAACAATTATCATAGGGCAAGCATTAACTCTTTAAATGTGCTAAATTTATGCTTTAGTATAGACATAGTCTTACTCATGCAGGGAGTTCTCTGACGCAGAAATCTTGAGTCCCTGACTCCCTTTTCTTTCTTGGGACTCCCATTTTCAACTTACTGTGCATCCCTTGTACCCCAAAATAAACTTGTGTCAAGTATAAACTGCATATCTGGGACACTACAAATTTACTAAGGACCCCCAATTTATCAAACATTAGGGTCCAAAGACCCCTTGCTGAAAAATCCTAGGGAAAACCCTGCTCATGCATTTTGATTGGATGTGTTCTTTTTCTGATTTAACAATTCATAGTTGCCATCTATGGAGAGGATATTAACCAGTCATAAAGTTCTCTTGTTGATTGAAACTTCCTTTTATCTGGACTAGTGTACACTATATACATACACGTAGAGTCAAAGAATGGCTTGTAAATTTATCCACTACGTTGATATGGAAAGTTCTATATTATAATGTCTAGAGCATATACCTGGAATATGATTTTTTTGTATTTTATACGAGGCATTGCTGGATATGAAGTTTTACTGTTGAAACACATTATTGTCAGAATCTCCTGTCTGCTTAGATCTGTTTGTTAAAATCTCTAAAGCACAACATCGAGCAGATTCTGAATTCTTGCTGCTTTTATGCTTTGTGCCTTTATTTGATATTGTTCCAATTTTTGCTGCGTTTTGTCATAACAGTCTCATGATTACATAATGTATGCCTTGTTGTGCGTATTGTCAACATTTTCATGTTGAGTGGTTTTGAAATTTGAAAGAGTAAAATCTTTCTCTGAAGTTCAGACACCGATCTCCCAAAGCATCTCAAATAGAAATCTCGGCTTGACTACATGTGTATTTGTCAACCTGAGTTTTGGTACAATATTTTATAGGGAGATAAAAACTTTTACTTTAAACAATCTTTAATTCATTTCAGTAAATATCTAGAACTTTAAGCTATGCATTGGCAATCTTGGCCGTGAAATTGAGATTTTTATACTGGATGGATATCACATGTTGTGGCCTTATTTCTATATCTGGTATGATTGTTTGAACCATTTCATATTGTTTCTATTGAAATTTTATGCTTAGGGCAATAGGAATATATCCTTGGGAGTAGGAATGACAGTCGAAAAAGTAAGGGGACCACCATTAGAATTTGTGTTGGTGTTTGACCCCCCCCCCTCCCCCTTCAACAGATTCCCCCACCACCACCTCCAAGGTTATTTGTTTTGATCATTGTTCCTACCCCCAGGGAGATTTTCCTGGAATACCCCTTGGCATTGTCCTGCGATTGCTTGGCATTGTTCCGTGATTGCTTGGCATTGTCCCGTGATTGCTTGGCATTGTCCCGTGATTGCTTGGCATTGTCCCGTGATTGCTTGGCATTGTCCCGTGATTGCTTGGCATTGTCCCGTGATTGCTTGGCATTGTCCTGCGATTGCTTGGCATTGTCCTGTGATTGCTTGGCATTGTCCTGTGATTGCTTGGCATTGTCCTGTGATTGCTTGGCATTGTCCCGTGATTGCTTGGCATTGTCCCGTGATTGCTTGGCATTGTCCTGCGATTGCTTGGCATTGTCCCGTGATTGCTTGGCATTGTCCTGTGGTTGCTTGGCATTGTCCTGTGGTTGCTTGGCATTGTTCTGTGATTGCTTGGCATTGTCCTGTGATTGCTTGGCATTGTCCTGTGATTGCTTGGCATTGTCCTGTGGTTGCTTGGCATTGTTCTGTGGTTGCTTGGCATTGTCCTGTGATAGCTTGGCATTGTCCTGTGATTGCTTGGCATTATCCTGTGATTGCTTGGCATTGTCCTGTGATTGCTTGGCATTGTCCTGTGATTGCTTGGCATTGTCCTGTGATTGCTTGGCATTGTCCTGTGATTGCTTGGCATTGTCCTGTGATTGCTTGGCATTGTCCTGTGATTGCTTGGCATTGTCCTGTGATTGCTTGGCATTATCCTGTGATTGCTTGGCATTGTCCTGTGATTGCATTAAAATATATGATATTCTACATAAAGTGACAGTATGTAATCGTTAGCCCGGTGTCACAGTCATAGTTTAATTGCTTATTAACTAAGTACTCACGGTTTTGCCTTAATGAAGCAGACTTATGCAAAAGTGAATAAAATAAATTAAAACTTTAATTAAACTCGATCAAATGAATATTATAAATATTTTGATTACAACTTTTTTATTTTACAAAATTGATGAAAATACATAAATACATGTACAGTGAAACCACTTGGATCTGAAGTTATTTATTTTCTCATTAAAGAATACCAAAACCAAGGACCAACAGCAATATTTGAATCAGGCATTTTTATGGAATAAATCGTTTCATTTGTGAATGTCTTTATGTATGACTTGATTGTATTTCTACATTTACATTAATGTGATTATGCCAATGTGTATAGTGTATAACCTTTCCTTGTAGATATCCACTGAAATCTTGTCTACTGAGAAGCATACTACTCAATTTAATGGACAATGTTTTAATTATTTACAAACTGTGTTATGTCTATTTGTGCTGTGTTGATCTGAACAAAGGTAATTATCAATTACAGTGTAACCTCTCTAGGTCATCCTCCTTTGAGTGACGCAAATGTTGGCATTTGTTGACAGATTGATACTACAGAGGGGTTAAATTGATAGTAAATTCTTACTACTCGAAACTTTGATACTGTTGTTGAAGAGGTTTTTGTTCAAGATAGAGCGAGGTTGAACTGTGTATGCTACTTGAAAATATTGATTGTAGTGTAATTGTTACTATATTTTAATAGTATTGTTAATAATTTCACTCTTACCAGCTGAAACAACTTGTATTCCTATCTTGATAAAGATTGTATAGCAATGAATACATACATACTGAGTTTTGGCATTGTTCCGTGATTAAATTTTCGATTTAATACATGTATGTGCAGGATGACTTATTGAAATGGGTAGAAGTTATGAGTGTATGGAATACTCAGATAATCACGATTGTTTCAGCTGTTATTTTCACAAATGTAAATGTATATGACAAATATATATTAACCTACTTTTTCGGCATGGTTGTGCTCTTTGCATATCAGTGTTGTGTAAACCAATTAAATCTTTCACTTTCACCTAGGCAATTTCTCTTAAACTGAACAACGTTTGTAACCTTGACGCGGATTGGTTAACCTTTCGATAAAGGGTATGTTACCTTACTGAAATCCATTTTGGATCTGGAGTGACCAGCAATCGTAACATGTCGGCATTTTTTTCTGTTGCACAACAAATCTTAACCTTCGCACAGACAATCTCTTTTCAAGATATTTCTTGTTTAACATAAGGTGTTACAATAACTGATGAATTGCCGGACATATGTAGTTATGGCAGTTGATTTTCTAAAAATTTGTGCATTAATGCTTTCCATTTGCAATTTAGGAAAGCCATTTCCAGTCATCGCCAAACTTTGTCACAGTGTTCATGGACATTATTTCTTGTTCTTGGCAGTGATACACATATTGTGTGGAGAGTTTGGCATTCTGGTTTAATATTGTCATTGTAAATACAGTTGTGCTAATATATCTTGCCAATCCATTGCAATATTTGTAATTGAAATAAGCTTCAATGATTGTATTAATGGCCTTTGCTTGCTTGAATGTTAGCTTATATACAGCATTCTAGCATTTATATTGTCGTCATTTTACCTTTGCTTATAACCTTAATGGTGCAATCTTTTCCTCATTGTCTGCAGTTGTATGCATCTAGTTGTCTTGTCTTGACCAATTAAGCACTAACACCAACTTTTGCTCAAATTTCTATGTAGTGTTTTCAGAAATAAGTTTTCGTTCCCATTAAAGTTTTTTGGCGCCTACTGAAGATTAAGAAAATCCCTTGTGTAATAATAGTAGTCACATATTGAGGATTGTGTTATAATAGTGGTCACATATTGAGGATTGTGTAATAATAGTGGTCACATATTGAGGATTGTGTAATAATAGTGGTCACATATTGAGGATTGTGTAATAATAGTGGTCACATATTGAGGATTGTGTTATAAGAGTGGTCACATATTGAGGATTGTGTAATAATAGTGGTCACATATTGAGGATTGTGTAATAATAGTGGTCACATATTGAGGATTGTGTTATAAGAGTGGTCACATATTGAGGATTGTGTAATAATAGTGGTCACATATTGAGGATTGTGTAATAATAGTGGTCACATATTGAGGATTGTGTAATAATAGTGGTCACATATTGAGGATTGTGTAATAATAGTGGTCACATATTGAGGATTGTGTAATAATAGTGGTCACATATTGAGGATTGTGTAATAATAGTGGTCACATATTGAGGATTGTGTAATAATAGTGGTCACATATTGAGGATTGTGTAATAATAGTGGTCACATATTGAGGATTGTGGCATTTCGCTACTGTAATTTGGTAAAGAAACGGTTAGATTTGTTTGGTCATTAACCGTTAATGTTTTGCATACCAGGCTCCTGTTTCATTAACATTCTCATCTTGACTGTTTTCTTATCTTAAATTTTCGATTTAATATTTTTTTTAAGAATTTCCTTAACCATTACAGAATGTGTTTCTTACTGTGATTGTGTTGTAGCCGTCTTCTGTTTACATTATAGATAAAATGTGGCCATATTTACTCAAGAACTGAAAAGTTTTTCTTAGCAAAGAATTTCTTAAGAACTTTCTTAAGCTAAGAAGTTCCTTAAGAAGGTTAATGAAATGGCAGCCAGACTAGGATTTGCTGCATTTAGACCATTGCTGGATAACTCTACGTTACATCCCCCTGTGAAGGATGAGTCTGATCACGTTACATCCCCCTGTGAAGGATGAGTCTGATCACGTTACATCCCCCTGTGAAGGATGAGTCTGATCACGTTACATCCCCCTGTAAAGGATGAGTCTGATCACGTTACATCCCCCTGTGAAGGATGAGTCTGATCACGTTACATCCCCCTGTGAAGGATGAGTCTGATCACGTTACATCCCCCTGTGAAGGATGAGTCTGATCACGTTACATCCCCCTGTGAAGGATGAGTCTGATCACGTTACATCCCCCTGTGAAGGATGAGTCTGATCACGTTACATCCCCCTGTGAAGGATGAGTCTGATCACGTTACATCCCCCTGTGAAGGATGAGTCTGATCACGTTACATCCCCCTGTGAAGGATGAGTGATCATGTCAGATGACATCAATGATAACTTAAAATACTTTATCAATCCATACATTACTATGACAAAAAAGTCCTTAAAATGTTGTCTCGTCCTTTATTTCTTAAAAAAAGTATGCAAGAAAAAGAATCTATCACTGGCTTTGTGTGCGGATGGCAATGCGGGCTCTTAGGTAACTGTTTAGGCAGGAATGAGACTGTACCAAAACAGTAACCCTGCCAACCAGCATATTTCTATCTGTACCAGAAGTGAAAGATTCTTATAATGTAGGTCCTGACTGTGTGAATCCTTTATAGCAATCAGTAGTGAAATGTCCGATGTTTACGGTCAGTTGTATTGGAGTGACCGTTGCATTGGAGTGACCATTGCATTGGAGTGACCATTGCATCGGAGTGACAGTTGCATTGGAGTGACCATTGCATTGGAGTGACCATTGCATCGGAGTGACAGTTGCATTGGAGTGACCATTGCATTGGAGTGACCGTTGCATTGGAGTGACCATTACATTGAAGTGACCGTTGCATTGGAGTGACCATTGCATTGGAGTGACATTGCATTGGAGTGACCATTGCATTGGAGTGACCGTTGCATTGAAGTGACCATTGCATTGGAGTGGCCGTTGCATTGGAGTGACCGTTGCATTAGAGGGATCATTGCATTGGAGTGACCATTACATTGAAGTGACCGTTGCATTGGAGTGACTGTTGCATTGGAGTGACCGTTGCATTGGAGTGACCATTGCATTGGAGTGGCCGTTGCATTGGAGTGACTGTTGCATTAGAGGGATCATTAATTATGTCATAAGACAAGATACTTGATATTTGATGGTGTATCGTCAAGTGCCCTCATTCCGGTGATTTTTGTTTACAACGCGTGGTACACTTATTTTGATGACGTCATTCACATGGTTCCTGTCATAATATTTACAATACCTGAACGCCACTGTCTAACTTAAAATTAGCTGAAAATGCATAACAAACATGTAAAAATTTAATCAAGAAGTACAGAATGATAAAAAAGTACATTTTCCGCTATTTCCAATCCTATCTAGATTAATAATGTTCTTTTTTACCTTAAAATGGTGACTTTGAAATTTGATAGCGCGTCTGCATTGTAAACGCACACTTAACTGATCGGTTCAGACCGGTAGTAGTTTGGGTTTTGCGCGCGCAGTGACGTCACCGGAATTGGGTACCGGTACTCTTCAAAATGGCCGATTGTTGTTGTGATGACATCTGACTTTTTGTTCAATGAGGATCGATTTTTGGTGCAATGACAATGAAATAAATGCATTTGATTGGAAATTAATTTATAAATGCAGGTTACTACATTTTATTTGTATATCCAATAGATATTTTGCAAAAAAAACTGTTTGTTTCCTTACCCAACCGGAATGAGGTCACACTAGGATACTATAAGTCCAGATGTTTGTTCTTGTTGATTCTCAGGACAGGAGATGTCTCAATATGTGAGGAAAGGAATTTGCGTTCTTGCCTGCTTGATATGTTATGCACCTTATTACATCAAGGTAATGGTGAAAATCAATGCAAGTAGTTTTAAAATGATATTTTGTAAACACATGTGATACTTAGACTGACTCTAGATTATAGATAGATTATTGTCAAATGATTCTGATGTAAATGTTTGTTTCATATTTTGTTCTCAAGCATAAATTTGTATTGAATTTGTACATAGACTGATGCATATAATATATATCTATACAATGAATGATTATGTACAAATTATGAATAAATTTGTATCTGAAAATATCAGTTCACTTTTTTTGGTGTTTTAGTGGTGAAAGCAACACAAGTCTATCTGCTTCTTCCCGTGTTTGCAGATAGACTTGTGTCTCTCTATCCCCTTATACATATTTACATGTTAACAAGCATTCAAATTTTACTGTTATATTACACATTTATACAGTGGCAGTTCCGTTTGTAAAACATTTGTGATTTGTAATACAGTAAAACCTCACTTAAAGACCATCTCAATAACAAGACCACCTCAATATTAAGAAGACAATTTTCAAGTCCATTTTCACTGTTTTGCTCTTTCAACCTCACTATTAAGACCACTTCGATAAGAAGGCCATTTTTCAAGAGTCCCAAGGGTGGTCTTATTATTGAGGTTTTACTGTAATGTATTCAGTTTCAGACTACATGTATCTTAGTGTTGATTGAGAATAGTAAAATCAAATTTGCAATGGATTAGAGAAATATAAAATTATGATAAAATAGAATGCATGTATCATATAGCATAGGTATGTTGTATTCTGAGGCAAGTATTCACTAAGTGAGAGGCACTGTCTTATGTATGTGGCATTTACTCAGCCCCAGTAGCTCAGTTGGTAGAGTGTCCGCTTTGAATGCGGAAGGTCTAGGGTTCGATCCCTGGCCGCGTCATACCAAACACGTGAAAAATGGTACTGGTATCAGGAGATAAATAAGCCCAGGTAAGTATCTGTTAGTGGATACCTTGTTGGTTGCACACAAGCTTTGTAGAGCTCTCATGTTAATTATTGATCATATGCGACAATAAAGAAAGCTTCTTTATCTTTATCCCTGTAGCAACTTATTCTCTCTCTTATAATATATTGCTTGTGGCTGTGCTTCTTAATATTCAAAGTCTGTGAAGTGTTAATATCTTCAGCAGTAAATAATTCAAAACTATAAATTTGATATTTGCATAATTATACATTGTTATCGGCCACTATTGGGGCTAAGTATATCTCGTGTTCCGACTGATTTCCCTGCTGATTACATTCTCATAAACTGTCTTGATTTCAATTTATTTTGTCAGATTTACAAATGCTTACAATGAGAGGTATTTTTGTTGGCAGTTTCATGTATGTCTTAACCATGCTCCATTGTTATGAATGAAAATTCTGACAACATGTCTGTGATAAAATGATCCATCTTCTTCAATATAGTCACATCTCATTCGGTTACTTCCATCCACATTGAACAGACAGATAAGTCAATAAGATATGTATATACTTTATTCAATATCCACAACCAAATCATACAGTGATCATTCTATTTATACATGTGCATGAGTGTGCAAATAAATTGCTAATTAAAATTGCATGCGGAATTAATCACTCAAATCAATTCAAACAGTATTTAATCTTCGGCTTGTAACGTAAGATGCTTGCATATGCTCCTGTCCTACAGACAGAATCTTGTCATATTATAATTATGTAGCCTTGATAAAAAGTATATTAATTTCCTTGTAAAAACAACACTTGCCAATTAATTAAATATAGGCAATATTACTGCTTACTATCACAGTGTGCATATAAACTTTGCTCAACGGAAACAAGCCACAATTTAACACAGATGCCTTGAATTTTTCATAATGTTGCTTATATTTTACTGTAAGAAGTTTAATTGTCCTGCAGCCAATGTGTGGCATGTTGCTGTGGAGGTTACCACACACATCTTGTAGATAAATGTACCTCCCTGGTTGGTCCCCAACTTGATCAGGAATCTCTCTTGAAGAATCGTTTACAAACAATGTTCTCATTGGGCAATCTGACTTCCTACAATACAGATACAGACATTTCTCTCAGCATGGGAAGTTCATCATAAATAAGTACAATTTGCAAAAAATATAATATTATACAACAGTAAAATTATTTTTATATTTTGTATACATAAAATTGTATTATGGTCCTGTATTAACCTGGTACTATATATATTATATCCGGACCTAGCGAGCTTCTCCTGCCAATGACCCATACAGGTCTTGAATTACACAGTTTATAGAGTTAGCGAATACACTATATTAACGTTTGACTATTGATGAATATTATGCACTGACCACATTTTAGTTTATGCATCTGTGACAGTTTATATATAAACCTGCAAACAGTGAACTTGTGAAAACCTTCAACTTAATGCAATACCTGTGAGACTATTGAATACTTCTTTACAAAGATAACAATAATGTGTATCACAACAATGAATTGAACTGAAGTGTTCCATGCAATCATGCTCTCTGTTCCAGACAGTATTGTCGGAATCTGGTAAAGATATTCTGAGCAAGAAATGCTGTGTCAGCTCTTGTCAAGGAGATACTTGTCTACTTCACTCACCATTAGCAGTTCTCCGTTATCTAATACACTTCTCTCAACTAAGGAACTCTTTGCAGCAGATCCTTCAGCAGGATTGGATTCTGTTTTCATAACTTTGAGGTTTGGATCCCATGTGACCTTGACCTACAAAGGACGCAAAGTCATGTACTGTCATGTATAGATCTAACAAATTAATAATAGATCTACTTACATAATAATTCTTTTTAATGGTTTGTACATACAGGGTTTTCCCTAGGATTTTTCATCTAAGGGTCCTTGAACAGTCATGTTTGATAAATTGGGAGTCCTTTGTGAATTTGTAGGGTCCCAGATATATGCAGTTTTTTAATTTGGGGTCCCAGGGATGTACAATAAGTTGAAAATGGGAGTCCCTAGAAAAAAAGTGAGTCAGGGACTCAAGATTTCTACTTCAAGGAAATCCATGTAACACAGATTTTAATTAACAGCTGAATGTTAGTTCCTTTAATATACTACTGTAATTATTATAATCACTGTATGAAGATTCATACCACAGGTTTGTTATCTCCCCTTCTATATCCCAACCAAATAATTGTTACGAGTTATCTCCCCTTTTACATCCCAACCAAATAGTATGTACATAGAAGGGATATGAAAGGGACTAGAACTCGTCACACTCTCCTGTGGTTACTTAATAGTGGTAGTCCATGAATTGTCTACTTTCAATGTTGAAACAAATACCAGAATCATCAAGTTATGCGATGAAGAAAACAAAGAAAATTACATAATCTTGGCATTGTTGCACGTAAAGCTCTAACATTTTACTAGGGTATGTCTTATCAAATACACTTAAGTGCCGAGTACTCCGCTCACATATTTATGATATTGCTTTAAATATAACAAAGACCTAAATACCAGTATATAGGTCTTTGCTTATAAATATGAACATATCAAATAGAATCTTCATACACAGAAAGTTCAATATGCCTGTAATGCTTCTACTAAATTTCAGCGAAAAATACAGCCACTTCATTGAAATCAAGTAAATAATTGCATATTTATGGAATACCACTTAATTCTACATTCATTTCAGGCGAGAATCTAAACAGTTGAAAACAAATCAAAACCTTGTAATCATTAATTAATAGAATATTGGTGTAATTACTGAAGCTAAACTTAATTGATAAGCGAAACATGTACGTTTGTGTTTCAGTTTAGCCTAACATTCTCATACCGAAAATCACAACAATATTCAACGGCAGTTAAGAACAAGGGAGGTAAATATTGTAGATGTGGGAACTATGTATTATTTTTAGACATATTTCTCACTTTTATTTTGTTGTCAAATGGGTCCACCTCGTCTACTTCTTCATCAATGTTTATTTGGTTGTCCATATCTTTTGGTCCCTTGGTTATAACACGAATTCTATTGTCCCCGACTTTCAGTAGTTCCATTTTGGTGGTCACAGCGCACGCTATTTTCCTCTTGATATACCCAATACCTATAACATATTTATACTCATATAATTGCTTTCATGAGCATAAAAGAGGCTTCTAGAACGACATGCAGAATAAGAAATTTGCAAATTCCTGATACATAAATGTAAAACATCAAACAACACGATAGGTTGTAAAAACGTATTCTAAAGGTCGAATGGACCTTCTTGCATATTATAAGTTCACTACTTGAAGTATCATTCAATACAATTTGTTCAAAATAACTAGGCAAGGTAATCGAATTGTAATTTATTTTTAATTCAACCTGACCTGCTGCATAGTATGGCTAGATATTGCCCTCAACACTCATGGCAACATACAAACTTTCTGAGGAACTCGCCGCACGGCGAAATTTCTAGAAGGTTTTCCTTTGAATGACACTTGCCAATGTTATACAAAAACACAATTAACCTTTTGAAGGAGACTTTAAAAGTCAAATCTAACACGCTTATAAAACGTTTATTAAATCGCGCAATTAAGCCACAATGCACCATTAGTTACATCGCGCAATTCAGCCAACATGAGTCATTAGTTACATCGCGCAATTCAGCCAACATGAGTCATTAGTTGCATCGCGCAATTCAGCCAACATGCACCATTAGTTATATCGCGCAATTCAGTCAACAATGCATCATTAGTTACATCGCGCAATTCAGACATCATGCACTATTAGTTACATCGCGCAATTCAGCCAACATGCAATATTAGTTACATCGCGCAATTCAGCCATCATGCACTATTAGTTACATCACGCAATTCAGCCATCATGCACTATTAGTTACATCGCGCAATTCAGCCATCATGCACTATTAGTTACATCGCGCAATTCAGCCATCATGCACTATTAGTTACATCGCGCAATTCAGCCAACATGCAATATTAGTTACATCGCGCAATTCAGCCAACATGCACCATTAGTTACATCGCGCAATTCAGCCAACATGCACCATTAGTTACATCGCGCAATTCAGCCAACATGCACTATTAGTTACATCGCGCAATTCAGCCAACACGCACAATTAGTTACATCGCGCAATTCAGCCAACATGCAAGCGTGATTTTGTTCCGCTGCACATTACCGACGGCTGCACAGTGAAGCATTTGAAAGGGCTGCACTAGTTGACGTGTTTTGATCATAGATCGCTCATTGTGCGCATTCAACTAAAGGTAAAGTTTTTCCCGCAAGAGACGAGAAGGGTTTGGCGGGTAGATTTTCCTGCCCGCTTTATATCAATGCAAATGGTCAAAGTTATTGCTTATACCGATTGCCAATAAACTATACATGAATATATTAGATCTAGAAGCGCATGTTAGAGTCATTGTCTATGCACGAATCTTTCGGCGCAGCCGTACGAACATGGCTTTGCTATTTGCATATCAGTGTTGTGTAAACCAATCAATTCTTACGTTAACCACTAAACTAATTCTCTTCAACCGAACAACGTTTGTAACCTTCACGCGGATTGGTTAAACTTTCGGTATGAGGTACGTTACCTTACCGAAATCCATTTTGGATCAGGAGTGACCAGCAGTCGTAACATCTTTAATTTATGTTGCACAACAAATCTTCATGTCCAACAATATCGCTTATCGCATCAGCCAAACATCGATATTTCCAGTAAATAGCATTGATTAGATGGGGAACGCTACGTATTTATTATGATTATTTCTTTATTTTTTAACATATTCAAAATATTCAAGCAGATTTGGAAACCTCAATGTATCTGAAATTTTATATATGTTTAGGCAGGGGATCTACAGTTTTCTTGAGCCACCCAGTTTCCTATTGAAATCAGTGTGAACGGTCCGTTTTTCCTGGACGTCCGACGTGTTCAAATCACTATTTTAACTTATCCTTAGACGGGAATTCAAATATTCTGTTAGGATATTTTATGCTCGTTCCAACGGTGTCAATTGATGTAATTTATTATGAAAACAAAATGGGGGGATTTAGAGATACATGGAGTACCTGTCAATTTCAAGAGTGTTTCCGTGAGATATCACGGAAATTCACGAAGATTAGCGAGTGAACCCGATTTCGGTTAGTCTTCTTGTGACAAGTTTAATCTCCACATGTGGTCTCGTAAGATGTTATCTCAATCAAACTGTTCGCTGGACCATGGTTTATGGTGGTCAAGTGTAGACTGCATTTATGCAATATTATAGCGTTAAGCTTCATGAAATTAATTTCTTCTAGAAGACCATTATCGACTCTTGTGTCGTATTTTCTTTAGTAGCAGCTTAATTTCAATTGCCATGAACATTTTGTTTTATTCAGCGCAAAGATATAGCATTGGTCACAAACAAATATATAAAATATATGTGGTGTAAACTTGATCTTCCACAAGTATCATGAACTAATATAATTCATAAATTATCATCAGGGTTTATAAATCAGTTTAAATCATTCATTAAAGCACGGACATATTAACCATATAAAAAGTTTATTATGTCCGTGGTAATAGAATTTAATCAGTTAATTTATATATTACACTCCGTGAGAGTTTACTGTGTCACTATAGATATGATGTTGTTCACACCTTCGCACCAGCCTTGCGTTCAGTTACAGCTAACGCAAAACGTTCGAAGTTAGCGTCACAAATAATTGTATTGAACGCCTCGTTTTTATTCTGGTTCCCTGCCTCAAAAACAGTAAAGGCAGGGAACCAGCCTAGCATTCATTTGGCAATTTGGTTCCCTGTGTGCAGTCATTGTGATACGGTGGGGCAGGAATACAAAACAAAATCTGAGTGACTGTAAGCCGTAACTGAACGCAGTGATAGGCTCAAATATTCGCGTGCTACCTCCGAGTTGCGATAGCCAGTGATATGAAACGTTTTTCGCTAACACGCCGGTCAATAGCAATACTCGCTCACTGTTTCGCAACGTTTTGGAACGATAGCCGTAACTGAACGCAAGGCTGGTACGAGGGGCATTTCAAAAGTAATGCAACTGATTATCGTGCGGCCTCGTCTTGCACGGGATTTTCGTGAAAATCGTACCGATGTAGCGATACATCAATTCCCTACACATGTACAGTGATTATAGCAACATATAGTCATTGACACTATAGTAAAATGGTCGGCAAGAGAAGTGTAAAGGCAGCTGAAATTCGAGGATATGTAAAGACTCGATGCCCGCTTGGCGTATCAGCGAAGGAGATTTTTGACGAACTGTGTGTTGTTCATGGACAGAATGAAGTGTCGTATGCCACCGTCACGAGGTGTATTAAGAAGTTTAAAAGCGGTTGTGTCTCCATTAATGATGCACCAAAATCGGGACGTCCTTGTAGTGCTACTTCTAACACTATGGTTAAAAAAGTATGTGATGTGGTTAAGTCTGACGCCAGACTAACTGTTCATCAGATAGCTAGTATAGTTGGTATTTCAGCCGCAAGCGTATTCCGCATTGTAAAACGTCATTTAAAAATGAAACGTATTACAGCTAGATGGATCCCTCATTTGTTGACAGACAAGCAAAAGCGCGTCCGACTTGAAACTGCCAGAAAACTGCTTAAAATGTTTCCAAAATATCGAAGAAAGCAGTTTTCTGACATTATTACTGGAGATGAGACATGTGTACATTTTTTCGAGCCTACCAGAAAAATTAACAACAAAATATGGCCTACCAAAAACTGTCGCCGCCCCTCAATTGCCAAAATATTGATCAGTGCTTAGAAAGCAATGTTTGTTATTTTCTTTGATATCCGTAGTCATATTATGCAATTGGTTGTACCAAATAGAAAATCTGTAACTGGTATATTTTATAAAGAAAAAAGAAGAAACTTAAAAAACAATGTTTCAAACGTCGCCCACACGCTGGCTTTAAGCACCTATCCCTGTTGCATGACAACGCCCCTGCGCATAAGTCTGCTATTGTGACCTCGTTTTTGAACAAGGAAAGGGTTCGAGTTCTTCCACATGCACCATATTCCCCCGATCTAGCCCCGTGTGACTATTTCTTGTTCCCTAAACTGAAAAAATATTTAGCTGGTAGACGGTATAGGTCCCGACAGGCCCTGGGGTCCGCTGTTTATCAGTGTATGCTGGGTGTACATGAAAATGAGTATGAAGATGCCTTTAAGAACTGGATTAAACGTTTAAAACTTTGTGTACGTAACAAGGGGGATTACTTTGAGGGTATGACGCGTAAATAATTTAAAATCTATCAAACACGCGCTTTATATTACCCAAGTTGCATTTCTTTTGAAACGCCCCTCGTATATGCATTTTATTAAAAACTGTAAACAAAACTGAACTTATCAAGATATCTTTTTTTGTAAAAGAAGCATTGGGTAAACGTTCTACTATTTTGAACGTTGATGTTTAAATTATTTTGTCCATCTCCACATAATGTTACTTTTTCATAATTATTCTACTATAATAATTCAGATTTTCGATTAATTAACACTTTGATGTATGTTTCTTCACAATGTATATAGCTCACTTGTTTAAAAAATATTGTATGTAAATTCACGTTGACACTTTATGTAAATGATAAGTATTTATTGACTATGCACTACGTATAAGTCTAAATAAAACTTCTGTCTGTCTGTCTGTCTGTCTGTCTTAGTGTGCTATTAGTCCCAGTGCCAGCTATATGTCAACTAGGGTCCCTAAAACGGTGTATAATGTACATGCTGAATGAAAAAGGGGTAAAACCCAAATTTAGAAAGAAAGGAAAACTTATTCAACATGATAAGACGTGACTTGAACAGTTGGAGTTAATAAATGCCATCAGTGGTGTAAACTGCTTTGTTTTGAACAACATTCAAATATATACGCATACTAAATTTAATGCGGAGGGCGTGATAGTAAATAGCCAAGCATTATTATTATTTTGTTATTAACGGTTGCTTTCTGTACCATGGAATCTGTTTATTTTTTCCCTTTTTTCGTCCACAGTTTTATTGCATAAGTTATATAACTGATTTCAATAAATCTACTGTAAATAAAACTGAATATTTATTAAACATGTTATATATGTCCGTGATTTTATTCTTTTCACCCAAAAGTCGCCTGGGGTGAAACATTTTATTCTCAGCCTTTCAGACATCCTATGTACATGTAATACCATCCTTTCTGTTACATCAGGGACCAACAATAAAATACGTATATATTACGCGGTAGTGAGTGTAAGCGGTCACCACAGTATCTTTGGTATTTAAAGTACACAATTAATTTGTATTTACAATTTTAATTGGAAACTGCATGAAAAGTGTTTATTACACATGTTAAGTGAAAGGAATTCCTTGTTTTTTTTCTATTTCATAAGAAAACGTTTGCCTATCACCACGGACATGTCCGTGTTAATACATAGGTTAATTTTCAATAATAAAAATAATCTCGTGTTTCATCTGGGACCAATATATAGGTCGAACTCCAATTGTTTTCTCTTTATGATCATAAAACAATGTTTTAAGCGTTTATCGGATACATAGATCTAACGTAGCCCGAGGCTATATGTTAATGTGTTATACAAGTCATTAATCGGTGATCAATTTGTAGTTAACATGATTTTCGTAATATCCGATTGTTTGTTTTGTAAATTATTCACTCAGTTTTGACGATCTGGCACCGTACACGTCTGAAAATCTCAGTCCCTGTTTTAATGTTTAATCAAATTAACTATGGTTCTTGTAAATATGAGTTTTTATCCTTTAAATATAAATTTCAATACATGTATTTCACAAATTATGTTTATCCAATCGGCAAATACATACGAGTGTCGAAAAATGTATTAAATAAATTATTTTGGGTTGGGAAACACGTCGTACATCTATTGATTTACGTTTGTTCCACATAGTTTACCATATTTTCACCTCAAATTATGTCCGAATACAAAAATATGGGGACTTAACACAGAAGATATAAAAAAATCCGTAAAAATGAGCAGATGAAAATATGGCTGGTCATATGAAATTGTTTTACCAGTTCAGCAGTGTTTAATATTGAATTAATCATTTATCTTTCAAATGATATTCTGTTTTGGTGCACATATACTTCGTTTGATTTCTAAGACAACTTTTATTTGCCCAAGTATCAACCGGTCTCTGAGGGAAGTTTATACAGGTACATATTTATACACTCAACAAATTGTTTAAACGTCCATGTAATAAAAGACAAATTTAAGAAAAAAAATATATGTGCCGTTTTAAAATTTGGCATTCTAGTATTATACGGTAGTATTCTATCGACTTTCACACAGAAAATACCTATTTATCGTTTTGGTTTATTTACATGTTAGGTCCATGTACACATACAACTTTTATTATACATTAGCAGTCAATTGTAAGCTTGCGCTTGAAATAAAACCGGTAAAACAGTAAACATCACTATATCAGCACGACACTCACATAAACTGTACAACCATAAAACATATATTATAATGTCATGTTTTTGGGTCAAATTCTGTAGTTGTGATGAACCTTTATCGTCATATAGGAGAAGACATGTTGGGGAAGGAATAAGTAGCTACATACATATGTACATACGTTACTATCTAAATATTTGTTGACGTATCCACTTACATATCTACTTATAGCATATCAACTTCATCAAGGTTAAAAGCGGGCACGGTTAGATTTGAAACTCCACCAGCGTTAACGGTGACCAGAGGTTTCAAATCACGAAGATAAAAATATACATGTGTACATTTTTGTAATATGTATACATATGTATATTTGTGACAATGAAAGCCAGTTAGTATCAGACATCTCGCTCTGCAAGAGTTTCTCTAATACACCTTAGATGCACGAAACGTGGCCAAACAAAAAAAGCACACGAAGACTAATACAAATTGGGTTTCTTAGCTTTTACTGTCCATCTTTCTTTATGTCTGACCAAGGCGTGTATCATAGGCATCACCTGTACATAATGACCTAGATACTCACACTAACCCACTTGACCCGTCTATAATATTTGGTAATCTACCTGTCATCGAGAATAAATGTACTCCGAACCGGTGGGCGTACATTCGCGTGCAATGCAAAATGAAATTCATGTAAAAGTGTGCATTTTATTAAAATATTATACATTACCCATAGCTGCCAAATATTCGTCGAATCCTTCGTTTCTCAGTAAAATCCATTTTCCTCCAACGCTGTCCTCAAACCCTTCCATGATCGTTCGTTTAATCTGTATTAGTAAAACTTGCTCCTGTGCTATTCCTTCATTTATAGATAAAGCGTTTATCAACGGTAGTTTGATGAATGCATTGATAACTTGAGAGACAAGGGTTATTCAGGGATGAGAAACAGATAAAAATAACTGGTGCATCGTGGCGATAGTGAGTCAGGCGGTCTCCTGTTTAATATAGGCCGATATATTGATTGTTAAGAGATGCTCGTGGATGTTCGCCATTTTCCGTTGTCTTAGTGTTAATACATGGGTGGAAATTTTTCGTTTGTGGGGTTCGCTACACTTCTATAGGATCGGTCCTCATTTATAATCACTCAAACTCCTCACAGCGCACATCTACGTACTGTGAAGAGGATGAACACTGGTTATGAGATTGATAATCACAATGGTGATGCAATCCCATTTTGGAGCGTAGTCCCCGAGCAGAAGAGATTGTCGCGAGTTCTCTCATTTTGTCCCTTCCATATGGTTCTATATGCTTATTGGAAGGTCGATTGTTCTTGCCAGGGTTCCGCCAATAGATGCCTAAAACAATGCTATCATAATTGGCACACTGAGTCCTCCTGGTAGCTGGAAAGGTCACTACATTATGTACCTTTCTGTTAAGATGACGTTAAGCCCCATCACAGAAATATTATTCTTGTTTTAATCAGTTTGTTTTAGAGAGTTATTTTACGTCATGGTCCTTGCGTTTTCTTCACGACCCATTTCTTCGCATTAATAAATGTTTGAAAGTAATACTAAACCGTGACTTCGCGACCAAATTATAGTATACTTTAGCATCACTATTTTTCTTATACGTAAAATATGCTTTTTTAAACATTTTTAGAGATGTGGTTTTCGATCTAACGGTCCAATGGAGATGGCTCTATTTCTGAAGACGGGTAATGACCATTTAACCGTACTTGATCTGATACTGGTTTAGCAATTCACATTCTCTTTCCGAATGATAAAACTCTTGCGCTCATTTATTTCCTTTGGGTACAGGCGACTAACTCTTCAACTCGGAGATTTACTTTATCAACAATTACATGTGTTTTCAGAAAAATGGTGTAAAATGTCACGTTTAATCGTAAAGAACCTTCCTGCTGGGGTAAAGTATTATTAAACATATAGATAAATTATCTTGCAGACATGTAATGTCTGATTTTTGAGAATGAACGATATTGGGTGTCGTTCTTAATGTGTCATTAAACTCGGACATTTAAATTCGGATGCACATTACAGTTTTTCTGGCTATAGGCATGAAGTTGACATTTTCTGTTTTCAGATCAAGGAGGAAAGACTGAGAACTCATTTTGGAAATGTCGGTGTTATCACAGATTGCAGTCTGAAATATTCAAGAAGTGGTGTATTCAGAAAATTTGCTTTCGTTGGTTACAAGACAGGAGCTGAGGCAAACGCTGCTTTAAAACAGTTCAATCAAACCTTCATAGATGCATCAAAATTAACAGTAAGATATCACTTTTTTATCAGTCTTGTCATATCTTTTTTCTTCCTTACTATTGAAACTGAAGTTACTAATGGATTAAATTATTTATTGTAGTGACCAGTGATTTTTAAATTATTATTTTTTACTTGACCGGTGTGTTAGCGAAAAACGTTTCATATCACTCGCGATCGCAACTCGGAGGTAGCACGCGAATATTTGAGCCTAACACTTCATTCAGATACGGCTAACAGTCACTCATGTTTTGTTTTGTATCCCTGGCCCACCGTATCACAATGACTGCACACAGGGAACCAAATTGCAAAATGATCACAGGGCTGATTCCCTGTTGTCACTGTTTTTGAGGCAGGGAACCAGAATAAAAACGAGGCGGTCAATACACTTGTTAGGTATATAACAGTGAGCAGGCTATCGTTCGCCGTAACTGAACGCAGGGCTGGTGTTTGTTATATATATGAGGTGATGTATGAGCAAAGATTCTTTTATAAAGGGTTAAATACAAAACAACCTGACTTAATAAAAGAAATTCAGTCAGATGGGGAGTCTGACACAGACCCCACAGACTTCCGCTTTTGTTGATTTTCCTGCTACTTCAAGAAGTGACACCCCTGCTACATCATATTGACTTTGTCCCATTTAGATGTTACATGCAAAGTGAAAGTAATGAATGTTAAATGTAAAATGATCATGTACACGTCTGATATTTTGGATTATTACCTGATTCCTTATATAAATACAAATCTGTTATTTTTTGCTGTTTTACATGAAAGCTATCAATTTGTCTTGGATTGAACTATGAACTGTTTCCCTCTGGCACTATGAAGTCATTGGAATTTCCAAATTTTATTTTTAGACGGCATATATCATTAACGTTCAGTCGTTTCCGTATTAGATTCGTGATTTTGGAACAGTTCAGATGTCAACCCCTCCACCTCGGGACAGCAGTTTTGACTGTTACCCAAATAACCATGAAATAACTGTATACTATTAATGGATGAAGGTTCTTACTAGTAATCACTGACACCTAAGTAGAATATTATTAGAAAATATATCGGTTATATTTTGAAAATTACAAATTTATAATAAAACATTTTGTTCATTTGGCCACTACTTTTTAATTAATTGGATTACAAAACCGGTGTGTGTATTTTTTTGCTAAAATGGAAAAAAATAAAAATCGAAATTTTAACCGACCGTATCGATTGTGGACGAAAATAAAGAAATAAGAACGAAAATGGGTATGAATCTGTAACCGTTTTTAGACTGGTGTATGAAAAATCGATCAATGTACGTAGTATAATAGAGTAAATGGGCAGTACATGTAAGCTCGTCAAAATGGTACGGATCGGACGGGTTTTACAACATCTGTTGCTTTCTTACGCGCACCGATTGTCTGCACATATACTTGTCTTTCGGACATTTAATCTTGATTGTGTTGTCAAAAAGGCATATCAGGAGGGAATGTTACAGTAAATCATAATTTTTAAATGTAATTTATCGAAATACCCCAAATATTTGCCCATTTCTGTTTGATTTGTTAATTTTCATTTTGAAACGAGCGGATCGTCTTATAGCCGCAGGAAATCCTGTCAGAACATGGAAAAAATGGTTATTTTCTTGGAAAACTCATAAAAAATTGCGTTGTAGACGATTGAGTTGTCAAAATGGACATTTCTGGAAGATTTTTTTTCAATTTAAATACGGTACGATTCAACTCATTATCTTAATATTTCGAGAGCTGTCAATGTAATGATTTTGACAACTCCCAATTTCTCAATTTTGCGTGTTACATCCCTTGAATTTACAAAAATGTAGAATATGAATGATACTAAACTAAAAGAAATGGTATTGATATTGTTACAGACCCCTGTACTTCCCAAATCTTATTTTATGTATGTAGGCCGAATGTGATAGGTTACTGTATTTTAACTTTACCTAACAAACATATCTGCAAATATTGTAATTTTTAACAACATGTTTTTGGTCTGACAAGTTTTCATTTAGGTTATCAGGCCAAATGTCTGACAAGTCTGCCATGACTGGTTTCTCTGTTGCATGTTTGTTCATTATTCATTATAATTAAGTGGCTGTATTTTCAATGGTGTGAGTTTTCTTCTTTTCTTTTTTTTCGACCACCCAGTGGACATTATTTAAAAAGATTTTGTAATCCAAAAAATAAAAAAGTAGTGGCGTTTGTGTATTATGGGATGTTTTTGTAATGTCTGATTACTGTTTGTAGATTGAGATTGCAAAAGATTTCGGCGATGCAAACAAACCTAGACCATGGAGTAAATATTCCAAAGAAAATTCTTCTGGTCAAAGTAATAGCAAGAAAACAGAATCAATTAAGGTAAATTGATTTATAAGCAAAACATAAAATCTGTTATTTTGAAAAAAATACATACTACTACATGTACTAGCTGTTCTATGTTAGAACTATGATAAATGTACCATTTGCTCTGATATTTCACCTGTGCCAGTTTCAAGGAAACCTAACAATAATACAGACATGTATTGACCTCCTTGTTAATTTATTTGGTAAAAGTAGGAAACTGGTATGGTAAACTGTTGGTAGTGTGTATACCTGTCAAACTGTTGGTAGTGTGTATACCTGTCAAACTGTTGGTAGTGTGCATACCTGTCAAACTGTTGGTAGTGTGTATACCTGTCAAACTGTTGGTAGTGTGCATACCTGTCAAACTGTTGGTAGTGTGCATACCTGTTAACTGTTGATAGTGTGCATACCTGTCCAACTGTTGGTAGTGTGCATACCTGTCAAACTGTTGGTAGTGTGCATACCTGTTGAACTGTTGGTAGTGTGCATACCTGTCAAACTGTTGGTAGTGTGCATACCTGTTCAACTGTTGGTAGTGTGCATACCTGTCAAACTGTTGGTAGTGTGCATACCTGTCAAACTGTTGGTAGTGTGCATACCTGTCAAACTGTTGGTAGTGTGCATACCTGTCAAACTGTTGGTAGTGTGCATACCTGTCAAACTGTTGGTAGTGTGCATACCTGTCAAACTGTTGGTAGTGTGCATACCTGTCAAACTGAAGGTAGTTTGCATACCTGTCAAACTGTTGGTAGTGTGCATACCTGTCAAACTGAAGGTAGTGTGCATACCTGTCAAACTGGAGGTAGGAAGTTTTAAAAGTTTATGTTCTGAGTTGACTGACAATATTACATCTTAAGTCCTCCATCTTCCAACTCATTAAAGTGAGGAGCTGTGAATTTCTTTCATAAGAACAAGTTATTTCAAGTTGGTAAACTAGCAAAGCTAATTGAGTCAACTGACTGGTGCAGATAACTGCTATATTGTTGAAAATAGTGTCATATCAGTCTTTCAAAAAACAAATTTTCATAATACATGTACTGCCCTTATAATTGACTTATCTTTAAACTTGTCTTTATTTTACAGGAATCTGAGTCGCAAGGGAAGAAACATAAGAAGGACAACAAAGTGGTGGAAGAATTGTTAGACGATGTAGGAATTTACTTTATAGTTTCAGTGATTTTATGGGTTAATTTTACTGCCGAATATAGGCTGTTTCCCCTTATCAAAATAGTGTCCATTTCCCCAAAAATCATAATTTTTCCCCAATTCTTTGTTCATTTTTCCCCCTCTTGACTGAATTTCTTTTTATTTCGTCAGGTTTTTGTATATTTAACCTTTTATAAAAGAATCTTTTCTCTTACATCACCTCATATTATATATAACAAACACCAGCCACAGCTGAAAAGTTATTGTTATACATGTAAGAAACACAACCATTTAATAAAATAAATTCCCAAAGTTGGGATTTATCACGCCTATTTTCGCAATTGAAAAGGCACAGGCAGTAAAATTATTTAAAAAAAAAACCTGCCGACTTTTCATTGTATAAAATCGAGTTTATTGAGACACGTTAATTGTTTCTTTAGTCTTCTGCAAGTACAAAGTAACACAATGTTTATAAAATGATTGACAGCTAAGATTTCTCGATGTGCCTTGAGGTTCAAGAAAACATAACTGAAACTTGGTAGCTGAAAGCATAACTTGTATTAATGAACAACAGTATAAAAAGCATGCGTCCCGAGGAATCGTTGATCGGCATTTTCATGCGTCCTCTTAAAAAATCATGTGTCCAAATACGCTTATCTACGCGTTTCCGAGAACCCTGCAGCTGTTGTGCCTTTCCTAGTTGCAAGCTTCAATACATCTAGTCTGTTGATCTGTCTTTTAAATACTGATAAGCATTGTCAACTAAAAAAAGTTCAAAATATAGCCATCATTCACTGTAGAAATGTTTTTCAGATGTTTAGACATTTAAGTGATTCATAGTCATTCAGGATTTTTTTATGTTTTACATATTTTACAAATTGTACTCATTTTATTCTTAACAGCTAAAAGATGATCCAAAATTTAATGAGTTCCTCGAAGTACATCAGAATGTTAGTACTAAACCGGTGTGGACAAATGATGCTGTAAAACCATCAAACTGGAAGGACGGTAGCAGCAAGAGTAACAACAACAAGAAAATTGATGATGGTAAGGATGATGATAATGAAAATAGTGAAGATGATGCAGTGGAGAATGAAGGTCACGAAAAAATGGAGAGTACGAATATTTTGTTGTATTTTGTTGCTTAATGATTGAGATATTTTTGTTAATATTGATTTCAAAACTTTGATTGAAAAACTATGTTCTGTTAGAGATACTGTAAATGCATGTCTAGCAACAGCCTCTAAGGGAAAAAGCAAGCATGTGGTGTCTTTTGGAAGTTCTACCTAAATACAATCTTACGTTTGCTGTATATTAAAATTTGGCCTTCAATTGAACATGTTATACAGAATCTTATTTAATGAATACTCTGGGGTGGGAATAAGAGCCGGGAGCCGGTAAACTTAACCTGTAATCATCCGGCTACTTTCCTTGTATGAACATAATTAGGGGAGTGCCCCTCGGATACCCATCTATTTTAGGTGATTTCCCTGCTACTTCAAGAATTAGTGACACCCCTGATACATTTGGCAGTAAGCCTAATTCTAGTTCTCCTTATACGAGCAGTGTAATACACTGTATTGTATTAACTTTACTTGCATTGATTTAGTGGGTTATTGGGAAATCTGGGCTATTACAGAAGCATCTTAAGTGAATCTTAAATATTTATATTTAAGTTCAGAACTTCAAATGAATGTATATATTAAAACTGTTAGGCTTTTAATACGCCTGTTTGAAAAACGGGACGTATTATTGGAACATCCGTGGCGGGCGGGCGGCGTCCACATGTTGTCAGCTCTCTAAGTCAAAGTTTTCATCCGATCTTTACCAAACTTGGTGAACATGTTTGTGGGCATAATATCTCGGCCAAGTTCGATAACCAGCAGTATTGCCCCTAGGCACTTTGGAATTATGGCCCTTGAATTATCCAAAATTGGCCAAATTAGCCTTGTCCGCTCTCTAAGTCAAAGAGTTTTCATCCGATCTTTACCAAACTTGGTGAAAATGTTTGTGGGCATAATATCTCAACCAAGTTTGATAACCAGCCACATCGGGCCAGGCACTTCTGAATTATGGCCCTTGAATTATCCAAAATTGGCCAAATTAGCCTTTTCCACTCTCGAAGTCAAAGAGTTTTCATCTGATCTTTACCAAACCTGGTGAACATGTTTGTGGGCATAATATCTCGGCCAAGTTCGATAACCAGCAGTATTGCCCCAGGCACTTTGGAATTATGGCCCTTGAATTATCCAAAATTGGCCAAATTAGCCTTGTCCGCTCTCTAAGTCAAAGAGTTTTCATCCGATCTTTACCAAACTTTGTGAAAATGTTTGTGGGCATAATATCTCGGCCAAGTTCAATAACCAGCCATATTGCTCAAGTCAATCGGGAGTTACCACCCTATGAATTTAGAAATTACCTAAAATTTGTCTTGTTTTAACTCTGAGCTCTGACTTATGACGGACGTATTTTGTGACAGTTTGCCACTCTTGTTTATAAAAATGACAACAACATATTAATACTATTCATTTATCACTCTTGATTTGATCATATAGTAGCTTGTATGTTAAATAAACCAGTTAAGGAAAATGTGATTTTAAGGATAAGATTTTAATTAAGACGTTTTCTGTAATATTGCTCACATGTAAATGTTGAATGATTAGTTCAGTGATGTTCATATGTTATTCTAGGTGAAGATAACGAAGAACAAATAGAAGGAGAGAAATCTGCTGCAGTTAAAGGATTATCTGATTTGGATGTAAGTGTATTAAAATCTAACCAAATGATCAACAATATATCTGGACATATTGATAAAAAGATAACTTCAATTCTGCTTCATGACAATTCTTATAAAAACTTATGAATAAATGTTGATAGGTAATGTTTTCTAGTATACATGAACTACATGTTTATTGCACGATGTTAAGAAAGGTTTTCCTTCATTTTTGACTTCCGCTCTCCAGTTCTAGTATCATTATGCTTAGTGATGGATAATCGGATAAATTTCGTAATCGATTATCAGATCAGTTTGAAAACTCATAATCGATAATCAAATTGGAAATAATCAAAATATTTAGCTTTTAGTATATACCGGTATGTATAATGCTGACAGTTTAATTCATTTATACAAATTTATTTATCCCTTTTTTAACTACATTTAACATCAATGGGGTTTTACATTACTCTTATATCATAAGAACATTTTATCATTCAATATATAATGGACTACTATTGACTTGATGTTTTGTACATGTATTGACTAGATTTGAATGTATATCCGGGTATTTCTTTAAAATTTGAATATTTATAATATCATCTTCTCACTCCAGTCACAATTTCCGATTATATTCGATTATTGTAGTTCATAATCTATTGTCGCAGACATAGGATGTCTAGCGACCGATTTTCAATTATTTTCTATAATCACTAATTATGCTCCTCCCAGATCAAACATGAAAAAATAAATTTCTTTGTTAAAACATCAATACCGGTAATACATGATCACAGAAAGTTTCTTTAGTATTTGTTGAAAAAAGTTTGTAATATCTTTAAATTAAAAAAAAATCAATTTTGTTTAACAAGCAGAGATTTTTACAAGTTATGTCCATGTATAACAAGATTTTTTGAATTTGTAATGCATTGCAATTGTTGGTATAAAAGATGTTTTAGCCATTATAACAACGACACTGCATGAAGCTGTTCCAATATGTAACATTCAGTTGGGCGGATACATCTTTAAGTATTCATTCTATCACTGAATAACAATATGATAAGACTATATGATTATGAGCGCCGCTGTACGATTTCCAACCTCTCCTTTATGTGACGTCATAATCAGAAAATGTAACATGTGACGTCACTATGTACTGACAGTAAGCAATATTTGCCCCATATGGCAATATGATAATTTTGGAGTAAATATTTTTTCCTGCTTGCAAAAAGTGACATCAGATGTTGCGTTTTCTTGAAATGACGTCACTTACAGAAGAGGTTGTAAATCCCATAGCAGCACTCGTATATGTTATCTTTGTCAGTAATTTTACATAACTATCAACTGACTTTGTGTGTTGAAAACCACTGACTTTTCACAAAATTTCTTTTCTTTGTGACAATTTCATTGATGTAGTTAGTTGTTTACTAATGTTTGTCACAACAATTATGCATATAATTTTGCAGAAGAGAGAAACCTACCACAAGTAGAAAAGTAGCTAAAGATTTTGAAATATATTTCAGTACTTGAAGTCAAAGATGTCAGGTAAAGAAGAGCTAGTCGATAGTGATTCTAACTCAGAAGATGAAACAAAGAAACAGAAGAAAGTCAAACAGCAAACTAAAAAATCTCCTGAAGACACTAAGGAAATGAAAGTAAGAATATAGAATACTCTGTCTCAGTTCTATTTCAGATTTGCGCGAACTTATCATGAGACATTTCAGTCCTCCGTGCTAGGCAGATGGTTAAGACAGATGGTTAAGGCAGATGGTTAAGGCAGATGGTTAAGGCAGATGGTTTAGGCAGATGGTTTAGGCAGATGGTTTGGCAGATGGTTTAGGCAGATGGTTTGGCAGATGGTTAAGGCAGATGGTTTAGGCAGATGATTTAGGCATTGTTTAAATAGTTGCAGTAATATTCCAGTGTTTTGTGTTGCAATAACAGACATATAATGAATACAAAACTCATTATTACGCTATCATTAGTAATTTGTCTGTAGAAACATAATTCAAATCCTTCGTTGATGTTCCTGAATACAAAGGAATGTATGGCTACAATTCATGTTTGCAATTTCATTGCTTGCTGAAAATTTACAAGTACTTGGAGGTAATAAACAGATAGACAAAATTTACATCAGTGTATGGTTGTTTTACTACACAATATCTGGCTATTGTTTTATTACACAATATCTGGCTATTGTTTTATTACACAATATCTGGCTATTGTTTTATTACACAATGTCTTGGCTATTGTTTTATTACAAAACATTTGACTATTGTTTTATTACAACATATCTGACTGTTTTTTATATTACACAATATCTGGCTATTGTTTTATTACACACTATCTGGCTATTGTTTTATTACACACTATCTGGCTATTGTTTTATTACACAATATCTGGCTTTTGCTTTATTACACAAAATCTGGCTATTGTTTTATTACAAAATATCTGGCTATTGTTTCAGTACACAATATATGGCTATTGTTTCAGTACACAATATCTGGCTATTGTTTCAGTACACAATATATGGCTATTGTTTCAGTACACAATATATGGCTATTGTTTCAGTACACAATATATGGCTATTGTTTCAGTACACAATATCTGGCTATTGTTTTATTACACAATATCTGGCTATTGTTTCAGTACACAATATATGGCTATTGTTTCAGTACACAATATCTGGCTATTGTTTTATTACACAATATCTGGCTATTGTTTCAGTACACTAATGAAAATTGGCGCTAAGTTCACTTGCGGTTAGTAGACTGGTTCTCTCATCTAGTCTGCAATGTTACCTATAAGGTCATATATAGAAAAGCTTACCATTGTAAAAGTGTAAAATAACAAAGTTCCTCCTTTTGTTTCAGTCTACAGCTCACCGTAACAGTGTTTGGTTTCTTTCTTTACTGTATCATCTTGCATGCTTACTGATACAGCTGACTTATATCCCGACTTGTACAACAGTCAGGCAAACTTGTGAAACTTAGGGAAAAATGTTTATATTTTCAGGTTCAGAAGAAGATCTACATGTTAAAGTTGAAAGGTCTCCCTACAAAATGTGGAGAGGTTGGTTATATTACAAGTTTTGCTCTTACTCAAATATGACATTTTGTCCATCATTGGATTCTTTTTATAATTTAGAACAATTTAATTTAAATCAAAGTGTGAAATGATATCAAATTCTCAACATAAACATGCTTACCTGTTCCCATTCACAAACTGGAGACTGATGAACTTGGTTCCTTTATTTCAGAAAGCTGTGAAAGAGTTTTTTCATCCATTGTCTATTGCAAAGTTAAATGTTATCAAGAATGCTGTCAAGCGACCTGTTGGTAAGTTACTTATACATACTATGTATGTCCTATTTAACACTCCTGTTCTATTAGACGCACCCCGTCATCCTTTGGAGAATGTACATTAGCAGAGATATAAAAAATCCAATCATTTTGTGTCACCAGTAGCCATTTCTCCTGTAGTCCAATTTTGGCTTAAATAACCGCAAACATCGGTATAAAAACTTTGTCTCACAGTTCACTGTTTCTGAAATATCATACACTTCTCACAGTGTCCTGTTTTCTGACACGTCATACACTTCTCACAGTGTCCTGTTTTCTGACACGTCATACACTTTTCACAGTGTCCTGTTTTCTGACACGTCATACACTTCTCACAGTGTCCTGTTTTCTGACACATCATACACGTCAGACACTTCTCAGTTTTATATTTTCCGACATGTCATACACATATTACAGTTTTTCGACACGTCATACACTTCTTACAGTTTTCAGACATGTCATATACTTCTCCCAGTTTTCTGTATTCAGACAAGTCATACACTTCTCACAGCTTTCTGTTGTCCACATATTTACAGGTACGGCATATGTAGGTTTTAAAACTGAGAATGACTTGGAGCAGGCTCTGAGACGAAACAAAAATTTTATTGGCGGGAAAAAAATATACCTGAAAATTGCCGAACAAGAGCAGGAGGCAGTGGCTGAACCAGAACAACCACGACCTTGGGAAGTGAAGGTAATACAAACTTTGCCCTTACTGTATTAGAATCAATAAATGTGTAGTTATGTTTCATTCGTTCTAACCAATAAAATAACCAGTTATTAATTTGAATAATCTTTTCCGCATAAGAGATTTACTCTGGATTTACCTGACCATTTTTTTCAGTTTTAGGGGAAGTATGGCGGGTCCTTTTGATAGGGGCATTATGAAGCATTACATTTGGGTATTTATCAGGCTAAAAACACTTGTAGCTTCACTAGTTATAAAATGGCGGTGACCAGATCTATGACATTGTTCCATGGGGAGGCCATTTTGTTTGACAAAGCTAGCATTGTCAGATAACGTTACTTATCTAGAGATAAGGTCTTCATTTCCTACATTAAGAGACGCCACTACTTTCCCTATGTAACGCCATGTAGAATTCTATCTCGCCTACCTCTTAAAAGCGCCTCTGGCATTTTGGTTGAAATTTGATCATTTTATTAGCGTTGAATACTCTCAGTTGTTGTAAATGTTTTGTATTTTATTTTTCAGAATCTTGAGGAAGAGGCAGAAGGTGTTGCTGAGGTATGTTGTTATATTGTTGAATCAACCATGTAGTCGTTAGTTGTTGTGTATATACATGTATTCATGAAACATATGATAGTACAACTGTATATTGTCAGTGTTATTTCAGTGTATGTACAGAATGAACCTGTTTTGATAGTGTGAAGAGAGTCTCTTTAATTTTAACTTTTATGGGTATAAGATGTGATTTTTTCTCAAGGTAAACAGTATCATAATTGCTGTGATAATGTCATGTAACTACTATGAATATATTAAAGGGCTGAGAACCATTCTACTTTCATATTTTTATTACAGACTGGTCGCTTGTTTGTCAGAAATCTCGCCTATACTTGTACTGATGACGATTTAGAAGCGGAATTTAAGAAATTTGGTAAATCCATTGTGTGATAATCTTTCTTTATGAAATCATTGAAACTATTTCTTTGTTCTATATAATGATATTGTTCCCATGCTGAAGTTAAAACAAGGACATAATTGTTGGTGATAGTTGATGCATCAATCATTGTAATATGATTGGATAAAGAATAATATTAGTATAGTCTTCCTGTTCAATTCGTGATAACATGCCGTTTCCCTTGGCCGAGTGGTTGAGGCATCCGCTTTGCGAGCGGGAGGTCGAAGGTTTGAATCCCGGCAGGGGTCCGTTCTGATATGGCCGGTTGGTGAGATGCTATTTAAATAATGGTTACCTTGTGCCTACCTGCCGGGTGCCTGGCATTTAAGGATAGGAATCGGGTAGTAAATGTGCTCAGAAAGTAGGTGTCTCATAAGTCATAATTGGCTGGCCCTTTAAATAGGGGTGACACTATAATAAATAAACACTTCACTTTTTTGCATGGTTGTCTTGGTTGACTGTCCATTCACTGTATGTTTACTTCCATGAGAACACACTGTTTGTTGGTTAAATGTACACAATAACGTGACAATGTGAGGAAAACATCTTTTGGCCATATGTCTGCATTGCCATCTTGTATGTTTGTCTGTCAATATGCAGAAACAAGAAATATCTTGAAAAAAGATGGTCGACGCAATTTGAAGGTTAAGATTTGTCGTGCAACATAAAGAAATGCTGAGATGTTACGATTGCTGGTCACTCCAGATCCAAAATGGTTTTCGGTAAGGTCACATACCCCTTATCGAAAGGTTAAATAATCTGCCTCAAGGTTACAATTGTTTTTCAGATAAAGAGAAGTCCGTTTGGTGGTTAACGTAAGATTTGATTGGTTTACACAACACTGATATGCAAATAGCAAAGCCATGTTAGTACAACTGCATTGAAAAAACTTATTTTTCAGGTCTGTTAACAGAGATTAAACTACCAGTGGATCAATTAACCAAGAAGTTGAAGGGTTTTGCATTTATCACTTATATGATGCCTGAACACGCTGTAAAAGCTTACAGTGAATTAGACGGGAAAGTGTTTCAGGTTGGTAAGACTTTGGTTTTAATTGAAAGAAGAAATTTCAGAATGCGTCTGACTTCTTGGAGTAGAATTACTTCTAGACTTAGCCAGTATATTTTGTAAAAGACAAAATTTCTGTGAATGAAGTACTTGATCCAGCACCTGTGGTTAGTGTCAAATCATTGGCAACTGCTTGTAACACAGAAAATTAGGCAACCCTTAGAGCTGATTGAGTCTGCTGTTGATTATTACTGTGATATTAATGAAAATTTATATCAAACCCAAATTATTTTGTTTGTATTGAGGCTTTACATGATTACATCACATCAACAGCCAGGTCATGTGGTGACTATTCCAGCCATTTGGTTGGAGGGAGACCTGGGTTGAACCACTAGCCTTCTGTAATAAACCCAAAAGATAAGATAATTAAATGTTGAGTTATATTATAGTTCAGAAAAAAACAAGTGTTAGATATCTAGCAAACACTGCATCAGTATTGAGTAAACTTGTCATGATGAAGATCTATTTTCAACATTATCAATTAAAAGTATACGTTTTTTAAGCAGAAAGTCTTTGAGTAGTTACAAAAGATTGACATGGCACTAAATATCTTACCGTTTTCATGTACATTGATCTCTTAGTAGATGGGGTATGTTTGACACAATTCTGGTATCAGTATTAAAGAATTTTATCAGGAATTAGTGTTTACCTGTATAATATTATATCTTCCAAGTTTTCATGGTGTATTTTTATTTTGCTGTATGATATGATTCAGGGTAGAATGTTACACATTATGCCAGGCAGAGAAATGAAGGATGATACTGAGGAGAATACAGGTAAGACAGTTGCTATGGTTACAGTGTTTCGCTGTATGATATAATTCAGGGTAGAATGTTACACATTATGCCAGGCAGAGAAATGAAGGATGATACTGAGGAGAATACAGGTAAGACAGTTGCTATGGTTACAGTGTTTCGCTGTATGATATGATTCAGTGTAGAATGTTACACATTATGCCAGGCAGAGAAATGAAGGATGATACTGAGGAGAATACAGGTAAGACAGTTGCTATGGTTACAGTGTTTCGCTGTATGATATGATTCAGGGTAGAATGTTACACATTATGCCAGGCAGAGAAATGAAGGATGATACTGAGGAGAATACAGGTAAGACAGTTGCTATGGTTACAGTGTTTCGCTGTATGATATGATTCAGGGTAGAATGTTACACATTATGCCAGGCAGAGAAATGAAGGATGATACTGAGGAGAATACAGGTAAGACAGTTGCTATGGTTACAGTGTTTCGCTGTATGATATGATTCAGGGTAGAATGTTACACATTATGCCAGGCAGAGAAATGAAGGATGATACTGAGGAGAATACAGGTAAGACAGTTGCTATGGTTACAGTGTTTCGCTGTATGATATGATTCAGGGTAGAATGTTACACATTATGCCAGGCAGAGAAATGAAGGATGATACTGAGGAGAATACAGGTAAGACAGTTGCTATGGTTACAGTGTTTCGCTGTATGATATGATTCAGGGTAGAATGTTACACATTATGCCAGGCAGAGAAATGAAGGATGATACTGAGGAGAATACAGGTAAGACAGTTGCTATGGTTACAGTGTTTCGCTGTATGATATAATTCAGGGTAGAATGTTACACATTATGCCAGGCAGAGAAATGAAGGATGATACTGAGGAGAATACAGGTAAGACAGTTGCTATGGTTACAGTGTTTTGCTGTATGATATGATTCAGGGTAGAATGTTACACATTATGCCAGGCAGAGAAATGAAGGATGATACTGAGGAGAATACAGGTAAGACAGTTGCTATGGTTACAGTGTTTCGCTGTATGATATAATTCAGGGTAGAATGTTACACATTATGCCAGGCAGAGAAATGAAGGATGATACTGAGGAGAATACAGGTAAGACAGTTGCTATGGTTACAGTGTTTCGGCCAATGTAAATGATTAGATATGGCTTTGTTCTTACTAGTCAACATTTAACTGACATTCATTAATCTTGGCCGCTCTCTGCTTGCACAACTGTTCTTGATGGCATGTAAGTTTATTGAAAAGTTGCTCTTTCTACATCGCTGATGATAATTCACAGATTTGCATGAATTTTCACAAGTGCCAAGTGTATAGTGTCAGTGTAATAAATTCATATTGCTCTCTGAAAATATTAATATGCAATACGTGTCTATAAATTACCTCAAAAATTGATTTAAAAAATGGAAGCTAAGAAGTTGGCTTGTTTATTGTTGTTTGTCCCTTTCTGTTTAAAAAAATTGTATTACCATATCTAGTGATAATTAATTACATTGAGTAGTTTAATGTAGTTACTCCAGCCACATTTACATTTTCTGTATGATATATAAATTATGTTCAGTTCATTTAAAAACACACAATGCTGCATCTTTCAAATTTCATATATTTACATTTTGATAAAAGTAAAGAACTTAACACTGTATTGCTACATGGTCATGCATTATATATATACTAAATTTCACTAAAGTCAACAGGCATTAACAAGCCAAAAAAATGTGTTTCAGAATGCAGTGATATACATCAAAAATATCACATGTCAAAAATCGTGTTTTTTATAAAAATTGTGTTCTGTGTACATTAAGTTTATAAATTTGTAAATTTTATCTTTATGTGTTTTATGCAGAGGGATCTTCATTCAAAAAACAGAAAAGTGCAAAACAGAAAAAAATGGCTTCTAGGTAAGTAGAAATAGCTTGGGTCATTAAAAATGAGTTTTATTGTTTAGTACAAATACATTTGTGAGCTTTTTACTTATTTATGATTTCTGACATAAAAGTGACAAGAAGTAATTTCATGATTAATTCCGTTAATGGTGAATGTTTATAATTGTATTTAATGTTACAATAATAAGGAATGTTCAGTATCCTATTGATACTTTATAAGCAAATATTTTCAAAAGTAAAAAAGTTTGCGAAAGAGCTGTTTTTGACGTTTCACAGATGGAAATGTGTGTGTATGGCTGTGAAGTTTACTGTTACATTTAAATGTCTAGTAAGTAAATATAAACGTGAATGAGGAAAGTTAAGCTGGCTGATATTTTTGCGACTTGCTTGAATTTGCGAAAATTAGTAACATTTCCATGCAATGAAGTTTACGACTTATACAGTAATATTTGTCTCATGAATACAACTGACCTTTTAAAGCAACTGATTTCATCAGTGGATCTAGTCTTATACTGATGTATGTGTTAAAGTCAAATCTCTTAATAGTTCATTTCAGAAGACATGCTTCACACTAAAACAGGAGAGTTAAATTATCTCCCTTACAATATATCTTGATGTATGTTTGAATTTGAAAGACTAAAGTAACTGTAAGTACACTTGTGTATACGTACATTTCAGCTCGCATAATTGGAATTCCTTGTTTCTTGGCTCCAATGCTGTGGTAGACGTGTTAGCAGAGAAATATCAGGCACAGAAAAGTGATATCTTGGATACTGTGAGTAGCATTGAATGTTACACATGTTGTAAACTGAAATTGTATCATACTAAATTACTCAGATGTTAATTTTACTGCCGAATATAGGCTGTTTTCTCCTTATCAAAAAGTTGTTCCAAATTTGTTCACCCCCCCCCCCTCCCCCCCCCTCTGACTGGATTTTGTTACTTGTAAAAATCTTGATCAAAATTGTGAATATGGAAAATGTAGCTTTTTTCTACCTGTTTGATTTCATTTGCCACATACTGCAGAAGGATTCAGTGTTATGTAATGTATACTTTATATTAAATACTGAAATTTAACAAAATATAGTTTTAGTGTCATGCTATACGTCTTGTAATCAGATTGTGAGTTATATGGTGTATTACCCAGTACATCTATATTGGATATGTTGGTTATATTATCTACACCCCTTAATTGGTAATCAAGTGCTTTCTATTTTGAGCATAGAGGTTAGACCTCTGTTGTATTTATAAATCTGAGTGTTGTACATGTAGTTACTGTCCTAGGGTGTTCTACTTTTTTTCTGCACAGCCGTACTAACATGGTTTTGCTATTTGCATATCAGTGTTGTGTACAACAATCATATATTACGTTAACCACCAAGGCAATTTCTCTTCAACCGAACAGCGTTTGTAGCCTTGAGACAGATTGGATAACCTTCCGATAAATGGTACGTTACCTTACCGAAATCCACTGAAGTTCAGTGAATTTACAGAAATGCATTTTGGATCTGGAGGGACCAGCAATTTTAACATCTCGGTATTTTTTATGTTGTACAACAAATCTTAACCTTCAAATTGCGCCGACCATCTTTTTTTCAAGATATTTCTTGTTTTTGTTATGCTACTTATTGCTAATACAATACGTATAATTCTAAATATTACAGAACATGAAAGGAAGTTTGGGTGTACGATTGGCTCTCGGGGAGACACAAGTGGTGCAAGAGACGAGAGATTTCCTCACAGAACAAGGAGTGTCACTTGATAGTTTTAGCCAGGTATTGTAATATACTGTGTGTTATGACAAATATGTTGTCTATGACAGTTTCTACTAGTAGTGATAGTTTATTCCGAAATATTAGGCATACTGCCCGTGATTTCATAGATAGATAGATAAGTTTATTCAGAAAAGAGCAAAGAGCCCATCATTCCACATGAATAAATACAATACAATAAATACAACATGTCAATGGTGATTTACAATACATATTGTTCTAAGTTCTATGAGTAAAGATTACAAACATACATGTAAAAACTAATTACTAAGTAAATTGTTTATGCATTTCATGGTACAATGGTCATTCAAACGAAAAATGAAATTTATCTTCGATAACATTGCATACGGTAACTGACATTTTCTGTCTTGGAGTGGTATTTTTGCTGGTTTGTGCCATCAACCAGCTTCGATTTCTAATCTCTGTGACAATACAAGGTATATGGATAGTTCTTTGTATGAATACCTGTATATGCATGTATATGATCATTCACTGGATGAGTTCATTCATCATTCAACTCTTCTTCTTGTAGTTTTCTGTTGTATTGAAAAGAAATGTAGCAAAAGATTCCACTAAATCTGAAATATTTTGTATTTTGCTTAATCTTATCCCATTTTTCATACAAAAAGTTATGTATCTTCAGTTGGGTTTAAAATTACAATTATTATGTACATTTATTTCCAGGCAAAAGCTCCGAGAAGTAAGACAGTCATACTCGTTAAAAATCTGCCGGCTAGAACAGACGTGTCTGAGATTGAGAATTTATTCTCACCATACGGAACTCTGGGAAGAGTTTTGTTGCCTCCGTCTGGTATCTCTGCTATTGTGGAATTTCTGATACCTACTGAGGCCAAGGCAGCATTCACCAAACTTGCATACAGAAAGGTATAATAGTGTTTTACTTTCTGAGATACTGAGAACAGTCTGTCTTTGTCCATTAGACAATTTGATTGCGTTTATATTTTAAGGGGAAAGGCAACAAACGGGATGTCTCGAAAAGATAATTCACTTTCCCATGGCATACCCCATTGGCGAAATCAGAGTTCTGAAATAGGGTGATTCTTTAGACATCATTCTATCTACGCCGTTCATCTTTTTTAAAGATACTTCTTGTTTAAAATTGGTACATTTTTGTAACTTATCATCATTTTCTTTGACCAGGAATACATCACAAACTTACTTTGTATTTTAAAAAGGTTTTGGTTGTTTCAATTGATTATGAGAGTGGAGTATACTTATCAAAATACTCAAAATTAATTTGTTTTTTCCAGGAAACCATGTTCATTGAGTAATTTTCTTCAGAGTACATGAAGTTAAGTTGTTTGTGTGATGTATGATATTTACTATTGATATTAGATGCCTGTTGATTGTGAAATAAGTTAACATCATATAGAAGTCAGGTTATAATTAAGTAAAACTATAAGTGTAAATTAGAAACTTTTTGTTATCTGTGTACAATATCCCATTGTTGGTGTGTCTTGTTGCAAAATTGCAAGATTTCATATGGTTACATACATATAGGTGATGCCATTTGTCATAGTGAATTTGTAGATTAAGTAGAATTCAATGCAACAATTGCACAAACAAATATACACTTGTATTCATTGTTTAGTTTCACCATGTACCCTTATATCTGGAATGGGCACCGATGGAAGTATTCACCTCTCCACCAGTGGAGTCAAAAATACAGAAAACAGCAGACGACACTAAAGAAGAAAAAATGGATGCAGGGGTAATTACTGAACATGTTTTATGCTCCGATGGATCTATTTCCCTCTCATGTTGTGTTCTGGTATTAAATATTGATTCCATGAAACATGCTGTAGGCTAACTGAAGAATTCATCTTTGATACCAATTGTTTGAAACATGTTTTCACACAGATTTTCATGATCAAATTTGTTTCATTATATATTACCATTGTTGATCAGCAACAATAATAAGGAAATCTCTCATATTTTAAGATGGACATTTTCCAGATGAGTGGAGTACTGCCAATTAACTGATTTCATATGGTCCTTATTATATCTATGTATTTATATATTGTTCAGGATGACACTAAAGCCCCCACACAGAAATCAGCTGACAAAGCTGACGATGATGATGAAGATGATGTAGTTGGCAGTGTTTTATTTGTGAAAAATCTCAACTTTGATACTACAGATGAATCTTTGAAAGAGGTAATTAGTGTAGTTAATGGATTAACATATTTGTTATCATGCCAACAATAACTATGTCTGTTATTGTATAATGATTTCTCTTCCTATCTTATGACAGCCTAGTTTAATATATAGACTGAATAGGTTTAATCAAGTGAATTGTTGCCATGGATATCATATTTTCATTATACTGTGATAGCCTTGTTTAGTTGTGTGATGATATACTTGCTGTTAACCCATGATTTCACCTTGAAGAAGAGCTTGGATTGAAATAGTTTTTTAAGTTAACATCATGGGAACGAAAATTGAATTCTCTAAATCTTTTATATTCACATGGTAGTGATCTTTATGCTCAAATTTATCTTGAAGTATACTGGTGACAAAACAACAGAATGTCCTAAAACTTGTATGGAGACAGTGCAGATATAGTCTGATGAGTCTCTTATCAGGATAATGTCGGTACATTGACTCTATGCTTACGTTGTATAGGGTTAAAGTAATCCTGTAAGGAAATAAAGACTTTCTTATCACATAGTAAATTTAACACATTTGTGCACACATTTTTTATTACAGCATTTCGGGCAGTGCAAATCATTTAAATGTGCCAATGTTGCTAGGAAGAAAGATTTGAAGAGACTAGGACAAACGTTATCTATGGGATATGGGTTTGTTGAATTCAGAAGTCCTGATGGTGCCAAGGAAACTCTGAAAACTTTGCAACATACAAGTCTAGATGGTCATACACTGGAACTTAAAATCTCAAACAGAACTACTACCAGGTATGTTGTGTAGAGTGAACTACTACCAGGTATGTTGTGTAGAGTGAACTACTACCAGGTATGTTGTGTAGAGTGAACTACTACCAGGTATGTTGTGTAGAGTGAACTACTACCAGGTATGTTGTGTAGAGTGAACTACTACCAGGTATGTTGTGTAGAGTGAACTACTACCAGGTATGTTGTGTAGAGTGAACTACTACCAGGTATGTTGTGTAGAGTGAACTACTACCAGGTATGTTGTGTAGAGTGAACTACTACCAGGTATGTTGTGTAGAGTGAACTACTACCAGGTATGTTGTGTAGAGTGAACTACTACTAGGTATGTTGTGTAGAGTGAACTTCTACCAGGTATGTTGTGTAGAGTGAACTTCTACCAGGTATGTTGTGTAGAGTGAACTACTACCAGGTATGTTGTGTAGAGTGAAATACTACCAGGTATGTTGTGTAGAGTGAACTACTACCAGGTATGTTGTGTAGAGTGAACTACTACTAGGTATGTTGTGTAGAGTGAACTTCTACTAGGTATGTTGTGTAGAGTGAACTACTACCAGGTATGTTGTGTAGAGTGAACTACTACTAGGTATGTTGTGTAGAGTGAACTACTACTAGGTATGTTGTGTAGAGTGAACTACTACCAGGTATGTTGTGTAGAGTGAACTACTACTAGGTATGTTGTGTAGAGTGAACTACTACTAGGTATGTTGTGTAGAGTGAACTACTACTAGGTATGTTGTGTAGAGTGAACTACTACCAGGTATGTTGTGTAGAGTGAACTACTACCAGGTATGTTGTGTAGAGTGAACTACTACCAGGTATGTTGTGTACAGTGAACTACTACCAGGTATGTTGTGTAGAGTGAACTACTTCTAGGTATGTTGTGTAGAGTGAACTACTACCAGGTATGTTGTGTACAGTGAACTACTACCAGGTATGTTGTGTAGAGTGAACTACTACCAGGTATGTTGTGTACAGTGAACTACTACCAGGTATGTTGTGTAGAGTGAACTACTACCAGGTATGTTGTGTAGAGTGAACTACTACCAGGTATGTTGTGTAGAGTGAACTACTACCAGGTATGTTGTGTAGAGTGAACTACTACCAGGTATGTTGTGTACAGTGAACTACTACCAGGTATGTTGTGTAGAGTATCTGTTTCTTTGTGTCGGGTTTAACTCTGGGTTTTCAACCATATCTCAATTTGACCATGAAGAAAGACAACCAGTTTTGCTGGTTAACCAACTTGGACTAACTTGTTCTTCCACAAGCTACTGACAAATTCCTTGTGTTGAACTGAAATATAGGAAGACGGACTTTACGTAAATTATCTTGAGTCAGGTCATCAAGTGAATACACATCTGATGCAGACCTCAAACACTGCTGTAGGCTTAATGAGCTTGTTTGAAAATATGTTAACTTTGTTACACTGGGATTATCACTGTTACAATTACCATATTGAGTATTCTGGTTCTGTGTGATTTTACAGAAATATTTGAGTGAATGAATGTTTGCATCACTGTTTGTGATTGCATACATTTAGAACTTCAGTCTTATCTATCTATTACACATTTATTGATGAAATATACATCCCAACATCCCTGTCAAAACTAGATTATCAATCAGTTAATATTGTCTTAAAATCACAGTTATAAATGTGTACTTGCTGTTGAAATAAGATTTTTATGAGCTAAATTAGATACAAATAATGAAATTATTGAACCAGAGTTCAGGAATGTAAAGTGACTGAAATGACATCTGATTATTGTTGTAAAGTGGTCTTATTGCTAGATTGTCATTGTGTTGTCTGTTTCATGGGACAGAAAAAGTGGATGAGAATTGGTAATTATTACGTGTACTGGTCTCTGGCCTTATGGTATCCTGTTCTTCTTGCATACCAGACTAGGATTTCCCACGTGAACACCGGTGCTGGAAAGCTATCTTACATCCCCTGTGTAGGATGAGTCTTGAGCTGATGACGTCCATAATGTTGAATAATATCTTGAATGAATTTGTAAAATAATACATGTATGTTACTATATGCAAATATCCCTAAAAACCTTTAGTCGTTTTATTCAATCATGTCCTTCCACTGGCTTCGTGTGCGGAAGGTAATTGTTTTCGTCAGAACTCGGCAGAGATATTTCTATCCATACTGGAAGCCAGTGAAAGATTCTTATAATCCGTTGTCATGTCAACCAGTAAATATTTCTTCCAAGGATTCTACTCGATTTTAAAGTTGTTCTTTTGTTGATGCTATTGTTGTTGTTAATGTTGCAGTATGAATACAGAGACATCATCAAGAAATAAACAGAAGGAAAAGAAACAAGTGACTACAAAAATTATGGTCAAAAACATTCCGTTTGAAGCAAAACAACACGAAGTTGCGGAATTATTCAAGTAAGTGTAATAGTATCAGAAATAAAAAAGAATTATATTTAACATTGACAGTCATAATTTTGTTTAGTTCTATTGCAATCTTCTAAAAGGGAGAAAATAAGTTGCTACAGGGACTGCACCATTCATAAGACAGTGCCTCCCCACACAGAAGACAGTGCCTCCCCACATAGATCTCCGGGAAAACAACAATCCATGAACACTATATAAAGTGAAAGAATTGCACAGGGGGAAGGGAAATTTAAAACACAAATAGAAATAATAAACATACAGTGATATACAGCCTTAGACCTGTCAGTAAAAATACTGGGGGTTTAAATCGATGTATCGGCTTCGCACTCAAACGCTGTATGGTCATTGATTTCCAACATATACACATAAATTCTAAGTTCACACTGGTTGGTCCTCTTTTATACATGTATGGTATACTAGGATATAAATATTGAAAACACCCTCTCATGTGGCAGTTAGCAAGTTCTGTTATTGTCCTTTTTTCCCCTCATCAGTAGTAAAGAAAACAGTTAATAGATGGAATGACTGGATTGTGAAAACAAATTGTTTTCATGTACATTGTTTGAAAGAGTATTTAGGAATATTATTCTGCAGTAGATTCAAGTTTTATGTGACACAACATTGCTTTGTAATGAGTAAACCCATCAAGTGCATTTTGTTGTCTTATTATTTGTAGAGTTTTTGGAGAATTGAAGACAGTGAGATTACCTAAGAAGCTAGGTGTACCTGGTTCACATCGAGGTTTTGGATTTGTTGATTTTCTGACCAAACAAGATGCTAAGGTACGTGTTTTGTGTTCTCTAGTGATTGATGTATCCCAGTTTCTTTCAGAGGAGCTCAAGACCTCTCACTTGCTGACATCATGGATGTGAAAATAATTAATTTGTGGACTGGATAATAAATGTAACACTTAACATAGAACTGATCACTTTAAAGTAAGGTCCAGATTTCACAAAATTTCTCAAATTTGAGATTTTTCTCAGATAAGATATACTTATACATTTCTTGTCTAATCTAGTCAAGGGGGGCATAATGTTTTACAAACATCTCTTGTTAACATAATAATAATGTTCTCATTTACAGCGAGCGTTTGAAGCTTTGTGTCACAGTACCCATTTGTATGGTCGTCGATTGGTTTTAGAATGGGCCGATTCTGCCGAGGATGTGGACGCTATCAGGAAACGTACCGCCGAGCAGTTTCACGACACTTCTGAATGTAAGCATTTTCTTCCCGTATACGATGAGTGCCTTGTTTGTAGATAAAGTGTATAAAAATAAGGGTTCTTATTGATAGTGGTTTCTAACTTAATGTTGTTCAGTTTCTTTATGAGCGCTGCTATGGGTTTTACCTCTTCTGTAAGCGACGTCATTTCAAGAAAATGCAACATGTGATGTCACTATTTGCAAGCAGAAAACAATATTTACTCTATATGGTCACTTCGTTTTCATAGTGCCACATGGGACAAATATTGCCTACTGTCAGTACATGGCGACATTTTCTGGAAATGACGTCACTGAAAGAGGTTGGAAGTCCTGCAGCAATGTTCATATGCATCTTGTTCAAGTTCATGACTCCCCCATGTTTCCCCTGGTTGGTTGTCATGCTGCCTTGAATATGTTTTTATGGGGAGGGGGACAGGATTTCTTGTAAGAACTAGTACGCAATTCATATCAATATGTAAACAACATATTTGAAACAAGTTTCTCCCTGTATGTTTTTCAGACGGAGGAAAGAAGCTGAAGAAATCTGGATTAATGGAAAGTCTCGACATGTCTGTTCCTGAATGATTCTAATGAAATATTTTATGTATTACGGTCTTTGTTGCATTTTTTTAACCTGAAGATTTTAAATGTTTTGGATCGACTGCTTGGGAATTTCATACCCATGTCTGGTAATCACCAAAATCTTATATACAATGTTGAGTATTCTCTCAAATTCGCATCAGTAGTTTTCAACGATTTTTCATCAAGCGTAGCAAGGGGACCTTTCGAATTTGAGTGCAAATATGAACTGAAGACTTTGTGAATATAGTGCCTTGTCTGGCTCACAAATGATAATGTTATAATCAAATAACTTAGGTTAGTCTAGTAATTATATTGATGACCTTACTTTAAACACACTACACATTGTACTAAATACTATGATTCATGTTACTATGGAGAGCAAAAAAAGAAAAATAATAGCAAGTTATAAAAATGTATTTCTTTATTTCATCTCATTTATAATTACAATCATTAAGAAACAGAAAAGTAAGAGCCACAAAAGCACTTCACATACATTCATAGTCTCACGGACCACACAAGTCTACTATTTATCTACAATATAGGATGCTATATTGCAAAATGAAAATCAACATCATTTTTGTCCGTCGTAAAACTGCCCCGTCATACCGCAAATAAAAACAATAAAATACAGACACTGAATTATTGGCCAATATATTACAATTTCAAATTTGATCATTTGTACATTTTCAGTTTATGAAAGGGCAGTTTTACATAAGAGTAAATCAATAGATCCAATCATAATAACTTTGTACAAAGAAAAACTAGCATGGTGTCTAACATGGACAATTTACATTTAATCCAAATGCCCTCCGAAAGGTTTTTGGTTAACGGTATCTTTTCATTCCAAAAATGATAAAAGAATAACCCTCATCCCTGTCTCAGGTATCAATACCACTTGTGAAGAAAGGAAAAAATGAAGAAAATACATTTACATCGAGACCTTTTCGTACAAATGTGTATGTTACATGAATCTACATGGAAATTCACTTCTATGAATTTACTAAATGACAACAATTGTAATAAAACACAATCATTTATAAAATGACAATACAGATGTGAAGAGATAGACGGTTTCAGTGAAAAGCAACAAAGGACTTTCAGTTTGGACATGCCTACATCACATTGCACACTGATTGGTCGAAGTTTACACATGCTCCTAAGTTGCAATATTACACATCAAGTCAAAATATCGGATGTAGAGAAATGATAAAGTTATACAACAATATGTTCATAAAATTACAGCACTTCAGCAACTTGCCACGGAAAATAAATATCAAATGTGAAAAATTTCCAGCCATCAAAATATGAAGGATATTAATATGATGTTGAAATTACCTCAATCCATTATTTAACAATTTTAAAAACTTGCATAAAAATAGATCAAAGATTCATTAAACAATAACAAAACATTTGTTTTTCTGTACTGATGAAATTATTTCTTGGTAATTTGTTTTAGAACAGAGGGATAACTGTTCTAAAGATTTTGCAATAAAAAGCTATTTTTATACTTTTTCCCTTGACAAACTACAGTATATCATTGTAAGTTCCTTCATCTAGATGTATGTAAAGATAAAATTTCATGTCACAGGTCATGTTGAATTTTGAATCAAATGGTGATAACGAGCATAAAAAACTATACATGGCTCGTACAACAATGGATGGATGACCAGAGTACCAGAGTCTTCAAAATAAAATGCCTTTTGAGACAAATCAATGCCGGTCAGCTGTGGACAACAATGTTTGTATGGTTGCATGATCACAGAAGATTTATACATAGATTTCATGAAATCACCAAATATTTCAGATCTGAATTTAAATTTGTAACACCACCCATAACACATTATCTGGCATGAGAATGCAAAATTTCAAAATCAGCTGAAAATTCTGGCTTGTAAGCATCCAAGATGGCTTAAATTGTCTCCAAAACAGCCCTAGCAAGCGTCAAAACTCATGTCTGTTTATAAGAATGTGACGGACTGCTGTGAAGTCTGCACACCACTATATTATCTTGATGTTCCAGGCATTATCTTGCTGACATTATTTCATTTGAGTTTTGCAAAAAACTGATCATCTTTCAGAATTAATACTTTTATATATTTGACTTGGATTTATGACTGTAGTATGACATCTGATGAAAGAAAACTTGTCCACTCTACAAGTGACCATTGTAGCTTTCCTTCTATAAGAAATAATCTGGCTGTGGTTTCTTGGAGGGAACACCTCGTAACTCCTGCAATGTAATATTCAAAATGAATAAAGTATAAGGTTGATTAAAATGTGTCCTGTAATCATGTTTGAACTTCTTTGTATCGTAAACACTGTAGTTCAAGTAAAATAAAATATTAAGCGAAAGACTCAATGACTAGGAATGAAATTTGCATCATTGGGAGAGAAGATATATACATTCCAGTAACATACATTATACAATACAGTGCCACCTTTCCAGGGCAGCCCCTCCCTGGAGCAACCCCTTAAACAGCAGTACTCAGCCTCCCACCATTAACAGTATCCCCCCCCCTGGAGCAACCCCTTAAACAGCAGTACTCAGTCTCCCACCATTAACAGTATCCCCCTCCCTGGAGCAACCTCTTAAACAGCAGTACTCAGTCTCCCACCATTAACAGTATCCCCCTCTCTGGAACAACCCCTTAAACAGCAGTACTCAGTCTCCCACCGTTAACAGTATCCCCCTCTCTGGAGCAACCCCTTAAACAGCAGTACTCAGTCTCCCACCATTAACAGTATCCCCTTCCCTGGAGCAACCCCTTAAACAGCAGTACTCAGTCCCCCACCATTAACAGTATCCCTCTCTCTGGTACAACCCCTTAAACAGCAGTACTCAGTCTCCCACCATTAACAGTATCCCCCTCTCTGGAACAACCCCTTAAACAGCAGTACTCAGTCCCCCACCATTAACAGTATCCCCCTCTCTGGAGCAACCCCTTAAACAGCAGTACTCGGTCTCCCACCATTAACAGTATCCCCCTCTCTGGTACAACCCCTTAAACAGCAGTACTCAGTCTCCCACCATTAACAGTATCATTTTTTCCAGTATTGAGAATTTACAATTAAGTGCACATCTAGAGCAACAATTTCTCAACAGCCAACACGGGCACTCCCATAGCCAACACGGGCACTCCCATAGCCAACACGGGCACTCCCATAGCCAACACAGACACTCCCATAGCCAACACGGGCACTCCCATAGCCAACACGGGCACTCCCATAGGGTGTTGCTCTAGAGATGTTACACTGTACCTAAGTAATAAAACATTAAGATACCTGTGGTGCGGCTTCAAATATAGTAAAATCTCTCTGTAAGTGCTCGTCTAACTCTAAAATAGCAGCAACATTTCCACATCTGTAACGCAAAAAATCCATATTCATTTAGTTTAACATTTACAGCTTTCCAAAAAGTAAGATGCACAACGATAAATTTAGAAGTATGTATTAAATATGTATAACAGCAGATACAAACATACTAATGGAATGGTATTCATTTTGCAGAGATAAAGCACATTTTTTAACAAAAGATCCCAACGCATTCTCAATTACTCTGAACACAGATTTATAATTGAGAGTACTCAGATGCTATTCTAGATGGATAGATTCCTGGTATTATCTGCAGCTAAATTGGATCTAAAGTTATGATAAAACATGCTTATTTCTTGAACATTTTATGTAATTAGTATCAAGAAAGGTCCCATAAGCACAAGGAACAAATGCATCAACAGAACCAATAAGCAAGATGGTAAGATTCAAATGAAATAAAATGTACATGTTTATATAAGATATATTACCTATAGCAATAGTTAGGGGCAGACCAGACTGTAAGAACTGTTTCACTGAAATGCCACTTGTACCCTTCCATGACAAGTTGATGTGCCCTACATATAAGATCTATATTGTTTGCTGCATTGAACTGTGCTACGACATCACTTCCAAACAAATACCCAGCCCCTCGTGGACTCACACCCCAACCTTGCATGTCTGCAATATCAAAAGGTGATCTTTCAACAATAGTTTAGATTATTTTAGACTTTTTTATTTCAAATTTATTATGAAACAAGTTATTACAACTAAGAAGTATTCACACTTGATGATCGCTTCCGGGGTTCCACTCCAGTATTCACACTTGATGATCGCTTCCGGGGTTCCACTCCAGTGCTCATACTTCATTCAAAGATTGTGAAGTCCGCGGGTCAAGCTTACCGAAGATTGGATTCCAACCCATGACCACAAACAAAATAATAGTTCTTTAACGATATATACCAGATATATTATGGCCAAGTAAACAATGAATAGACATACAGTTTATCAAGGACAATACAGTAAGTTTCTTCACACTGTTTAAAGGACTTGTTTCTGATTAATGCTAAGTTACCATCCTATTAAAGTGATTACTTCTTACAGAGTGTATAGCCTGTAAACTGACCACACATTTACTCATCAGAGCCTTTTACACACCCTACACCTATTTTTCTGCTAAAATTGCTGATATAAAGTATATTAACCTCTGTCCCTAAGATACCAGGCCTATCAACAATTTGAGACAATATTTGAGCTGAGATTGAGCTCAAAAGTGAGAGGCTTCGGAAGATCAGGGCCTGGTGTTACAACAATGCATTGGGATGCAAAATTATTCTGCAATCCGCAGCCAGGACAAATATCTTAGTTTACATATTAAGTTTAAGTTTTCCGAACAAGACAAATCATGATATTGCAATCATATTGTTACCTTCTGGATCGGACCAAAGAAGATCACACATTGGACCATCGTGAGGTACTTCCTGTTTTCTGTCTATAGATCGTATTTGGTCCAAGGTTTGTATTGATGGTGATAACCCACCATGTACACAGAATATCTAAAACATATATCAATCACAATTTATTTCTTCTGATTGTAAATTCAGAAAGGAACTACAACACAACTAATTTACATCAAAGGAGTTGTAAACATCATTCATAGCGCTAGTTACTAGCTACTAAGTAGGTAGCAAAATAGCCTTGGCCATTAAAACTACTACCTGGCTACGAAAATTTGCCAAAAACTGTCACAAAATAACCAATTTTATAATAAGAAATGTATAAGTTTATCAAATAATAACTAATTTATCTTACATGGCAACCAACTGTAGCATCAGCATTTAATCATTAATACATGCACAAAAAGAACTAAATAAAGTAGTTCTATACAAACCTTTCCATCAATTATAGCAGATAAGCTTAAATAATCAAATATTTCTGTACAGTATCTCCATACTGTTACTGATCCGTATTTTCTCAGACATTCGTCATAAAACCCATAAACTTGTGTAATCTGTCTGCTTTCATGATTTCCTCGAATCAATGTTATTCTGTCTGGATATCGAACCTAAAAATGAGAACAGCTGACTAGACACGAAGTTACAATGAAACCAAAACAAGGAAATAAATCATTAAATATTTTAAAATATATTCAAGGTCTGAACCACATAATGGTTTTGAATCATATTGACATATATACAGCATTTACTCAATGAATAGTTAAAATAGAGGATCTTACAAGAGTGGTCATTATTTATTGAATTTATTGAACAAGTCTTCTAAAAATAAAGCCTCTTTTTCTATCGGTTTTAGATAACGAGTTTAATAAATTCAATCAAAAATGAACACAAAAGTAAGATTCTATTTATGACATAACAGCAGAAACGGCTGGTTTTCGCCAAAACATTACATTTACCCCCTTAAATATGCAGGCAAAGCAAAGTGTAATTCAGTTTTTTTGAAACAAAAGCTGACGCTTCAAACAGTAGTTCCAAAATGTTCTTTTTAATTTTCAGCCACAAGATACAAATAATTACGAGGTGCAGTCAATAAGTTCCCGGACTGCCTTTTTACTGTTGACAGTCTTTGGAGTAGAAAAACAGAACATATATCAAAATAAAGCAAAAACAATATTCTACATGACTGTGTACATATTTCAGAAACAATCACACATAAAACAGTCAAATTTTACATAGCAAATAAACATGACGCACGTCGAGCGCATTACTTCTAACAAAAATGACGTACTCTTAACGTTCGCTAAAGAAATATTTCAGATGCTTCTATCCTGGTTTTCATATTTCCTTCCGACAAAAGGTGGGGCACCTATCTTGCACATACTTTTTTCAGTCTAAAGTCCTTTGCCAGTATGTTATATACATTTCCATGGCTTAATCCAACATGTCCGCTATATCATCGATGGATTTCCGCCGATCTACGGATATGATGTGCTGCACTTTGTCAAAACTGCCACTAGCCTGTGGTCTACCGTTTCTCTTATTGTTACTAATGTCGCCACGAAAACGCTTGTGCCAGTCAAATACAGTTGTCCTTGAACATTTCTTAATCAATTCTCTGGATTCATAAATTTCCATGTTTCTGTTGATGTCATTCCTGCTCTCACACAATATTAAATGACAGTCTGTTGCTCCGTTCGATAGGATGCCGTCGACGTTTCCACACCAGTGATTTTTCCATTGCTTCGTAAGATGCACATAAATCCGTTAATTCTTACGCGATGATGGTTGTTGTGCACAAGTCTTTAGAAATGACATTGATGTGATATTGTGTAAATTGTCACAATAAAACGACGCCAAATTATAGCATAACTAGAGTTAATAACAATGGGGAAAATCTGGCTGTCATTAATATTTCAAAGTGCTCCATAGCGTACGTAATATACTATAATAAATAACTTTTTCTATTGAAATACCGTTGTTATTTTATTAATTTTGCTAACAAAATGTAACACTGTAATTAGGATATATGCGTGACAAGTTTCGTCATAATCGGACGTCAAAATTGAAAATATATAATCAGTCTGGGAACTTTGACAGCACCTCGTACATCACATATCATATTCAAACTTACAAGCTATTAATTTACTATGAAATCAAATGTCAAACTTCGTACAAAATAAATATTTAACTATGTCAACATCATTTGAGTGCGTCTACGTCACGCTAGTTTGTTGTGACTTCACATGAGTAGTTCTTTCACTAGTGAAATATCGAAAATAATACATGCGTGTTATTACCACTCTACGTCGAATGTTAATGTTATGTATTAAGTATATTTATCAGTCGCAAAATATAACCACAAACATATCAAAAAAATTCTAAGTATATACTTAATACTAAGTTTTATATTGGCATTTGTGATCCTTGCAAAACATTTGCTTTGTGAGTTTTACAACACATTTACATATTGGAGGAAGTAAGATTTCACAATATACAGTAAAATTGGTAAAGGTCATGACGCAGAAATGTTTGTGAATTTCACAAATTCAAGAATGTCACAAAAATATCAGTCAGCGTAATTTTGTTGGCTTACAGATGTACATCTTTATATACATTATGCACACGAAACATCTGAATTTGCTGATAGTAAAAATTTCAGCATCACACAATTAAAATTTACATTCAAACTAACGAGACACTTATTATATACTAGACATGAAATTCTTACCTTTAAAGCTAATAAAAGTAGAAATGTTTCTACACTGTAAAATCCTCTGTCAACAAAATCTCCCATAAACAAGTAATTTGTATCAGGCACGTCCCCGCCTACTTTAAATAATTCCTTCAAATCATAAAACTGGCCATGAATATCCCCACATACCTGAAATAATAATGTAAGTATACATTAACAGTACATATTAAACAAACACTGCACATATATAGCATTATGAGAAGGCCACTGTACACAGAAAGGTTTATGGATATACCAGTATCCACCCACAAGAAAATTGGATTGAAAAAAAAAAATTGGATGGTACATATATATATATATACTATTATGTGTTTACAATAAAAAGTACCAAAAACAGCAATAGTGACTTGTATTGCTGTCTCATATTTAGTTGCGATTATTGTCTAAAATACAAAACAAAATAATCCATAATATATACTCGACCATTTAGTAAGTAGGAATGGAAAAGGCAACCAAGAACCTCAATGCCCGACCCCTTCTCATCCCTAAAATGACACCGACTTCTGTCCTTAGGAACGCAATGAGAGCATTATTTTCAAGAAAGTTACTGAGCATTTTTTTAGAATTTATTATATAAATTATATCTCTTCCAGAACAGTGAATAAACCTGGCTAAAGAAATTAGATATTCTTATCCATTAAATGGTACAACGATTCATGTAAACATGTGATACATACTGTGACTGGAGAATCCACTCTTTGTACATTGCTTTCTTCAACAAGAATTTCTCGCGCTTTCGCACAGAGAGCTTTCACTTCACCTTCTTTGATAATTTTACATTGTCGCAATTGTTCAATTTGTCTGGAAGAAAAACAGTATGTTAAATTTCACAATGTAATACTCTTTACCTCTTCAAGTGTAATGAGTGGTAATAAATTATCTTTCTACTCTTACAATTGGCCGATTTATTTTAACAAAATTCTTTTCACTCTAAAACTTGTCATAAAACAAGATTTCGGAGTACCTGGAGGAACCTTAGGCCATAATTAAAATAGTCTTTGTTTGCCCTTTATCGACCCTAGATTTTAGAGGTGGGTAGGTAGGTAGGAAAAATATTTTATTTTATTGTGGAAATTTTAATATGTTTTAGTCGAAATGTATTGTTTGTGCTTGGTAATTTCGGCACGAGGTACATTAGGTGGACGTGTACAGTAAAGTAATTGTAAATATTAAAAAAGATACGATTAAATGACATGTGGTTGTCAAAAACATGGTTAACATAAGCTCGGATCAATTCAGAAAAAATTAATGTTGGTAAATGAAAGCAAAATGGACACTTTTATGTGTACTTATTTTTAATACTTTATATAGCACTAGCGGATTCAGGGGGGGGGGGGGGGGGGGGCGCACAGGCGGTTGCCCCCCTAAAATTCCCTAACCTTACATTTGTGTCCATGCGCGTAGGAGCTGGAGCCGCGGTCGCAAAATTCTTGCTGGCAACGGCAATGGGGCAGCGGACATTTTATGACCCCTACTTCTCATCTGTATCTTAAACTAGTCAAAACCGGTCACACATTGTATTGGCATTCAGCCAAGATATTTAATACGCATGACAAAGTGTTATCATCGCTACCAGACAGGGACCTTCGCTAGTACCCTGACTGATATCTAGGGTGTGAAAACAGTCGGCGGATTAATGAAGCTATGAAAGGAAGCATACTAACCAAGTGACAAGTATATATTTTATATTGGCATTGTTTTGAATCTTAAAATTTTGATAATTACATTTACTTGACGATCAATTAAATGACGATAATCTCAATTACTCACAAAAAGTATTTTAACAGTGCACACAGACACAAATTAAATAAATATTCTGAATCTCCATTATAAAAGTAGACTTTGAAATGGATGTTCCAAAATATATCCCTAAAAGTCGCATGTTTTTTTTAAAAATTACACATATCACGGACATATAAACCATGTCCGTGCACATGTATGAATAAATGTAATAATTTCTAAACAAATTTTCAGAAAATATCATTTTATAAGTGATGGATTTTGCGCCTGTCAAAGGTGATTTCCTTTAAATTTCTCATCAGAAGGGGATAACCCTCCCACACCCACCCCATCCACGGCCCCAATGCTCAATACCTTCCTACGCGTCTGATGTCTGAGTATGAATACGGAAATATACAGACATCCTTATTCTTAATTATAAGATTTACAAATAAGCGATTCTGATGTATTTTAGCATTATACTTTATCATTATGATGTTTATAAACAGTTATTGCCGTTTTATAAGGCTTCAGCAAAACCCAAAAAAGTTACGCCCCCCCAAGACCAAATCCTGGATCCGCCCCTGTATAGCTGGTCTGTTTTAGTGAGTATGAGCACGAGGCTTCAATAATTGTTGATGAAAATATTATAAGGGCAACTATGACCATTTTTGTGTCATACTTTTTTCTAACTTTGGGTTCCAAAGTTTTCCTAGCAAGAGGAAGTTATCATAATGAAACAAACATAGTCATTGTTTTGTAACTAAGAAGAACAAACTGCACACATCGTAGTGAGACATAATGGTGTATAGTCGGGTTTATAACTAAAAAAAAAAAAAGCCTTATCATAATTTATCTCGGACCTCGTCACCTGTATTATTTACAAATAATAGATGATACATTTGATATTAGTAATAGATACATAACACAAGATAAATACCTATCAAGATCACTGACATCAGCCATAGCTCTGCTTTATCTGGAAAGATAAAAAATTGTCTAATTTAATTAACATAATAATAAAGTACATTTCAATTTAATGAAGTTTATGCATAATCCGGGCTCTAGAACTCCACTAATTGCCAATTTGGGCTATCAACAATTGGGTTGGAAGTTAGTCCAGGACAGGTCTGTTTTAAAGGTCTAGACTCAATGTTTTATAAATCACCCCCACACATGGCCCTATATATTGGGTCCATACTGTGATGGTGATTGACCCTAACTGTGCAACTTAAGTTAAAAATGTCTTGGCCCATCTGCCCATATCATCGCCTTATATATAGGATACGAAATATGCTGTCCAGGAATTTTGGTTGTCCTAGTGTCCAAGGTTTTTATAATCTTTAAATGCCTCTGTACAACATTGGTAGTTACATATTATCATAAAATATATATAAAATATAGTTGTTTCAATGAAGGCAAGATCAAAAAATACAAAAATAAGCAGATCAGGAATGTAAAAAGCGTTTTAAAATTGTTGAAGATGTAACGAGGACACGTTAACATTTCTAGTAGTTCATGCACACATAATTAAGGGCAAGTCTGTACCCCATTATATTCCTGGTCTCCCAAGTCTCCCAAGTCAAATTCAACATGTCCACTAGTCTGGCACAATTGTATTTGAAAAAGATTTCTACAGTCCTGAAAATACTATCAAGCTACTAACACAGTCACCTGACACAAATAGCTCATTGATCAATCTAGATTGTGTCGCTAATTTTTAACTACCACACAAGACCAGCAGGGAAAATACAATTGATGCTTTCCACACCAGACAAGGTAAAGAATTCCCAATGCTATACGCTAATTGTATAAAGCCCCTGACTAGTCTAATGCTGAATCGGGCTACCAACAGTTCAGTTGAAGTTAGTCCTGGACAAGTCTGTTTTTAAAGCTTACCAACAATTGTTCAATTGTAAGATAAACCTTAAAATCTCACTTACACATAATATGTGATTATCAATTTTAGACTGTGGAGTTATCATTGTGTATGTTTATTTGTTACTAAATTGACCGTTATTCTCAGATAACAAGCTTCCTATGATGGACAAGTCACGTTTGACATTTCCGTTAGTCCGGGACAAGTGTCTTTGAAAAAAAATCTAGAGCCCTGATCTAGTGTAGATTTAAGAGATTCGGTGCAATGACTGTGCAACATACCCGGGTATTCAACGCTGTCAATATACAAGCTGAAAATTAGACAATATTTTTAGTGAGTGAAACATTAATCGGTTTCTAGGGCTAAATGTTTGTAAAATTTTTTTCGTCCGCAACAGTTTCGTATAATTTATTATTTTGCTAACATGTTTGTGGACAATGTGTAGGAAAGAAATTTTAACGAATGTTTCACGTTTAAAGGTGGTTTTCATCAATTTAGCAATATCAGTACAAAGCGACATTCTGCCATATTTTTCTACATCAATAAATGATATAAATTATAATTAGCGGATTCGAAAATGCTACAGCACATTGCATAGGGCCGTCAGGAATTTCCCTGACACAGAACTCTTGAATCCCCGACTCCCTTTTCTTTCTAGGGACTCCCGTTTTCAACTTACTGTGCATCCCTGGGACCCCGAAAAATAAACTTTTGTCAAGTATAAATAATAAACTGCATATCTTGGACACTACAAATTTACTAAGGACCCCCTATTTATCAAACATGAGGGTCCAAGGACCACTAGCTGAAAATCCTGGCCCGTTTACATGTTACATGCAAAGTGAAAGTAAAATAACAACAAAATGGAATTATGGATGTGTATGGTTAAATGGGCATGTAAATGTCTAATATTTGGGACAAGCTCAAGTTGTACTGCAGAGGTGGTAACCGGTCAACTCGTACCGTAGTCAACTCGTACGTCTGTCAACTCGTACCGTGGTCAACTTGTACCTTTGTCAATTTAACTCGTACCTTTGTCAATTTTTACCTGTTTTGGTCAACTCGTACCTTAATATTTGGTCAACTCGTACCTTATATAACTTTAATCTGTATACTAATGCATATTTTTTAGTGCTTTTTTCAGATATCATTTAGGATTGACATCAATTATTGTGAACATTTTGCCAGAGGAAGCCTAGGAAAATGATACTCATCAATACATCAATTGGTGCATTTATTTGTATACTTTATCGTTATGAAGATCGTTTGTTCCAAGAAATGTGTACATTATACATTAATATAAAAAGATATATTAATTAGCATAAAAAATGACTTGAATTACGAAGGTACGAGTTGACCAACAGGCGTTATATGCCGTCTATTAAGTAATGATTAACGGTACTGTGAAAGTTTGATATGTTTACACTGGTCACAAATGAGCCACACAATACAGGAAAAGCTTACTTTTAATCATATTAACTCTATTAATAAGTGTTTGTATTTATGACTTGAATATGACTTGTTTTACCGAAGGTACGAGTTGACCAACTGGCATTAGCTGCCGCATAATAAGTACTGACAAACATTACCAGTATAGTTATACTGTTCAAAATTGTTCACCGAATACAGGAAAATACAGTAACCCTTAATTGTATAATGAATAACTGTTAATAAATGAAGGTTAACGAGTTAACTACGGTACGAGCTGACCACGGTACGAGCTGACCAAAAACGGTACGAGTTGATCGACGTACGAGTTGACTACGGTACGAGTTGACTGGAAACCGTAGAGACTAGAGGTTTGCATTTGGTTTTCAGAAGGCTCGTTGGGGAACCAAACTTAGTTGAAACAATGGAATGGTTTACGAGAAATTGGCACAGAAAATAGACAAATCATATGAGGTACATAACCAAGCCCAATATATATAACAATGTATGTCATATGATTCATTTCACATTCTCAGTTAACCCACGGACATGACGGAGTTGGTCCTTTGGATGGTGACAAATTTCACGACAATATCTTATAAATATCAATATAAATTACAGCTTTGTGTCAATGACTAACCCTCTGTAAGGTTTAAGACTATCAACTGTGATAATATGTTCTCTTAGGTATCAATAGAAGGCGTTACCTTCTACAAATTATGTCACACTTACGTTCGCTTGTGTTTTCTTTTCTTCTCTCGTTGTTCTCGCGTTAATCTGCGTGCTTTTGTTATCAGCATAAAAACAAGTAATCCGTTCGGTATCCGGATTCTAAACTCCCACGGTAGTTATTTCCCTTGTTGTCCGTTTCTCAGCTTTACCACGGACCTATAAATTAATATGTCCGTGACTTTACTTATAAATACGGGATCGTATGTTAAAACTATTCTTAGAATATAGAGAGCTATTCTTTATAATATGGCATACACCATATATGTATTGCATGAGATATTTATAGGAAAACACAGGAATGATTGTTTTGAGACTCTATTCCATGCGGCTGTCTGGTTACCTCATTCCGTAGAGCACTTAACTGTCTATCTTGAGATAGTAGGTTCGAATCCCGGACGTGGCTTATGTTACCTATGGCAATTTGACTGAGATCATATATCCAAAGTCATTTATCGTCCAACTTTGTTTCATGAAGAGAAGCTGCCAGTTGTTTGTGGAAGAACAGGTTATTACTAGTTGGTAACACAGTAACACTGGTTAGGTCAACTAACCGTCATATGCAATTGCAATACTGTTGTAAAACGTCATACCACACCATCAACCATGGAGAAACCCTAGAGCTACGGACATAGAATGCTTTTTGATCATACAGTGTTGTATATAGAGAATCTTACATGAGTGCTTAATAAGCACGAATGTAAGATTCTATTTATCACATAACACCATAAATAGATTGTTTTCAATCTTTAAATAGACTTTAAATAGTGCTGTGATTCGGCTATTTATGTAACTAGTTACATATGATATTTATGTCACTGCTTTATGCCACTCCTGGAGTGCAAGTTATGTGATAAATATTGGCAAAACATATGATCCAAACACCTGTTTTACGGCCAGGCTCTGAGTCAAACCTCGAGATGGTAAATACCACGGACGTAGAAACTCTAGATTATTGGAATTACATTATCAATATTTCTGACAGTACTTCCTAAACGAAAACTTGCATCATGGCCAGCATCTGCGCTGCATCTACGGCAACTCATTTACTACGCAGTGAGTTAAACGATTTGAATTACATTGATTGAATTTCAGAAATACTCAAAATGATTCCGATGATAAAAAATCAGTGGTTATTAGCAGCTACTAGTCGATTACTTATTGCACATTACTTGAAATAAATACAATCATGCAAGAGTTAATTAATCATAAAGTAAGTACAAATATGGCAAGAAACCCACATAGGCTACTCCACGCCATTAATAACGTAACTAAATATTGACCGCGTCAGCACGGTGACATTATAAAGAATTAATTGTATTTTACTTGTTCAAATATAATTTCCTTAACTTAATCAATTATGAAATATGAATACAAGAGCCATAGTTCGCTTTCTTTTTGATGAATGATTTACACATTTGTTACAATAAAGCGCGTTTACTACTTGGAACAAATTAAAGGCTAAATGATATATTTGCGATTTTAATGGCGTTAAGTATATATTAATGCCGGTAGGCCTACGTCTGATAATTGGTAAATACTTGAGAGAGCCATTTTTGCCGTTTATTAACGGCCCCGCTATGTCTCGCTCAAGTGAGGGCAGATTAATGCTAAGTGAACAATAGTTTTCTCTTTATCTGCATAACACTTAATGTTTTAAGCGTTTGCCTGCTACATAGATCTAAGATAGCCACAGGCTTTCCAAATCACTGATCTTTCTATGACTTTCTATACCTAAAACTTATCAATTGTCACAAAAAATTAAGACAAGCTACGATATCTTACTTTGAAGAGACAATAATACCAATTAACAATTTGAATAGAACATTTCTACCTAATTTTACATTTTCAAATAGTTCATAGCTTGCGTGTTGTAAAGTAGTTATTATAGTTATTCTCTTATCGTCATTTTCAATCAGTGGTAGGACTTTTATGCATTATAACTGGGACCAATAATAGTATGCACATGGCCGAGCATAAATGAGAATAATCGACATGAATTATCTGCACGACAGATTTCAGTCAAAATACAATTTATAACTTCGATCATGAATATTGGCCGAATGATTTCTATTCCGTTAAAAATCCAAACTTAGGTATACAATGAATATCAAATATCACACTTTTATTTATTTTTATTTGTTATGTTAGTTATTTGCCTAAAAGCTAGTAACATCTGTATCACAATATCTAAATATCATTATTACAATAAGATCGCATTCTGTATATAGAGTTAAACAATAACATAGCCTTAATTCTGTATATTATAAAAATATGAAGCTTAATTTCACCACGGACATATGGCCGTGATTTCACGCATTCACGGACTAAAAGTCAAGCTGTTGTCATTCGATATATAACCCCACCAATATTTCACCTCAATGCTATTCTATAAAATGCCATATTTTCCCCCAAACTATTGCCTAAAAGCGACATCGATGTTAATTAAAACAGTTTGTATATTTGCTGCATCCGGTTTTATTACTTCAATCAGGGACAGTATATTTTACTTCATGAGAAATTTTGCCTACAACACTATAAGTTAATTTTCAATAATAAAACAATCTCATGTTTCATCAAACATAATGTTTTGAGTGTTTGTCCGAGACATAGATATAAGATAGCCCGAGGCTACATGTTAATGTGTTATACCAGTTATCAATCGGTGATCAACGTAAATGTTACGATCACTTACGGAAACTACCGACAGACAAATTGACCGCTGACCAGTAGCCACATCGATATAGATACATCATCTGCATCGGCCGGATTTATCTGATAAGCGATATTGTTGTGTATGATTTTATTTGTTTTCCGAGAACGTTTCGTTTGCAGATTTGTTAAATATGTATATGGTCCTACTTTGGTGGTTGATGAAACGTTACATACATTCTTAGTATATATAAAATGTAGCACGCAATTTAAGAAACATTTCCATGGCATAAATGCAATAGAGAGAATCGATTATTCTGAATATTTGAGGAATAATTTCACGAACATTTGTTGAAAACGTAGCTTTATCTACACAAGTCAGTTGATATTCCTGCAACTGTTCATCTTTGTATGTCCATAATACATGTACGAATTCTCTCTAATAGCCATTTAAGTCATTGGAACTTTGTGTACTCTAAATTGAATTGTAGTATCTATCCACAGATCAGCCGACCGAACAGTTACTTACGAGACACAGACATAGATTTACATGTTCTGGTATTTGTATCCTGTGACAAGAAGCACTGTTCTCCGGCTATAATTTTACCTTTAGTCTTTGATATATTCTTTGCAACTAAACATTCTTTATAGAATCATTGACACTCATTTCAGAGTACGTACACTGCCCTTGCATTGAGAATATGGAACGTCAGGACTGTTTTGTGGCGTGATCAAATGAGAATTCTTTGTACATATTTATATAACCATTCATGTAGTGATGGCGCAATTATCGAAAATAATCGAAAAATCGTCGCTGGACATCCGACGTCGGCGACGATCGATTATGAACTACATGTACATTAATCGATTATAATCGGAGAATTTGACTGAAGTGTTATTTCAATGAGATGATATTACATACATTCAGATTTTACAGTTATATAGACTAGTTTTCGAAGTATTCAGTCAAATACAAATATACAAAGTAAACAATATTTATTGAATGATAAAATGATCACATGATATAAGAGTAATGTAAACCCCCATTCATTGATGTTAAATGTAGTAAAATAAGATAAATAAAGTTGCATTAACTAAATTAACTGTCAGCATTACACTAAAAAACTAAATATGAATCGATTATTTCCGATTCGATTATCGATTATGAGTTTTCAAACCGATTTGATAATCGATTATTAAATTTGTCCGATTCTCCATCACTACATTCATGTACCAGTTTATTCGTAGTTATATTGTTATAATTATAGATCCGAGTTTGTAGACTGTTGTATTGTCAAGTAAGAGTAGCATTCTTGTGTAAAGTTGTAGTTCCGTGTAATATCCGTCTTATTTGTTTAATTATACCGTTATATAGTGACTGAGTGATGTCCATCTACATGTGCACTTTTTCACTTTTCTATTGGCGGTGTAAGAGTTTGAGCTTCTGGTAAAATCGATGTTACACGTAGGACAGTCTTGTTTTTGTGGACTGTATTCTGTGTGTATATTATATACTTAACGCCATTAAGAAATCAAACTATGGCTATAATAATCATATTTCATAATCGATTAAGTTTAGGAATAAAAAAACAATTATTTCGTTATAATGTCACTGTGCAGACCATTTTTGGTTGCGTTTTTAATGGCGTTGAGTATATAACTCTTCCAGTGCAATGCAACTTCTCCAAAGCGACCCTCTGTAGAGCAACAACCTCACTTTAACTGCGGTTTCAGTTATTAGAGGAGTAAGGAGCTACAACCTCCCAATGACTGCGAAAGTTTCCGTCTCTAAAAGGAAGAGGGGTCTTATTCATAAACATTATACGACTGAAACTCAGACTTAGACAGTGGGTAACAGCGATTGTGTACAGTGGGTAACAGCGATTGTGTACAGTGGGTAACAGCGATTGTGTACAGTGGGTAACAGCGATTGTGTACAGTGGGTAACAGCGATTGTGTACAGTGGGTAACAGCGATTGTGTACAGTGGGTAACAGCGATTGTGTACAGTGGGTAACAGCGATTGTGTACAGTGGGTAACGTCGATTGTGTACAGTGGGTAACAGCGATTGTGTACAGTGGGGAACAGCGATTGTGTACAGTGGGTAACAGCCATTATTACAACAAAAGTTCAGGGGTCTAGTTTCATTTACCTTCTTAAGGAACTTCTTAGCTTAAGGAAAGCGTTTCAGTAATTTTTTCTTACTTAAGAATTACTTAATTTTTTGCGAACTTTAAGATGAAGTAGCCTTGACCTTTCTTAACATTAGCGTTCTTGTGTAAATATGGCTGCCATTTTTATCTATAATGTAAACAGATGACGGGTACATAAAAATCTTAATAAAATGATTTTAAGAAATGCTTTCTGCAACGGTGTAGGCAATTCTTAAAAATCTTCTTAAATCGAAATTAAAGATAAGAAAAGAGTTAAGATAAGAATGTTAATGAAACTTTAAAATGTTTGTAAACAAATCCCTAGATTGCCCTGAAAAATATCTGCAATGAATACCAGTAAACAAATGTTTATGTCTTTCATACGCAATTTATTGTACAAAGTAGTGTATAAAATTGCAAGAAGCATTTACAAACCAAAGGGAAACAACTCAAAATATATTTATATCAAAAGTGGATGGAGTATTCTCCCTTCTGACATACGTAATCTTGTAATTTACAAATTTTCAGCACGTAATTGTATGTAAAACGCTACAAGAATCCATATTTTACATTTTATATTGAATTGCATTGATACATGACTTTAGAGAAAATAAAATGATTGCTCAATATTTATATACATATATACTGTGGCTTTCGTGCTATTTTTTATCGGAAATTCATCAAACATTTCCTTTAGAACTGATACTCGTGAGTGTATAACTGAAACGTCAATACCTTTAATTCGAAATACACAAAATAAAGACCTGTATTTGGCGATGAAAATATACATCAATTGCATTATGTATAGTACAATGTATTTATCATACTAAGAACTTTGCGATAGGACACTTTCAAATAAGCAAACATCCGAGACATTGACTATTGTTTAAATATAAAAATAAAACAAATACAAAAGTCTTCTAATATATGTAACAGTTATACACGTATAGTGATGTTTTATTAACCGCGAACACAAGAATATATTACATGGACCACTACATTTCAAAATAGGTGGTTTGAAATGTTCATGTATGTCCGTAAGACTGACAAAGTTGTGTTTTGATAGGAAAGTAAACCAAACAGCAGTTATAGTTTTGCGCACGAGAAATGATTTCTTTACCTAAATTGACATGGATCGGTCCTGTACACGGTCAATCTAAGATCACTATACGTTGGTAATATATATACATAATACATAATATAGTAAATATATAAAATACAAACACGTATACATGTGTACAGTTTTGTTTACGTTTCCAACTGAGCAAACTTGGGGGCTATTAATTAAGGAACTTGGGGGCTATTAATTAAGGACACGACTCTATTGGGCATATAATAGACACGAAGCATTATCATACGAAGTCAATCACTTTGTAAATATCGAAAGTAAATACATTTTAATACTGTGATTACGTCACCAAAACAGTTTTGCGTTGAATAGTGGCATGTTCAGTTGTTTACAACAGTTTCTGACTGCGCATGCAACTGAAAAGCAATCACAACTCATCAGTACAGCCATACAGCTGACATGCATCAATACAACCAGAGACATACTATATTATAGGCGTAACGTATCACATAATGCACAGTAACACACCAATATTTAAATCAAATGTATGCAAACCGCTGGCATTGGAAAAAAGAGACATTGGGCATTTAAACTATTGCAAAAAAATGCATACGAAACTGCACAAAATAACTGCCACATACAAATTGTTCATCATGCTACAAATGTTCACGGTAAACGGTTTTCATCATAGAGAAGTACCACAAGATCACATTGAGCCTTCAAGCCAAACGTCAGACCACTTTATGGTCGGTATTACCAATGCAAACGCACATAAAGATGTAATGAACTCCGTAATATTTTTCACATCATCCACTAGCATCGCCATTTTGTTCTTTCAATGGTTGTTATCGTTCAGTAGTATTAATGTACATGTACGATTCTTATTCTTTATGATCGGCAGATAATTGACTGAAGTCCCTTGTGGCATCCTGTATATAAATAAATATCACGTGACTCGCCATTTTCCAGGATCTCAATACCACATTAAGAATCGCTTTCTTCATCGTCTTGAGGAAGATCAGCTGGCGCGTTATCTATTGGGTTACATTGAACTTCAACATATTGATTCTTAAAACCCACGTGTCTGCATATACCACGTGTGGTCAGTTCGACTATATCTACTATCTTAGGTCTACCGTTTATCTCTACATGCTCCTCTAGAACTTTGACAGTACTTCTGTTCTTATACTGATCATCAAAGAGTATTCCAAGTTTTTGAATCCAACCTACAAACACCTCTTTGCCGTCCTTCACTCGAATAATAGATACAGGAAGATTTCCTGTCGGCAAACGCATTGTCGTTTTCACTACAAAATTCGATGTTGTTCCCATTTCATACACGTATAATATCGCCTTTGCTTTGTTCCAGCGTGGAACTTTTATTTCAGTGTCAATATTCCAGCTTAATGACTTCGAATATTCTTGTGCTTTGGTTTCAGTAACAGAAAATGAGCCGCATATCTCAGCACCAAGACTGACAATCTCACCTAAATTCACCGATAGATTGGTCTTTGCACCTATTGTGTAATTCTCCTGCAGTTCAAACTTGGTTGTCTCCGTTGTTTGTCTGGTGGTTGTGAATTTATAGACTTGTGTTGTTGAAGTTTTATTTTCATATTCAGAGAAGTACAATTCCATATCTTTCTTCTTTGCCTCAGCTATTTCTGGTTTAAGCTGTTGAATGGCCGTCTGTATTTCAGATGTTGGAGTACCTCCAGCTTTTTTGGTTTGTGGCTTGGCCTTATCATCTTTCTTTCCAGCAGCGTCATTTTCTTTGGGGTTTGTCACGTGTGTAAAATCCACGTATCCCCACCTAATGTCGAACTGGTAATCAGATCTTTTAAGAAACAGCTTCTTAAAGAAATTTAGATTATTCTTGAATCTGTTCCATACATAGTTCGAGATCAGTTCTTCCAGATTGACTTGGTATATCTTTTCTAGCTTGTTTGCCATCTTGGTTCTGAAATGATACAGTGACGTCAATGTTACAATATGATTTTAGCAGTAAAGTGGCATTATATAAACAATTAAATTATTACTCATGCAATCAATGTATGTACAAACTTGTTTACATATTTGACAATGGCATCCTTCGCGACAAAAATATTTGAGTCAGCAATTTTTAGCACCTCCAAACTTTTTCCTGAAAAAACATTTTTCTCCATGCACAATCTTGTTATTGAATGTGACAATCTCTGAAATGAGACACGTATGAAAAAAACGTTTTTGATGTACATGTACGCTTAATGAAACATTGTTCGGTTCAGAGACGCGTCGATATATAACCAACAGGAACTCGTTTTATGAAATGAAATGCAATTCTGGTAGTTTGAAACTTCTATATACCTATCAGAGACGGGGAAATTTATAAATGCTGTTGTAATGGTTTGCATTACAGAAATTGATAGACGTAAGATTGGGCTATACTTGAAAATCGTAAGTTTGGGGTACCCTGCCGAGCCGCCGAAATGGCACACGATCGAAATATTTGGCTCATCGGGTTAATGCATTTGATACTGAATGTTATAAGTTGACCAACCGTGAACTTTATTTTGTACATTCACTTAGTGCACTTAATGAACAGTTTAAATGACGTTAGCAATTTTTACTCAAACATTAATATTATAAACTAATTAAAAGTTTAATGTTGCCAAGGCAACAGTTATCCACGTCTCATCAATAACCAGACAAGGAGGGCATATAACACGGAGAGCAAATCAAATTGGCCGAGTTCCATTCGGAATAACATGTTGTATCACCTGATACGTCGTTTTGACGAATACCGAACGAGCTCACACGACTGAAACATTCAAACGTATGCAAGTAATATTGAATGGTAAGCAAATGTGTCATTGAATTGGAGACCAATATGAAATGTATGGTTTGACATTTATGTATCATTCACACACGTTTATCGTTCCATACCCTGTGGCTATTAGTATGAAATCCTCACCCTAGTGATTTTCCGGAAACATCCGAGCAATTACGAATGAATGTATAACGATCATCTGATCAATCAAATATTGACATGTATATCATTTACATTACACAAAGTATTCAAAATTATTGAATGCGTACACCAAAATAATTAGTTACAAAACCTTGTTGATATTTTACAAAGAACTATGAATATTCTTATGTCTACTTAGTACAAATACTCAGGCATATATACTATAAGGGGCGATATTATACAAATACTCAGGTATATATACTATAAGGGGTGATATTACACAAATACTCAGGCATATATACTATAAGGGGCGATATTATACAAATACTCAGGTATTTATACTATAAGGGGCGATATTACACAAATACTCAGGTATATATACTATAAGGGGCGATATTATACAAAGCTGTTTGTAAAGAGGTACTGGTAAATAATTAGCAGCTTTTCAATATTTCCATAAACATGCAACTTATTGTGTTAATAAGATCGACAATTGCCGGGTACATTTTTCCTAATGTACATGTATGGTATTTCGGTCGACCCGGTATGTCCCCCGCACACCGTAAAGGAACCTTTGGAAGCCGAAGATACTATTTTAAACCCAAATACAGTCACTGCGTAGTGTCAATTAGACACATCGTTGTCATTTTCCTGGCATCTAACCAGTACCTTGTACTTTCCAGGCTACATACTAGCGATTTGTTTTTACCCAACACGCTAGCCACACACTGCATGTACAAAGTCACATGGTATAGTATTACACCGGAAGAAGAATAAAAAGGAATTTAATCCATTGTATCCTCCCCACTTCTTAATGCCTTTTATTTGTGTTTGTAGAGAATTGCATTGCTTGGTAGAATAATACGTATAAAATTATAAATTGTTTTGAGACGAATATGAAATGACCCGGAACGGAGAGAGTCGCTCAAGAGAGGTGATGGTTCACGGGACATGCAGATACACATGTATTTCTTAGTGTATTTAGTGACGTTATTAATATGTCTATTAGCGATGTTTATGGCTGTATTTATATGTCAGTCCAAGCACAGATGTCCGCGTAACGGCTCGAGTGTATATATGTAAGTCCAAGCACAGATGTCCGCGTAACGGCTCGAGTATATATGTAAGTCCAAGCACAGATGTCCGCGTAACGGCTCGAGTGTATATATGTAAGTCCAAGCACAGATGTCCGCGTAACGGCTCGAGTGTATATATGTAAGTCCAAGCACAGATGTCCGCGTAACGGCTCGAGTGTATATATGTCAGTCCAAGCACAGATGTCCGCGTAACGGCTCGAGTGTATATATGTAAGTCCAAGCACAGATGTCCGCGTAACGGCTCGAGTATATATGTAAGTCCAAGCACAGATGTCCGCGTAACGGCTCGAGTGTATATATGTCAGTCCAAGCACAGATGTCCGCGTAACGGCTCGAGTGTATATATGTCAGTCCAAGCACAGATGTCCGCGTAACGGCTCGAGTGTATATATGTCAGTCCAAGCACAGATGTCCGCGTAACGGCTCGAGTGTATATATGTCAGTCCAAGCACAGATGTCCGCGTAACGGCTCGAGTGTATATATGTAAGTCCAAGCACAGATGTCCGCGTAACGGCTCGAGTGTATATATGTAAGTCCAAGCACAGATGTCCGCGTAACGGCTCGAGTGTATATATGTAAGTCCAAGCACAGATGTCCGCGTAACGGCTCGAGTGTATATATGTAAGTCCAAGCACAGATGTCCGCGTAACGGCTCGAGTGTATATATGTAAGTCCAAGCACAGATGTCCGCGTAACGGCTCGAGTGTATATATGTCAGTCCAAGCACAGATGTCCGCGTAACGGCTCGAGTGTATATATGTAAGTCCAAGCACAGATGTCCGCGTAACGGCTCGAGTGTATATATGTAAGTCCAAGCACAGATGTCCGCGTAACGGCTCGAGTGTATATATGTCAGTCCAAGCACAGATGTCCGCGTAACGGCTCGAGTGTATATATGTAAGTCCAAGCACAGATGTCCGCGTAGCGGCTCGAGTGTATATATGTCAGTCCAAGCACAGATGTCCGCGTAACGGCTCGAGTGTATATATGTAAGTCCAAGCACAGATGTCCGCGTAACGGCTCGAGTGTATATATGTCAGTCCAAGCACAGATGTCCGCGTAACGGCTCGAGTGTATATATGTCAGTCCAAGCACAGATGTCCGCGTAACGGCTCGAGTGTATATATGTCAGTCCAAGCACAGATGTCCGCGTAACGGCTCGAGTGTATATATGTCAGTCCAAGCACAGATGTCCGCGTAACGGCTCGAGTGTATATATGTCAGTCCAAGCACAGATGTCCGCGTAACGGCTCGAGTGTATATATGTCAGTCCAAGCACAGATGTCCGCGTAACGGCTCGAGTGTATATATGTCAGTCCAAGCACAGATGTCCGCGTAACGGCTCGAGTGTATATATGTCAGTCCAAGCACAGATGTCCGCGTAACGGCTCGAGTGTATATATGTCAGTCCAAGCACAGATGTCCGCGTAACGGCTCGAGTGTATATATGTCAGTCCAAGCACAGATGTCCGTGTAACGGCTCGAGTGTATATATGTCAGTCCAAGCACAGATGTCCGCGTAACGGCTCGAGTGTATATATGTCAGTCCAAGCACAGATGTCCGTGTAACGGCTCGAGTGTATATATGTCAGTCCAAGCACAGATGTCCGTGTAACGGCTCGAGTGTATATATGTCAGTCCAAGCACAGATGTCCGTGTAACGGCTCGAGTGTATATATTGCATATTTATGTATTTATGAGTACAACTATACAACAATAGCGTCATAACGCCTTCGGTATTACTGTTTATTATACTATTGTGGCAACATATTGTCAAGTTATAAAGTTATATTACACGGAATCAATACCCTTGTTGTTTCATCATTTGATTTTTGAACGTAAACATTTGTAAACAGTTTTATTTCCTTATTTCAGTCTCATTGTTGCACATGCCACATACAATCTGGGACCAACGTATACCAATGTATATATTTTTCCCAGATAAAATGTACCATAATATAATAGAGAACAAAATAACAATGCAAGACCATTCTACACAGAATTATAAGAAACCATCACAGGCTTCAATATACATAATAAATTCACCATTTGATCTATATTGCAGTAGAACTTTACATTTTTTAAACAATTGACATTGCACTGGATGAGTGATTGACAGCTCGCAGACATTGAAACTGACCAATCAGCGAGCTGCGTAAATAAGGTATGTTGTCATCCACCATATTCGAACGATATGGGTCATTTAATTGATTAACAAGAAATATCTTGAAAAAAAGATGGTCGGCGTTATTTGAAGGTTAAGATTTGTTGTGCAACATAAAAAATGCCGAGATGTCACTCCAGATCCGAAATGGATTTCGGTGATTCACCGAAGTTCAGTGGATTTCGATAAGGTAACGTATTCTTTATTGAAAGGTTAACCAATCCGCGTCAAGGTTACATACGTTGTTCGGTAGAAGAGAAATTACCTTGGTGATTAAGGTAAGAATTGATTGGTTTAGACAACACTGATATATAAATAGCACAGCCATGTTAGGGCGAATTTGTTTGTACCAAACCGGTTTGAATCCAAAACTGGTTTGTCAAACCTTTCATTTGTTTTTTAACCAACTGGGTTTCAACTAAAACAAGTTTCTGTGTTTGTTTATAAGTTATAACCAATCTGAAACTGGTTAATCAAACTGACCGAACTACCTCCAGGTGCGGTTTGTCGGGTTTGATTTATCCGAATAATCGTATACTAGTTAAACAAAATGGTGGACTGATTTTATGACGGATGACCGTGTTACTCATATGCATGTGGGGCCATGTTTAATCAGAGCGCTATTAGCGCTGAAGGCCTGGGTCTGCATATAGCTGAATTGTGGATTTGCTTGCCCTGTGTATATCTAGTTACTTGTTTGTAAACAAATTATCATATTAACTACAGTATTTCTATATTATGTTACCAGTATTTTCCCATGAGTTATTTTTTGCAGACTATACAAGTCGGTATATCTTGTGCATCAGTGATAATCCTTACCCTGGTTTATATGTCCGTGGTTATAATAACATTATAAGAACATTCACAATCTGTTACTGCATTTACCAATCACTATTGACCAGAAAGTTGGCAATTTCCAGAAATAAAAAATATATATCATATAAGATTTGTTAAGTGTATTATATATGTTAACTACTAGAAGGGTGTGTTCCAGTTACAACGAATGGTTTAGAGAGTAGTAAATGTCTTTACATAATACTGTAATGCGAGTAAGTAATATTCAGCGAATATTACATCGTCTGAATAGATGGTCGGTATCATTTGAAAATTAAGCAATGAGATTGCACATCATTGATCGTTGCGTCCAAATATAATATGATATATGTTTTGGTCACTAATTATTATAAAGCATATCATGTTCCTGAAAGGGATATTTGAATTTGAAACATAACTACATGTACTTAGTTTTTATTCAGAAAGCTATTACAAATACCTTAACTTTAATAAAAACGACACCATGTATGCGCGTTAAATTATTCATGTGCTGGAGATTAACATTTTTTCCTTTCGTAATGTTAGAAACATGGACGAATGGTTTAGAGAGTAGTAAATGTATGTTATCGTACCAACCTACAGTCGAACCTATGTTTTGACAAATGAAAATGCAACAGCAGCATATAATTGAAATACGGGCATATATTTTGCCGACAGAGATACTTCATCATGATGTTATTGTAACATAAAGAATAAAGTGAAAAGTTGTCAAATCTTCGCAGTTTAAAACCGCCATAAAAGACTGTAAGACTTGCCACCCAGATCACTTTATTTTAGAAAATCACTCACACGTTTTAGAGTATCGTCACATAGGTCGATGGCACATACATTTTAACATACTTGTCAACTCTGACTTTCTTATCACGCACCAATCTGTCTTCAATCACAATACTACTGGTGGTTAAAACTGCAGTAAATGAATTAGATCTTGATGCGACTGCGTCAACTAAATCGGTATGATCTTCTGACGCTGTAAGCTCTTGTACAATGAAACTCATGTGGGCTATTTTTATTCGACTAAACCATCTGTTTGTTTAAAGACCAATCTTTATCATAACTGGTTTAAGTTTTTCAACCAAACTACAACAAACTAAAACCTCAAATCTTAACCAGGTTTTGAAAAACAAATTCGCCCTTAGTACCACTCCGCCGAAAAATACTACGTAAGTGTTGAGTCTATTGATAGTTATAGCGCGTGCAGTGTGAACAGCAATTATAGACAATGGTTTAAAGACTAAATATTAATACTTGATTGAGCACAGTCTGAATAGTCATATTTCAAACATGGAAGGGCTGCGATTACGAACAATGACTTGTTACTTAGTTAAAGCTTAAGAGTACGGTTCAATTTTGTTTTAAGCGGTTATTGCCACGATTCCAGATCCTCGAAGCATCTATCTATAATAGTAAGAATCGCCCTAACATACGGGCTCTGGGTGAAACGGTGTACGCCTTGCTCACCGTGATCTACTGAACTTCCCGGCTATAAATATTGGAATCATAGATAATTTGTTCATATAAAAGCTTAAGCTTGGGGTTTATACGATACAAATAAGACGATATTTGTTTACGTAAGACCATTCTCCAAAATGCAGATTATACAATTCAACTATCACCCCTTGCACTATCCTGACCTAAATTAATTGTACATGTATTTACCAACGGTTCACTACAAATTTCTACCCATGTGGATATACATTTTGTAAATCAATAATGTACCCGGATAAAGCGTGCCCAGTGTGAAAACATCGTCTCAATACACAAAGGACTGACATATAAATACTCTTTTCCGATTTTTAACCCTTCCCATTCACGGTAATTTTTCTCCAAATATCTGACGGTTACTTGAGTTATGTATGTGAAACTATGCATTTTGGCAAACTTTGCTAAAATTCCGATGAAGCCGGAAACATTCAGTAATTTGCGATATTTGCTAGAGTATTTAAATTGTGAGAAAGAAAAGCAAAACATATCAGTTCACATATTTGTTTTGCGGGAGGTATATGTTTGAAAGAAGAAAGTTTTAAACAGTATTCTATGGAATTAAAGTCATATTTTGAGAAACACGAAAAATCAGTCAATTGCGCTACAGGGATTGAGAATTGATATTGACGAACTTTTCAGAGGATAATTTTCAGTTTTAATTAAGAAACTGAGTGCGTGAAGCCAAACTAATTGTTTGAATGTTTCAGCCTTGTACATCCACTGTATATGACATTCATGTATATACATATATTTATTAAAGTCTCAAATTGAGTTATAAGGAGATTATACATTAAAAACACACACATATTATATAAGAATAGACTCAGAAACTCTTCGCAGACTGTTCTTGATTACAGTCAAATCATTATAAGCATATACATGGCTACAATACGACATCAATGGTAAATATCGAAATAAGTGAAAATGCTGTGCTTTAATCAGGGTGAAATTGAAAACATGCCTGTATATTCCGTCTTAGCCTACAAAGTTTGTAGATGGAATAAGAAGTGTGTATGTGGCATTGTACATAGAATTAAAATGTGTGGTTTACATTTAAAGTACAGAATCAACTATGTCATACAACCTTTTAAATTGAATATTGTTATTTGATTACTGTTAAGCCTAACTTTAAACTGTTAAGACATGAACTGGATGAATATATATTAAGACAGGTAATGATTATAATTTGGCCATTTAATGGTTTGTTTGATCGTTACTATTTCTATTATGAACTCCTATAAATCATTAGAATTACACTGGTTGTGATTTAAAGCAGCACTTCACATTTTCTTTAACAATAGTCTGCATCATTAACATCACCAGCTAAATGACATCCTCAATGACATTTGACTGCAAAATAAAGTATTAAATCCTCAATAAATTACATCTTCTAGTTCAAACTCAAGAAAATAATAAATTATTTAAACACGTTTTTATTCTTCTGAGCTAGAATACCACTCAATATACTAGTTTTTAAGCTGTGTAGTAGAGTGTGACGAAACGGTAAAGCACCTTGCGAGAGTTGGGGAGGGGTCGAGCCCCACACTGGGTGCACATCCATCTGCATTCTATGAAGGTAACAGCAGTATAGTGACGTAAATGGGAGGAGAGCAGCGGTGTGGGGTGATACAGCCAACTGGTTAGTACAGTTGTTAGAGCGCCCTGCTGTTGTAGAGGGGGCGTGGCTTCGAGCACCTCATCAAACGCCACACCACTACAGTACTTTCATATTTCAGTTCGAACCTCTTATGACCAGCCCCTGTTGGGTAAACATTCGCATCTTATATAATTAGTCATCAGACCTGCAATAGCAAATCTGATCACCCATGCTGTTTTAAGAACTATATCTGCCGGCATATCTTATTGAATACTGTTCAGTGTTCTGTTACGTTGTCCCAGTACTTTTAAGCAGCTGTCCACCGAAGCTTTTCGTCTTTCTCTGAGAAGTTAGTTTGCCTAGTTTTTTACATGCATATGCCTTGCCGCTTTAAAGTTTTTTAATAAATGACAAGAATTAAACTTTAAAGTGTAAGGTGGTAGAGATTTGTTTTTAAAATGGCACAATGAAAACGTGAAATGTTTTTGACGAAGAAAAAAATTGCATGTCTAACTATCGGTTTGTATTATTAAAACTTCAAAATATCGTGTTAATAAAGTGAAGGCGTTGGGAAAATAACAACGGTCTGGAAAAGGCTTTTTTCTGATATAAAAAAATGTAAATATTGTGTAAATATTTTTCCATGTACATGTATTCAAAAATTTTACAGTTTTATGTCACAAAAGGAAAATTTCATTTAAATATCGAATTATGTTCTACTTAGTTATTTTTAACCATTTGTTGTCAATATATAAATCAATTTTATTTCAATGCAAACTTTTCAATCTACTTGAGGACATTTTACATTCATATGCAAGCTTTGAATTCATATTATCTGTCTTATAAAGAATTTCCATTCAAACTAAAACTGACATGGGATTCTTTTCAGTATTTTGAATAGGTTGGCTAGAATATGTTTGCATAAACGCAACACAATAAAATGCCTGTATTCATTCTTTCTTTCGACTTTGATGAGTCATAAGGAATTCAGTTTTTATAAATAATTATTTTTTCCCCTCAAATTTATAAGTTCTAAATTAAGAGACCAACATAGTTGTGGGCGTGATATGCAAACATATACGCTGTGTTAAAAATGTATCTGGCTCATCTTAACGCAAAAATATTTGAATGGGCTCATTCAGTGCTGTTGCTACAATGCCTAAAACGTCTTTAATTCATAATTTTGGGTTCCTTTTACACAAGTAAGTTGTCCAGTGCGCCATGCAAAATCATGCCGTGTTAAATGTTGGTTGATATTCTAATATATGTATCGATCTAACCTCGAAATTACCATAAAATCACGAATAATGATTATGAAACAATCAGTTTATGCATTCGTTAAAGGTAATCATTATTGAAGGTCTTTTTCTTTTAAAAATGCTTGTCCCTAAATATGGTCCGAAGTGTATGGTCCGTAATGCCCGTGGTCCGTAGTGTCCCGACACCCGCAAGATACGTCTCTTTTGACCTCCCCGTGAAGAGCGTGTACTGATTTACTGTGCGCACGAAAATTCTTATTCGTAAGATTACTGTCATACTTACGACCGCGTTGATAAAACGGTCGTAAGTATTTTCGTAAGACGATTCTTACGAACATTTCGTATCTTACGAACGCTCGTTCGTACGAATATTGATAAAACGGGCCCATGGTTTATATGTCCGTGGTATAGATAATTGCACTCCATCATCAAAAATACAAGATCATGTTTTTAATTGTAACAGACAAAATAAGTGTCATTATAATTTCTGTTGAAAAGAGACAAATGTATGCTTACGATACTAGAAAGTTAAGTAGCTACCATTATACAGCCTACCTAGCCGAAACTAAGTACAAGGCAAAACTTTATAATGCATAAAGACATGAAATCCAACGTAATGAAAGATATTGTTAAAGTTGTAATTTAAATGATTTAGAAGTACTGACAAATCTTTCCATAAAGTACTGGAGCCGTGTACCAGGGCACATAGCTGCTTACAATTAGTGTGGTCACCCACCTGCCCAACATACTGTAGCAGTGTACCAGGGCACATAGCTGCTTACAATTAGTGTGGTCACCCACCTGCCCAACATACTGTAGCAGTGTACCAGGGCACATAGCTGCTTACAATTAGTGTGGTCACCCACCTGCCCAACATACTGTAGCAGTGTACCAGGGCACATAGCTGCTTACAATTAGTGTGGTCACCCACCTGCCCAACATACTGTAGCAGTGTACCAGGGCACATAGCTGCTTACAATTAGTGTGGTCACCCACCTGCCCAACATACTGTAGCAGTGTACCAGGGCACATAGCTGCTTACAATTAGTGTGGTCACCCACCTGCCCAACATACTGTAGCAGAAGGAACGAGTAGTTATTAGTAACGCTTGCGCCCATGTAGTATTCATTGTATTAAAGATGTATCTGGCTCATTTGAACATAAAATATTTGAATTGGCTTCTCCAGTACGGTTGTTACATTGGCTAAAACATCTCTAATAAGAACCATTGCAATGTATAACCGATTGAAAATATCTTTTTTTTCACTAACAGACAAAACTAGCAAAATAGCCCGATTTGTATAAATGATGTACGAACATCTTTCTTTACCAAATACAGATCAATACGTTATGAGTTCATTCTTGTTTTAACTATATGAAATATACTTTTCATTTTCGTTAAGGTAAAAAATTAACAAAAAATGAGCATAGTATTATTTTTAGATTGAAACTAGATTATATTGACTCAAACCTTAACTAAACTTGTGAGACTATGTGAGCCGTGAAATGATTAAGTATTTGCTGTCAGTATGTCAATTTATTCGTCTCGCTGTTTCATTCCAAATTTTCTATTTTTGTAATGATTATTAATCATTTTCTAAATCTATCATTATTGCACTAGTGAAGTCAGTTTACATAGAAATGTAATTGATCTATGTGTTTGCGGGTAAAACATACGGCGCTTATCGGTTTTTTATAAACATGTGGATTCATTTTGAAATAAAGATATGTGGGCTAATCTTATCTGAAAAGTGTTCGTTTTAGTCGGGTGATGGTAAGATAAGTGTTTGATAGGGTGCACCCTTAAATCAAGTGCCACTGATCGTTCCAAGGTCATACTGTGTCGTGTCGCTGTGTCTACAATGTGATTGTTTATACATTTAGCGGATCCGAGGTCCAGTGGTAACGCGATGGACTAGTAATACAGGGGTCGCAGGTTCGAACCACCGCTGCACCACTAACAGTTCTAACAGTCTTTCGGATGAGTAAAAATAACCAGGTACGTAATAGGACCAGGGGTGTTTCTGGAACTGGGGCTTCTGTATAATACACTATCATCCAAAAATATAATATGACAAACATTCTTCCGGAGGCGTCGCACATAAACGCATGTAAATACACATATAACTGTCATATATGTATGAATATATGTTCATAGTTCCTTGTGCTTTTGGCAGTGTGCACTTTGCATGTGACTGCAGGTGTTTACAAATTAACGGATTCATTCGGCGCTCCTTGGACAGTACCGGCTATAACAAACATTATAGAACAGAACAGAACAGAACAGACATTTTATTAAGACTTGTACAACGTACATCGTCTACAACACATACGAGTTTATATACATTTTGTCAACTTGTAAGTAACTTACTAAGTGTTATTGTACAACAATAAAAATACATGGGAATAAGTCATATATTACACAAATTAGTTTGAAATAAATCGTCGGAGGTTGAACTAAGCATTTATCTTTCAACAGTTAATAAAGTATTTCTTACAACTACACTTATACATGTATTATAACACATTTCATAACAAAATATTTTACTGAGATGTGAAACTATAACTTGACATACTCGATAGGCCAAAAGTCATTAAATGTATTGTCGTGTCTCGAAAATATGTTAATCTTTTCACAACAAACCCTCAATCTATAAAAGGGATTTTGTTATATTTCAGCAATTAACATTCCGTTGTTAGTGACGCGACTGATCGGTGAGAATAGACTATTGTGCTAATTCGTATTTATCGTGTTAGTACGAAATTAACAACTAAAACCGGAGATATTTGTGAATGTTATCTAAATTTGATAATTGCTTTCGAGACTCCGCGAGAGTTTAATGAAACAATATGTACTTCAGTGCGAGAGTTCTCGAGATATTTGTTGGGTGAATATTATTTGTTTATATGCAATGATAGCGAATTAATATGCCTCTCCAAGGGTGAATGATACTAACCAGTCCTGCTTAGTACAATGTTGTATATAATTAGCCTCATTTGGGAAAACGGAACTGACATCTTAGCCAAACGTAATAACATTGTATACTTAAACACATTGTCCTCAATGTTTACCGTGGCACCACAGTAAATGTACACCGGACTCATACTTTCACAACATAAAAGACAACTTTGGAAATCTACATGGTATCTGAACAATTAAAAAGCGTATTTTGTATATTATATCAAAATGATGCATCTCTAAGACACTAAACTGTATTAGAAGTACGATTGTCTGTAATGGAGCCTTACAAATAGCCTATACATAGGAAAGTCGCCATATGTCGTAAATGTCACAGAAACAAGCTAGCATATCGTCATTGTGCAGTGGACGTCAGTCAGCAATACAGGAAACGTAAAATCAGTAAGCATAAGGAGAACAAGAACTAACATCATTCATCCGAATGTGTATTTATCCGAAACATTAACACCGCTCATCAGTACAAATACCACACCTATTTGGCCTATGAACTCATTCAGGGCTCGGCTAGTAGACAGAGCTCGGCATAGTATACTAAACGCCCTAAAACCTCACACATCTACCTGTCTAAGACTTTTTCAGCCGTTAGCCATTACACTTTTGAATGCGTATTGTTTACAGGTGGGCTCAAGACTCCGGAATATCTGCAGGTAGCCAAGATCGGCGTATCATAACTCCCCTAGCTGATGAATATTTAATAAAAACTTGATGAAAACTAATACAGGTGAATGGCTTAGACTAAACGTTTGATATTCATCATTAATGTATATACATTGGTGATTAGTTTCCCCCAGGATGTAGACATTTTGATACGTTTGTTAGTGCTGGTAATGGTTCGTGTAAATCAATACACGAAACACGTGCTCCCACTGAGAGAGAAATGTTGTTAGACTTAATAGGTATAAACAAGTCTAAATTTATAGAACGTACATTTACATTTCAAAACCATTAGGCTTCGACTTCATGAAGCTCTCTAGCAACAACAACAACCTTTATTACGCTCAATTACATGTATATATGAGAGTGGTGCATTTGTGTAAGCCTAATTTGCTGTAGTTCGTGTTCATCGCTACGTTAAAGGCATAACGGAGCTGGGAGCAAAATGGCAAGATATGTTCTACATGGCAAGATATGTTCTACATGGCGTTTGTCAAGAGTTGATTTTGCATTTTTAAATGATTACTATTTGTGAGAGAGAGAGACTTTCATATAGTCATTATGATAGTCCGATTAAATGTAAATACAACCATTGGTTACGACTTTTAAAATTTTAATTAGCTTTCTATAAAACACTACAAATTGTTTCATCCCCTGGAGAAGCCTCACGTCGAAATGTTGGCAATAAATTTAAACATGTGTGTTAGTACATTTCTTTACATATATTCTACTCTTGAAATTACTTTCTAAAAATAATCTTTAAATGAGATTGGCTTGTTAGTTAATATTCTAACAAGAAATACGTTCTGTGGCGCTATCTTAATGCAGTAAATACAATGAAGTGTATGGGATCTAATATTGAAACATCTCTCATACAATTTCTCGCTATGATCACGTATAACACGGATACAAAGTTGTGACCTTTGGGAGCTATTAGTGAACCATTAGCACCACAGACAATCAATTAATGGCGACTAGTCTGTCAGGAAATGAAAAATCCATATGTTCTCTGTAATGAGCCAAGTGCTCTGTTTAACATGGTTGTTAAACAGATAATTGCTCCAACATACAGGAAATATGTGGAACTTGTCAGAATTACTTCTGATTTATGATAAAGTGTACAATAACGGTATTCCAGCAATGAAGACAACTGGGCTTGTTATCATCAATGTAAATGCTGGTTTAAATTCATTATCAGAATAGAAATATGATATAGAAAATAAATGAAGTTATTACACTTGTATTTACATGTATACATATTTTATAGTATCGTGTACATGTATATATATATATTGTATTGTGTACATGTATATTCATTATATTGTATTGTGTGCATGTATATATATTGTATTGTATTGTATCGTGTACATGTATATATATTGTATTGTATTGTGTACATGTATACATATTGTATTGTATTGTGTACGTGTATATTGTATTGCATTGTGTACATGTATGCATATTGTATTGTACTGTGTACGTGTATATTGTATTGTATTGTGTACATGTATACATATTTTATTGTATCGTGTACATGTATACTTGCCAAAACAGCTTACTCACAATATTTTGTTCAGTTTCACTACATTATGAAAAATTGATCAGAAACATTCAAACCATGATTTTGACAGTTTTACATTATTTTTTTCTCTAAGTCATTTCATTTGGATCTTAAATGTTTTAGCTAACTGCAATCACAATCAACAGACGCTGTGTCCAGAAGCTTTTTATACTGGCATAGCTGGTAAGCACTCCCGACCAGTATTCAACATACTGGCATAGCTGGTAAGCACTCCCGACCAGTATTCAACATACTGGCATAGCTGGTAAGCACTCCCGACCAGTATTCAACATACTGGCATAGCTGGTAAGCACTCCCGACCAGTATTCAACATCCTGGCATAGCTGGTAAGCATTCCCGACCAGTATTCAACATACTGATTTTATTTCAGGTAAAATACACATATTCAATTAAAATACAGACATTTTTATAAACTGACATATAACTACCACAGTAGGTATACATTAACACATATAGTTAAGTCAGTTGTTGAAGATTTATTGAACAAACATTTTACACGATATCACCAAAGACTTTGATATAACAGATTCAGTACAAATAGTAATTACTATTCATGGTCACTTTTTTATATTACATCACTTTATATGAATATTATGAGGTGTTATTGGTAATTGTTCATGAGCATTAATCATAGAAACATTCGTAAAATATTATATGTAGAAACTTGAAATGATCAATTAGCCAAATAGAAGTGTGTATTCAATCTAGGATGGCCCATTAAAGCCATAACACTAATTTCCAATGGGGTCCTGAGATATCTAGTATTTAACAATATGTTACATCCAATTCGAATTGCAGGCATGGTCATTCTAGTCACTTTTAATTCTAGGTATCAGGAGTTCGAAATGGTGATACCACTTATTCAAATACTCGACTTACTATATATAAAAATTATTAAATGATCAAACAGCATCCCCCCAAAAAAAATAATAAAACGTTCATACTTATGTTAATTAAAGAACTACATTAACACGTATTTTGTATACACGTATTAAGTACATTTTGCATTCAGATAATGCTATCTCATCTAAAGCAGGTCAACATTGTCTTATCACACTCACAACGGATCATTTTATCCACCAAAATTCAAATTCTTATACAATTGCTAACAATCTATATACTATTTATTGTAAACAGTACAAACACAGAAGCAAGAACGAAATTCACACAGAGACTGCTCGTGTTGTCAGTGAACGTTCAGATACTGCTCGTGTTGTCAGTGAACGTTCAGATACTGCTCGTGTTGTCGGTGAATGTTCAGATACTGCTCGTGTTGTCAGTGAACGTTCAGATACTGCTCGTGTTGTCAGTGAACGTTCAGATACTGCTCGTGTTGTCAGTGAATGTTCAGATACTGCTCGTGTTGTCAGTGAACGTTCAGATACTGCTCGTGTTGTCATTGAACGTTCAGATACTGCTCGTGTTGTCAGTGAATGTTCAGATACTGCTCGTGTTGTCAGTGAATGTTCAGATACTGCTCGTGTTGTCATTGAACGTTCAGATACTGCTCGTGTTGTCAGTGAACGTTCAGATACTGCTCGTGTTGTCAGTGAACGTTCAGATACTGCTCGTGTTGTCAGTGAATGTTCAGATACTGCTCGTGTTGTCAGTGAACGTTCAGATACTGCTCGTGTTGTCAGTGAATATTCAGATACTGCTCGTGTTGTCATTGAACGTTCAGATACTGCTCGAGTTGTCAGTGAACGTTCAGATACTGCTCGTGTTGTCAGTGAATGTTCAGATACTGCTCGTGTTGTCGGTGAATGTGGTGAACGTTCAGATACTGCTCGTGTTGTCAGTGAATGTTCAGATACTGCTCGTGTTGTCAGTGAATGTTCAGATACTGCTCGTGTTGTCAGTGAATGTTCAGATACTGCTCGTGTTGTCGGTGAATGTGGTGACTGCTCGTGTTGTCAGTGAATGTTCAGATACTGCTCGTGTTGTCAGTGAATGTTCAGATACTGCTCGTGTTGTCGGTGAATGTTCAGAGACTGCTCGTGTTGTCGGTGAATGTTCAGAGACTGCTCGTGTTGTCAGTGAACGTTCAGATACTGCTCGTGTTGTCAGTGAATGTTCAGATACTGCTCGTGTTGTCAGTGAACGTTCAGATACTGCTCGTGTTGTCAGTGAATGTTCAGATACTGCTCGTGTTGTCAGTGAATGTTCAGATACTGCTCGTGTTGTCAGTGAATGTTCAGATACTGCTCGTGTTGTCAGTGAATGTTCAGATACTGCTCGTGTTGTCAGTGAATGTTCAGATACTGCTCGTGTTGTCAGTGAATGTTCAGATACTGCTCGTGTTGTCAGTGAGTGTTCAGATACTGCTCGTGTTGTCGGTGAGTGTTCAGATACTGCTCGTGTTGTCAGTGAGTGTTCAGATACTGCTCGTGTTGTCAGTGAATGTTCATATACTGCTCGTGTTGTCAGTGAATGTTCAGATACTGCTCGTGTTGTCAGTGAACGTTCAGATACTGCTCGTGTTGTCAGTGAATGTTCAGATACTGCTCGTGTTGTCATTGAATGTTCAGATACTGCTCGTGTTGTCAGTGAATGTTCAGAGACTGCTCGTGTTGTCAGTGAATGTTCAGATACTGCTCGTGTTGTCAGTGAACGTTCAGATACTGCTCGTGTTGTCGGTGAACGTTCAGATACTGCTCGTGTTGTCAGTGAATGTTCAGATACTGCTCGTGTTGTCAGTGAATGTTCAGATACTGCTCGTGTTGTCAGTGAATGTTCAGATACTGCTCGTGTTGTCATTGAATGTTCAGATACTGCTCGTGTTGTCAGTGAACGTTCAGATACTGCTCGTGTTGTCAGTGAATGTTCAGATACTGCTCGTGTTGTCGGTGAATGTTCAGATACTGCTCGTGTTGTCAGTGAACGTTCAGATACTGCTCGTGTTGTCAGTGAACGTTCAGATACTGCTCGTGTTTTCAGTGAACGTTCAGAGACTGCTCGTGTTGTCAGTGAATGTTCAGATACTGCTCGTGTTGTCAGTGAATATTCAGAGACTGCTCGTGTTGTCATTGAATGTTCAGATACTGCTCGTGTTGTCAGTGAACGTTCAGATACTGCTCGTGTTGTCAGTGAATGTTCAGATACTGCTCGTGTTGTCAGTGAATGTTAATATGCATACAACAATATAGGAATAAAAAACCACAAAACTGTTTAAATCAATTAAATGTTTTGTTCTGGTGTTTTGTTTATCGCCAGTCTTTCCTTCCTACCATACCAAGCAGTAAGTCATATGTCCATGGTCACGTGACCTGTACGACTTGAATATTATACTCGTTAGTGTGTATCCATTTGGCATTATTTTGACAGCGCATTTGCGGATTTTGCGTTATTTTGATTGCGCATTTGCGGCTTTTGTTATTTTGATAGCGCATTACGGATTTTAAACTTCAACCAAGGAATTCGTTTATTTTACTGAAATAATATTTATTGTACAATTTTAGAATTTACGACATTTTTGTTAGTTTTTATCATGTACATGTATTTGTACTAATACTGTACCAAACAAACTTAAAGTCTTATTTATTTCACTGCAAAATTTTGTTATTTTAACAGTATTGACGCATCACTTACACAAGTGACTAATGTTTAACACATTCAGTCTGACCTAGTTCATTTGAATTCATCTGGTTCGTAATTTTATTTCGAATAAAAATGCTTTCGACCCGATATTTCGGATTAAACACAGTATTAGGATAGAAGGTTGTCGAATAAACGAGGTCTAACTGTATGACACTAAACTGCAGGCTCCACTTACTTAGACATGTACAACTGATTGTGAACGCACTTAATTCAGTATTGTGTCAGCTATATTGTTATACAACTGTTTTAAATCAATGAAATGTTAGCACTTTCAATAAAAATTATAAATATCTCTTATTTTCATTATTTTTTCAAAGACCTTGAAACCTTGCTCTGCGTGAAAGTAAAACTGGGCGGCGACTTGCGGCGTTCTATTTTTAGCTGCACGACCAGACAATGCATGTTTCCATCTGCGCAAACACAAACATTCCACCAAATGCCACTTAATTTAAATGCATGTATTGAAAAAAAAATGATTTTATCAAAACAGAGTATATACCATTAATAAATACCTATACAAACCAGGAAGACAATTGAAATCCAACATGGCTGAACAATGTCGACAAGCCGTAACCTCTACACAAATAATTAAGACTATTACAGTATTTGCAAAAGCAGTAACTTTTTCAAATTGATGATAAATAAGGAAAAATATCCCATGAACAGATAAACACATATTATTCGAACACTGGATGTTTTCAGCAATTTTCCTGAAATCGTAAAGACGTAAATTAGAAAATTGCAAAAAAATAATCAAGTACAAACCTCACGTTAATCCAAATTCCTCCCACAATGTAAGTCCCCTTTTCTTAATCAGTTATGCAGTTATATCCCGATAAGACTAAACAGAATTTGCGTTTTATTTTTTGAAATGGTTATATTTAGTCCGTTTTATCGCTATTATTACCACGTTCATTATCAAAGTGCGCTCTAACATACATTAACTAGATGCCCGGCCTTCGTATTCATGTTATGGCGCGCTTTCATTGGCTGCTTAGATCACGTGGGTCTACGTCACACGAGAAAATTCTATATGGCTGTACAATCTATGCGGTAGTATTAGGATGAAATTGTTTGTTCTCACAGCGAATCAAGCCACTTATCCAAGCCGGTTTATTTTTTCTATATTGGTATTATTAAAACAGTTGATTTGTTTGCTCGAGAAAATTCGCCTCGTTTTCGACTTCACGAAAATAAATCTAGATAATTGCACTTTGAAAACGGAATAATGTAATTAAGCACTACGTACACTTAAATCAACGTCCTCTTATTCACAAAGCTTACTAAGCCACTTTATTATACTCAATTGTTCAAGGAAGTGGGTTTAGTGCTCGGTATGTTTTACTCAATACAGATTTGATACTTGTATCATGGACATATGTCCATGTTTGTATTGATGGAGTGATACTAAAGTACTTTGTTTGTTTTCGTCAAGTTTAACGCCGTATGGCAACATTTTTTTAAATTTCATTTTATCTAAAATGTTCAATTAATTTCCTTCACTCCCACACACAAATTGTTGTGAATCAGTAGCATGTTTTCATATACATTTGTGGTTTTATTTGTGTGTTTTTTTCTGTACTAATTTGTTGGTACTTTGACAATATGTTGTACATAAGTTGTATGGATGAGGAGCTTAATTGCTCAAATCCAACATAAATATTTCTGTTCTGTTCTGTCAACATTTTGTTCAGTCATATACGACGCTCAGTTGACTTAACCAGATTTTTTGGGATTAATTATCAACCGGTGCTAGCTAGCTCTTTCTGGAAGTAACTGACAACTCCTCAACATGTCGGGGACAATGTCTCGGAAGAACATAACCGGCTCAACCCGGGAATCGAACCCGGATCTGCCCGGTGACAGTTTAGAGCTCTACCAGCTGAGCTAGCCGGTCGGACTGATACTTAAGTGGAGTTAATTATCAAACTTTATAATCTTGTTACTACGGACATTGGTTTATATGTCCGTGTTGTAACTAATGAACGTGTTATTGTTGATATCGGGGATGCATATATATACCTGTCGTTATGGGTCGATGGATATATGTTTACTCATCATATCATATCCTAAACACTTGAAATCATGCATCAAGCAGTTATGAACCTCACGACTTTGGTTTCATGTTTTCGGATATAAAATTATGAAAAATATTGGATTTTCCTTCGTGTGTTTGCCTCTCGATATACATATGTCCTTTTATTACGAGCCAAACAAAACCATTTACCCACACTTATACATTAGCTGTCATATCTCAATGGAGGACAGTTATCCCCTGAGCGATAGTATGATGTCATAAATACGTTATTCGATTTTGAAAAAATATTTTCCCTTTTTGACACCGTTATTCAGCTGTCTCAAAGACAATGTTCTTAAAACTTTTGCAGAAATATGATAGACCATTCTGAACCAACACACACACATGATACATGTATTTCTACTATTCTGATCGTTGTATGTAATGAACTGTCATTACCAAAAAATAGAAGCCTATATAGTATACTATATACATGAGTCAAATAACACTATAGTATATACAAAATGCGAATACATCCTAATGGAACTGGTGGATGATAATCCAAGACGAACACAGCTGAGTGTATACTGATGTAGCGGACGAAATTAATTGTTGGTTGTTGTCACCATTCTATGTGTTTTACCAAACGCCTGTGACTAAGTTTCTGACAATTCCATCTGTTTTTGGTTGGGACATTTTGGGAGAAATCGATTCCGTATACATACCGAGAGGCAAACATATGTCGGCTTGCGATGATATATTCATTGTAAGTGGTCTCCGAGACAGACGCTCATGAATTCGTACTGTATATTACTGGCATCTTGGAGATATACTGTTCACTAAGAAACATATACTTTAGCTCATAAACAATAATACATAATACTATTACCGAGAAAAATATGCCCAAGAATTTATTATCAAGAGGCTTATTTCTTTATTTAGAGAAATAAATACTGTAAGAGTTCTGTGTTGTTTGGTTTATAATGCTCTCGTGGTCAGATATTTGTTATCCTTGTCACGTGTTCTTGTAAAATGATGCAGAAATAAGTGGTAACAATCAGGGCTCTAGAAATCCACTAGCCCGACGTCCTGGACTAGTCTAATGCTGAATCGGGCTACCAACAGTTGAGTTGAAGTTAGTCCTGGACTAGTCTAATGCAGAATCGGGCTACCAGCAGATGAGTTGAAGTTAGTCCTGGACTAGTCTAATGCTGAATCGGGCTACCAGCAGATGAGTTGAAGTTAGTCCTGGACTAGTTTAATGCTGAATCGGGCTACCAACAGTTGAGTTGAAGTTAGTCCTGGACTAGTCTAATGATGAATCGGGCTACCAGCAGATGAGTTGAAGTAAGTCCTGGACTAGTCTAATGCTGAATCGGGCTACCAACAGATGAGTTGAAGTTAGTCCTGGACTAGTCTAATGCTGAATCGGGCTACCAACAGATGAGTTGAAGTTAGTCCTGGACTAGTCTAATGCTGAATCGGGCTACCAACAGTTGAGTTGAAGTTAGTCCTGGACTAGTCTAATGCTGAATCGGGCTACCAACAGTTGAGTTGAAGTTAGTCCTGGACTAGTCTAATGCTGAATCGGGCTACCAACAGATGAGTTGAAGTTAGTCCTGGACTAGTCTAATGCTGAATCGGGCTACCAACAGTTGAGTTGAAGTTAGTCCTGGACTAGTCTAATGCTGAATCGGGCTACCAACAGATGAGTTGAAGTAAGTCCCGTACAAGTCTGTTTTTAAAGCAAACCAACATCAGCAATAGTTCAGTTGTAAGTCAAACATCAGAATCCCACAAACACATACATGTGAACATTAATTTTAGATTGTGGAGCTATAATTGTACATGTATATGTTTATTTGTTACTAAATTGACCCATATTATCGGGCAACTAGCTTCAAATTTTACACTTCCATTAGGCCGGTACAAGTGTCTCTGAATTTGTTCTAGATCTCTGACACTACACAATGGACAGACATCATGATTCATCAACCTACCCAGTATTGTTGAATATTTGATACCTTATAGTACCATATAAATACAACCAGATTCAAAGCTTGATCACTGAGCTCCGCTATTCCATATTCCAATCACAGAAAGTATTTGTTTGCCTTTTATTTGGATCCCAATTTCCTGGGCACGTGCCATGGTCCCCAAACTAGTGAGAACTAGAAGTGGATCATTTGACGTATATACATGCGTGCTTTATTCTTAAACATCATTTTTTCTCAAAATGCTTCTATGTTCTGAAACCTTTCCTCAGAGTTTTTGAATTTATGTAATACTAAAATGTTATGGACAATGTTACTTAATTGAAAATATTGATTCAGAACTCTTACTGTATCCGTCTCTGGTACCATTAATATAAATATTTAATGAGTACGTTTTAAGTCACACCAAGAAAACTGACATAGATCCAATACATACAATATCCCTTGTACATTTCTGAAGGTTCAACAATAATGGACTAAAGACTACAAGGACCACAATGGAAATAAGAGTTTTTACTTGAACTATTGTTTGTGTTATCCTTAGCATATGATGTTGATTGATATGGATTTATTGTTTCTTACTTATTGTTGTTACTAATATGTGTCTTAATTTTATATTGCCATGTAAAAATTGTACATTTTATGTTGAAATAAATATATCTATCTAGTTTATTTTGAACTACTAGTATAAGGCTTAGTCGAAAATAACGTAACGTAACGTAATATAACAGAACAGAACAGAACAGAACAGAACTGAACAGAACTGAACTGAACTGAACTGAACTGAACTGAACTGAACTGAACTGACCTGAACTGAATTAAACCAAACTTACATGAAAACCTATATATTTGAAGCGATACCTATTATGGATCTCGTTTTTCAGACTGAAGTTTTTGGTGTTTACAAGTTGAGCATAATACATTGATGTAAGAGCTTACAAGTTTCAACTGTCAGTGACACATGATACAATTGTTAACTTCCCCGTGTTATACATACTATTATATATCAACATGCAATAAATCAATACTCAAATATCTCGGCATGTGTGACATATTTGACTGATGAAACACATGCATTTTTTTCCTGCGTCTAAACAATATAATTATTTTCCAAATTATCACGTGGTGTACCGACAACAACATCTCTTACATATTTCAAATACATTTCTATAAAGTCAACTTTTGTGCTAATAAGAATATCATTTCACAGCTTTTTTTGTGAGAAATTCTTTCAATAATTTGACGGCGCGATTAACAATCGACAACCACTTGTCAAAATAGCGGAGTCGCGCGAGTTTTTGCTTGAAACGATCACATTGCGGCGTTATTATCACATACATAATATAATTATTTGCAAGTTGATGGCCGCAAATTTAGCAAAGGTTGATTGAATTAACAAGATATGCAACTTTTACTTGAGAAAGACAGCAGGAATGTGGGAGCCACTAATTGGTATCTCAGTGTGGTAATTAGATATAAAGCGTATTTCGTCGTCTGTTCTTTTGATTATATGCAGATTCTACTATTAAACAGTCAGATAAGAAGTATTAGACAACACAACGAGGTCACTAATCATTAATGAAATAATAAAACATGACATTGCTGTTGTGGGGAGTGCGCAAGAATAAAAGGCTTTGTATTCAGTGCGTTGACTGTTATCCAGAATGCTCATAGAGACTCACGCGGGCAATACACAAAACTATCATATAGATCTTATCATGTCTAAATCAATTTGGTTTCTTCGTTTTTTGTTGAATAAAATGTCAATATGCTTGTAATGGTAGATTCCACTACATGTTTGAATCGTTTTGTCGCTCAAAACTAACAATACAATCACGGATCTATAAACCATGGTTTATAGGTCCGTGATACAATACAAAGCGCGGGACAACAAAGTCACGATGATAAACAAACGAATGCAAATAAAGTTGTTTATTTTAATCAGAAACCCTCTGTGCAATGACATTCAAGTCAATGGAGCGTAATGAAACGTTATCTATGAATCGATGAATGATAGAATAGGTTATAAAGCCTGTATTCATAATAAGGCCGAGAATATGGAATTCATCTGAACGCTACATTCGGAATGCTTCTATAATTGGACTTGTCGACACAGTGCAAGTATTTCCGAATGTCGGTTCTTCCTGTTTTACAATGGCGATAATTGATCGGTTTGTGTTTGCTTCGATGAGTATTTTATTGCTTAGCAAGATTGATCACGGAAAAAGTCAATTTGAATAAAATAAGAATAAAATGCTCCACTAAAGATCTGGCGTTCTCTGTAAGCCAAGAGATTAATTGAGCTCACATGATTCTGAGTAACCCGAGCAATATGTCTATTATCTGATGCATACTAAATTTGGAATATCTCATTGAAGGCATGCCCTGAATATTGTCAACATGGGAAATATGCTAATTATTGTCACAATTGTAGTAAAGTGTAGGGGAAGGATTCAGATCAATCGTTTGTTCGGTTATCGCAAGTGAAACTCGCTCTCAAATTTTTGATGAAGAATTTTGAGCAGTTGATGAATAATTGAGTTTGCATCCGTCATATTTGCAATCAATTATTAAAACATAAAATGTGCATTTCAGGATAATATTTCGATGCGAAATTTTCTAACCGGAATAAATACATGTTAACAAAATAACATAGCAGTGAAATATTAACGTTGTAAGATACTAATTATTTGAAACATAGTCCCGATTCCAGTGACATCTTGAGGAAGAGAACTGCAGAGTTTAGGGAAAGTTACTAGGGATTCCAAAGCTTACCGAATACAGGGTAGGGCTTTCAACGCGGAAATATGTAAAAACAAAATAATGCACTGTGTACCTGTCCAACCTATTCCCGCCTTGTCTTAAAAGGGGAGGTGTCTTACTCTACCCATAGTAGATGAATGTGCATCTACATTACCTGGTGCACAACTTCACATGCTGATAAACATTCCAGGAAAGTTTGATGGCTGTAGCTGGAAAACATTTTCAGTTATGTGTTATACAAGTTTAACACGTTATTTGTACACATATCTACCGTATTTTATCACTTTAGTTTAATTTGAACGAAATATATTAAATAAACTTTTTTTCTATTTTTAGAAACACTGACCTTGATCTTGACCTCGGGTGCAAATTTTCACAGTATACATACATCTCTGTGAAGGTTACATCTCTGTGAAGGTTTATAACTGTAACTCAAATACTTATCGAGATAAGTGTTATACTGAAATACATGCCCTATATGCCTAATTTCAATTACGTCAAGGGCCATAACTATTCGTCTGGGTACAACCACTAACAAAACCAAAGATGCACTTGTAACTGCGCATACCGGTTAACATTCCTCTTACGTTCCTTGTCTCTGACTTGTACATCTATAGCGCGGTCAGCTTCAACGCTTTATATACATTTTTTTTGTAAGTCAAGGGCCATAACTCTATTTTTACTGGAAGTAGCCACAAGCTTTACCCCTAGTTCACAACTTCCAAGATCACATGTTTATTAACATTGCTGTAAAGTATACATATCTAGCTCTCATACTTTTATACGCGACACAATATTGCTCTATATGATATATCTTCAAAAAGTCAATGACCATAACTCTGCACTTACTAGGTACAGCCACACGCAAAAACACAGTTACACAACTGCACATACTGATTAACATTCCCGTAAAGTTTTGTGACTCTGGCTTATATAGCTTTGGAGATATGCGCAACACAAGATAGCATGCTCAATGTTTTAACTAAGTCAAGGGTCATATTGGCACATATTGGGGGAAGAAACACACAATACAATTTTACATGCTGGTTAACATTCCTGCAAGGTTTTGTGACTCTGGCTCATATATTTTGGATATATGCGCAACACTGGATTTTGTGATGGACGGAAGGACAAATCTATATACAAATGTATGCCCCTGGGGGCACGAAAACACATCACCACTAGATACTAATGAAAAGTGGGGGGAGGGGGGACAAAGATGAATTACAACATTAGGAGATAGTAATTACTGAGTATTGATACCTGACATGACATGTGATCTGTACAGTGATCGTCATTCTTCGTGTACAATGGATCAAGATACGTCATGAATCAATTCTTCAGTTTCCGGTCTCATACCATGTTTTTTACCAAACTTAAATGTTGACTGAAAATGTGTAGTACTTGGCGACATGTTAATCTAGATTATGAGAATGGTGAATAACTAAACTTGAAGTATTGTTGAATTCCAAATTGTTGGTGCCGAGACATAGCGCAGATAAGAAAGTTTATGCTACATCATCTAGGGGCCACAACTGCGTAAAATAATTGAACAGAAACCAGGGAATGATATGCTCATCTGCTATTGGTATTGGAACTTCCCTTGAAGTTTCAGAAAAAAATCCATACAGTGGTGGAGCGAGTGTTTACTGACTATGCTATACATGTATATTCAAGCAATTTAAAGGTGACCATGAATGAAAGTTGGATACATTGGTATGTACTGCAAATCTGACGTTTCTTGTCTATCATGAATGGCAAACTTGTCAGTTTTGACAGTTATGGCCACAAGATACTAATTACAGTAATGTACCAGTGTTGTATGACAATTTCCCTGTCGACTTACCAACTTGTAACAAGTAGCAATAATAACAAGCCACATTATGTGTGATACAGAATTTAACCTTCTATGGTATGTTGAATGGTGGCTGCTTCAAAACTGAACAACAAGACAAGCAGCTTGGAGGCGGGGTGCGAGGCGGGGTGCGAGGCGGGGTGTGAGGCGGGTGTGAGCCGGGGTGCGAGGCGGGGTGCAAGGCGGGGTGTGAGGCGGGGTGTTAGGCGGGGTGTGAGGCGGGGTGCGAGGCGGGGTGTGAGGCGGGTGTGAGCTGGGGTGCGAGGCGGGGTGTTAGGCGGGGTGTGAGCCGGGGTGCGAGGCGGGGTGTTAGGCGGGGTGCGAGGCGGGGTGTGAGGCGGGTGTGAGCCGGGGTGCGAGGCGGGGTGTTAGGCGGGGTGCGAGGCGGGGTGTTAGGCGGGGTGCGAGGCGGGGTGTGAGGCGGGGGGTTCAAATCCACTCACTAGAATGTTCTTCCCATAATTTGACTGAAAATAGTATGTGGAGTCTTATGAATATTTGAAGTCACTCGTTCTCCACTTCCGGATCATTTGGAGTTATCAACAGGCAATAACATCTTGTCAAGTAGGAATTGTTTGCCCTGAGACTAACTGTTATGTAATGATATTTTATCAAATATTAACAACACAATTTATCAAGGGCAGCTTTTATTTACATAAACTTCAACAAGGTGCATATTATATACATACATGTATAACATACACAAAACTAAACAAGCAATGGTTCAGTTTAAAACAGTTTCATGAATCTAGGAGTTAAATTCTTATTGCATCATCAGGCAAAGAAACAACATTTGCACTGGGAGGCAAATATTTTAAGGTCTATGTGTAATGTTTATGAATTTTTTGGTGAAATAGAAAATGTAAATACATCTTTCAACAGAAGAAATCTTGCTGATAACAACATACTTAAACTAAAAGTATAGATCAGTACATTCATGGATTAGTAATGCTTTGAGCAAAATGATGAACAAACTGCCTTAAAAAAGAATTACCAAAGTACTGTACTAAAATTAGTTCAACAGAAAACAATAGAAAACAGCACGTAGTATATATAACAACAGAAACATAAACACAAATTGAGAACTCCTTCATAGAATATTACCAAAAAATGTCTATGTTATGAAACATTATATGATAGATAACATTGGAAAGCACTTTCAGAGAACACATATAAAAGTTTGAACACATACAAATACAATTAATTCACAATAAATCAACACAATGCCTAATACACATAATTGTAGCAATATTCCTTGCAGTTACAAACATAACATGTTACAAAAAAATATTGGAAATTCATGTAAGTATTTTCACCCAGTGACCGGCAGCAATTCTTGTCATACAACACCCTGATATGGGTTGAAATACAGAATCAAGTTATACTTTAGTCTGTAACAAAAAATACAATACCACACAAACAGTACAAATTTTTAGGGGTGTCAATGAATATTCGGATATTCGATGTGCGTCCTAATATTTGAATACTGATTTGGCATTCGAATATTTGATAAAATTAATATTTTTAATACAAAAGCTGAATGCAAGTGTATTAAATTTCAATGATGGGTATTTTCGCATAGAACAACATTTTACAGGTGAAAATAATATCTACATGTGTTAATAGGCCCTGGAAATATTAGTAATCGTTGGAATATTTTCAATTTGAGTGGTCAGTTTAACAACACAAATTTGATAAGCTATAGTTAAACTTCGAATTTCAAATTTATTATTATTCAATAAGAAGGTGGCATGTACGAATATTCGTTCGGAAGGTTGACCGAATATTCGAAAACCAAAATTGCCGTTCGTTGACATCCCTACACATTTTCTATATTGTATTAGGCTACTGTTGAGCATGTTTTACATACTCTGTTTGATTTATTCAGGATAAAATCACTGTCTCCAAATGCTGCATAACTAGAACACATTTTAGTCTCTTAATTTCATACAAGATTTATATCCAATATTTTATTCAGACACATAAACAAAGTTCTAACACACTGACATTTTGATGATTTGACTCATCGATTACTTAAAATACCAACATGAAATTCAGAAATCATGACTTCTTCAATGTTTATTATTCAAATTAAGATATTCAAAACGTCCAGTTTCAAATAATAAACATGCCATTGAGATCCTGCAAATTTGCAACATCTAGTATTAACAGACATCATTTGACTGCAGTTTAATACATGCAGATTCAAATAGCAGCACACGTTTTACTGGTTCCCTGACAAGGTCACATGATATCTTATCCACCAAGAAAACAAGGCAGAGCTTTCCTTGTTCACACGAGTTCACAGCCTCCGATGAAAAGAAGTACAGTAAGACCTCCTTTAAAGACCACCTCAATAATAGGACCACCTCAATAATAGGACCACATCAGAATTGAGACCACAATTTTCAAATCCATTATCACTATTTTGCTCTTCATTCAATCTCAATAATAGGAGCACCTCAATAAGAAGACCAGTTTTCAAGGGTTCTAAGGTTGGTCTTATTAGTGAGGTTTTACTGTATTTCAAAATCCCAGTAGTTGCTTTTCTGTTTCTTTCTCATCCTATAATTTACAACACATCCGTATGATGATCATGTAAAGAAAAACAAGTAGCACATCTTGTGTCCTGTCTAGCATTCATAACAAATTGTACAATGATTTGAGACATCATCAAAAGCTAAAATGTTACAAATTGGGAAAATATGCGCGATAAGTCCCAAATTTTGGAAAATAAGAGCATGGTTATCTTACTTATAAATGCTATAATTTCCTGCTTTTGCTGAATGTATTATTACTTCTCCCTTCCATCTCGAAGTGCTTTTTTCAGGATGGCAAAAAAGTTGGTAAATTCTTTCAAATTTTTTTAGGGAAAAAGGACACTTTTTGGGGGAAAATGGAGGCTTTTTGCTAGGCGAAACAGGCGAAATTCGGCAGTAAAATTGAACAAAAAAATCACTGCAACCTTTCATGTCTTCATTTTTGTTGAAAACGTTTCCCAATTCAAAGTATAGGCAAAATTAAAAGTTCAATATATATTAGTATTTTGGCCACTTTAGTTGTTTTACATGAAGTAAAGGGTAAAATATATTAATTGAGTAAATATTTATAAACCTTGGCAATTCTTGCTCGTTTTCTACCCCTCTCATCCTCCTCTTCTTCAAACATCTCCTCTAATCTACGTTTGTATCTGTAACATTCAACACAAATACTCAAGTACATTTAAACAAAATTCCTATCATTGAATTATCTCAATTAAACAAGTGTATCGCTCAGCTGGGTACCGGAAGTTTCTATCTTCACCTTTGTTTCAATCATAGATAAATACAATCTTATCAAGTTTCATGGAGTTCAGGTAGGAAATAAAGCCTCTAAAGTGCTAAAACAGTTTTTTTATGATTCGATTTATTAGGGAGCTGTTGACCCTACATAGAACAGTTTATATATATATTTTACATAATCTTCATTTATATAAGACCTTCAATCAGACGAACTGAATGTAAAGCAGACAGGAAACGAGGCCTCTAGGGGAAGTAACTGCTAAAATGAGTTTGCAAATATATACCAAAATCACACAAAGTAATGGTTCAAGGGAAATAAGTCAGAATTATACTTGGGAATTCAAAGTAAAAATGCCACGGAACCATTTTAAACCTCAACATCTTTCAAACAGAATCAATGTTTTCTTCAATTGATAGGTCAGAACAAATTATGTTTACAAATGGTTATGCTTAATTGATTTTTAAAGTCTAATTTTCTGCAACTTTATAGTGGCATTGTCTGAGTCAATGAGCTGACATTTCTGAAGGCCATACAAAACCATTAGAGAAAAAAAAACAGTACAAATATTCAAAATATTGACATTTATTCCCCTTGACTGAAAATAACAACAACTTTTTGTGACATAACTGCCCACCCACTACCTGTGATTAATAATGCATTTGTTCACCATTAAGTTTATAATTTGAGAATTTCACAAAAAAATGAAGAATTATGTTTTAATTTTAATTGCATAGTCAAAATGCTTGGCACTATTTCTCAGAAAAAAACTGTTGAGTAAATATCAAGTACATGAACTTACACTTCGGATTCTGGGTTATTGGACTGGTTTCTACAGTTTTCTAGTTTCCGCTGGACTGGTCCGATCAATTCTCTTTGTAATGGCTCCTGAATCTTCACCATACTTTTTATTCCTGAAGAGTTTATAAGAATTGTTAACGTGTATTGAATGCTTACACTAACTGTCATATTGGAGATAATTTAATTTCATTGTTGTGCTCAAATTAATGCAGTCCAGAGTTTACTCCATTTTCAGCATTAAGCGATCGCTGGTTAAGAATTTCATTTAGAATGCCAATTGTTGACAAAACAGCAAAACATAGTAGCAACAAACTTGAAGCATTGGAGAGAAAGAAGTAAAACTAATTCCATGAAGCATTCTTCTTCATATTTTAGTACTATAACACACCAGGGTTTTCCCTAGGATTTTTCAGCAAGGAGTCCTTAGGCTCTCAAGTTTGATAGAGTGGGGGTCCTATGTAGGGTCCCAGATATGCAGTTTATACTTGACAAAAGTTGATTTTAGGGGTACAAGGAATGCACAGTAAGTTAAAAATGGGAGTCCCTAGAAAGAAAAGGGGAGTCAGGGACTCGAGATTTCTGTGTCAGGGAAATCCCTGCTTATAATGACATCGGATGTATTAAAAAATTGGCCATACCAAAAGTCATTATCTGGGTCTGACAACCATTTTTCTATATGGAAATGTGATTGCTAATATCAATGACAAGGACAGTTGATTGTATATTTTTGCACTTCTTCAAATGGTCTCAATTAGGTGTTTAACAGGTAATAAACCCAATATAAAACAGCACAAAGATGTGTTTGACCTTTATGAATACATTTAAATTTATCTAACTTAAAGGGTAAGCCATTTCTGACTTAGGAGACACCTACTTTCAGAACACTTACTTCTAGATTCCTATCCTTTAATGCCAGGCACCAGGCAGGTAGGCACACGGTACCCATTATTTAACTTGCTGGCGGCTCACCAACCGGCCATATATCAGAATGTACATATATATCAGGATTTGAAACTTCGATGAAGGTTTGTACATATCCATAGCACTTAACCTTACAGTAAAACCCATGAGATAATTATTGCATCTTGTTGTGTAAATATTCCATTGTTGAAAGCAACTACCAGCGATGGTATAAATCTTTACTTAAACCAACTTGGCCAGTCCTGACACATATAGGTGAACAAGATGTTCCTTGCACAGACATTCACTCACTGCATAACTACATGATATTTGAACATGACCCTTTTCATCAGAGATTATTAAGAAAATGAAAGAAGCAATATTTTTCATACTTTTTATTTGTTGTGCCATTTTCTTGATTTCAACTGATCCGGTTTTATACAGTAACACCGATGTAACATAACTGAAAGAAATCAAGCAAATTATCATACAAAACTTTGAGATTTTATTCAAGATACAAACTAACTTGAATTTTCAAAACATGTATACTGTATAAAGAGATTTACAGCAAGCTTATTTTCAACTTAGTGTTTTCAAATTCTGCTGTAAAGCTCAACCATTTTTCAACAAAACCTTCTGTTTGAAAAAATTTCAGTTGATATAAGAAATGTAGATTAAAATGCTTGTTTATATAAAATTTAGATATGAAAAGCCTGTTCTTTTAATTACATGTGACTATATGATTACTTCACATACTTATCTAGACTATATGATTACTTCACATACTTATCTAGACTATATGATTACTTCACATACTTATCTAGACTAATTCCCTCTTCTCCAGCACTGTAAATAATGGCAGCTAAAGCAATCTACAATAGTAAGAACATAAACAAACTGTAAGGAGCTGATGCAATGACATGAAGCAGCAACGCCGACGCAATGACATGAAGCGCCCACTTAAGCTTCAACAGTGATGAAAAACTTTTAAAGCTTAAATTATGTAACTTGCAAAACAATAAACAATGTTAAACATTTTTTTATCAAGCATTTAAGAAGCAGGAGATCCATATAGTCAGTTCAATAATTGAAGCTATGATTATATCACAAAATGTACACTTCAATCTGTTTGAATTTACAGTATTCAGTAAATTTCAGTAAAGTAGGGGTTATGAAAACTTGGCAATGCAGTAAGTTATTAAATTAAGCAGAAACCTAAACTACACAACTATGATATTGAATAGTAAACATTTGAAGAAATCAGAATACAATAGGTGAAGTTGTATAAGCCAATGATAAGAGATGTTTGTAAAACACCATGCCCCCTGTAACCTTGACCTTTGACCCCAAAATCAGTAGGGTTTCTTTGCTACCCAAGATGAATGTGTGGACCAAGTTTGAGGATGATAGGTCAAGGGGTTCTTGAGTTATTGATCGGCAACGAAAAGGTTACAGACCGACTCTTCGAAGGGTGCATAGAAAGTAGGAATAATTGAAAAGAAATATTACTTCGCAGCCTTGTTTTATTTGATTACAATATTCATAGGCAATTGGATTGTTCAGTTCACAAGTTATTTGTTTCTGGAGTCACTTGCAGGTATCACTGAAGCATAGGCCAACCTTTTCAGTCATAAGTTGTGAAGACTTGACCTAGCACCAGTGAAACAATATCACACTTTCAGCCAAGGAGCATGTAAACTAAACATCATATTGTCTTCTTCTGCATGAAAATCTCCAAAAACACGTTAAAAATTCTAAACCTTATCCAACATACTACTCTGCTGATGAAAAAGTAGGAATACTAGGAGCTGTTTTGGTAAACTAGGAAAAAAATTGAATCCCTTTTAAAAAACTAGGAAGAATCCGGAAAACTAGAAAAAACTAGGAATGCTGGAGAGCCTGGATCTTACTTGGAGAGTAAATAATAATAGGCAAGCATCTGTTGACAAAGATTTTTCAACATTATAGATCTTACTTGAGACGGAGCAAATATAAGACAAGCATCTGTTGACATGGATTTTTCAACATTATAGATCTTACTTGAGACGGAGCAAATATAAGACAAGCATCTGTTGACATGGATTTTTCAACATTATAGATCTTACTTGAGACGGAGCAAATATAAGACAAGCATCTGTTGACATGGATTTTTCAACATTATAGATCTTACTTGAGACGGAGCAAATATAAGACAAGCATCTGTTGACATGGATTTTTCAACATTATAGATCTTACTTGAGACAGAGCAAATATAAGACAAGCATCTGTTGACATGGATTTTTCAACATTATATATCTTACTTGAGAAGGAGCAAATATAAGGCAAGCATCTGTTGACATAGATTTTTGAACAAATTCTTCAGCATTTTTTCTCAGCCGCTCAACACTCTCTGGTTTGTCTTTGAAATATCGAGTCTGAAATGTGAAATTGTGTATAAATGGTTCACAATCTGATTCATACTGTAATTGCACATCAATATAACCAAAAGAAAGGCAGACAACTGAACAATAATATAATATATATTCCGGTATTTGAGTACATGATACATGGATAATTAACAGCCCTTTTTTATGGCAAATTTGGGGCTCCCCAAAGAATGTTTTTCCCCTACTTAGAAAGAAAATTCCGTCAGTGAAATACTTTAGAATTTTAGCCTTATTAATACCCGTATCAAAAGTACCCACCATACTTCCCCTAAAATTGAAAAAAATGGCTGATCAAGACATACAATTATATTAAAATAATAATTATAACATGTGCATAATACCCATGTCCTACACACCAACACCTAGGATAGCACAACAAAGAGTTGACTCTTATTTCCATTGTGGTCCTAATTTCAACCTGCTTAGATATGATTTGCTATTATCTTATTGTAGACAAAAAAGAACATCATCTGACATGAGGAAGAGTCCTTGATTTTATCATGAACTATTCCTTTCTTCTTGCAAATGTTTATGGAAGCAAAGCAAACATAGAAGTGATGAATTTTACCTTTAAATCAATAAGAAATCCTTCCAAAGGTCTAAATGGATTATGTACAGTTAAATGATAGTGAAGTTTGTCCATTAGTAAAAGTTCAAATCCGAGGATAATGTTTGCAAATTTCTCCCTGTCTCCTTTAAGGTTACCAACAAACTGACCAATAGATACATTAAACTCTTCTACTTTACAGGACAAGTATACAGAAGTCAACCTGAAAACAGAAGGATGGAAAATAAGGTCATACGTATAATACTACAATAATACAAGCGGATAATAAAGTATGACAAAAATATAGGCATGTAATAAACCAGAGGTTAAGATTTGTTGTGCAACATAAAATGCTGAGATGTTACGATTGTTGGTTAATCAAGATCCAAAATGGATTTCGGTAAGGTAACGTACCTTTTATCGAAAGGTTAACCAATCCGCATCAACATTACAAATGTTGTTTGGTTGAGGAGAAATTGCCTTGGTGGTTAACTTAAGATTTGATTGGTTAACACAACACTGATATGCAAATAGCAAAACCGTGTTAGAACAGCTGTGCCGAAAAAACTCTTAACCTGTTCCCAATTAGAATTATTAGATAAATAGCCTTATCAGCTTTCTGCACTGCATATCAATTGCAGATAACCAATAATGCATACTGATAAGGGCAGTTCACTTACACAGTGTGCATAGGGGTTTTGACAAATTTATGGATTTTGACACCTTTGTAATGTAACCACAATTTAAGGTATCATTAGTCACATTTCAAACATACCTAAGAAGAATTATGTAAAGGCCAGAATTCTGAAATTTCTACATGGAAAAATGAATCTTATAGCAATTTTGTCAGGACGAACACAAGTCGTACTCATATCTTTTGAGAACCAATGATTCAACAGTATATCAATGTGATAACTGCATTAGTTTGGACGTATGCTTGCTTTGTACACATTGCTTATTTCCTTCCTTTTGATGAAATTAGTGCAGAAAATGCAGATTTTTCTACTAATTAGAATTATCTCTGTCTCAGAAAAACTGATTATCTCTCCCACATTTTACAGTCAAAGGGGAGATATGCACGTTTTGTGGTAAAGAAATTTTGTCCATAAAATTATTAACAATTTAACAGACATTTTAACCAAACTATAACAAATATATTAAGCCTGATGGAGGGCATCACAAAACTTAAAGTATAACAAAACTTCTGTAAATGAACTCACAACCATTGTCTACTTACATCAAATCTTTTGGATGAAAATCCATTATAGAATTATGTATGTAGAATCTTTTGAAGTAGGTAAGAGCTGTCCCCTGCCAAGAAAGGTATGTTGAATAGAAAACACATAATCTCCCATACAGTTCACAAATAATGTAACTTTACATACTCACAATACATTTTAAATAAATTCCATTCAGTAACATGATTCTAGAGCAAAGAATGGATTAGACAAATGTAGACCTGTGTATCTATTCATGTACATTATCTGATCTTGGAGATAAAACTAAAAGTCATAAATTAAAGCTTATATGAAACATAAATTGTAAGCTAAATGTGAACAGTGTCATTGAGAGGGAATGAAAATATTAATCAAAATATTTGAACATTTCACAGCAATATTCTTTTAACTTCTTTTGAACCAGTTATATTGTTATAATTCAGAAACTTAAATACCTGTACATATTTTGGCATGGTTGGATTAAATTTTTTACAAAATGAACTCAAAATAAACTCAAAGTGTCTCATCATCAACTTTTCTTCACCAGGAGTAAGGAAATGCTCCCTCTTACTTGCACTCTGGAATAAAATGAATATGGAAAATAGATGACATGTATACTACTGCTACATTAACAAAATAAGTAGATATTTTCATGAGATAATGAACATAAATATAACTTCAAAACATCATATATGTACAAATTCAATGTTCCACTCTCGATGCTAATCAGGCTTAATGCACAAAGGCGTCTTTTATTAAACACTTTTACAGATAGGATCAAACATAAGTCAGGGTTTTCCCTAGGATTTTTCAGCTAGGGGTCCTTGGAGTTGGACCCTTGTGTTTGATAAATTGCAGGTCCTTGGTAAATTTGTAGGGTCCCAGATGCAGTTTACTCTTGACAGAAGTGTATTTTAGGGGTCCCAGGGATGCACTGTAAGTTGAAAATGGGAGTCTCTAGAAAGAAAAGGGAGTCAGAGACTCAAGATTTCTGTGTCATGGACATCCCTGCATAAGGTTAATAATTAGTAAATTTTATACTGTTGTAGTGGAACTTCCAGTCTCACTTCTGATGTTATATAAATATTTGGTAATATTCCTACATGTATGTCTGAACAACAACAATCAATTTCCTCACATTTTTCTTCAATTCATTAAGGAATCATATCTTTTCCTTGATTCAATAAGTTAAAACACAGTAAATGATAATTTAACCAGTATTTGTTACTGTTAACTTTCAACATAATATTTTAATTTATCATCTATAAAAAGTTGCAATAAACAATATTTAGCAAGAATGCCTTACATCCATATTTTGTCCAAATGCATTGACAAATCTTTCATTGGCTTCCCTTCTTAGTAAATCTATCTCTGGTGCCCCAGTGAACATCCAGTGACGTTTCTGTGTTCCAACGGCAAACATCTCTGAATCTACAATATAAAAGGAACAACCAACAGAGTTATCGTTGAACCGCAATGTTTTTAAAAAACGACTTGATGTTAACAGTATCATGAAAGTCTCACTCACTCTCACAAATATTGATAATGTTCAGTTATTTATTTTTCTTAGAACACATAATGTGACATATGACAAGTACAGCAGAGTTTTAGATGTATTGCCTTTGGGCAGCGCACCACTTTCCATTTTTGTTTTCTGGGAATTTCATCCTTTCAGGCATGCGTTTATTATTCATCAGCTATTAAGCATCAGTTTTTTTAAAAATAAGTGTATTCCATAATTGATTGTTAGAAAAATATCAATGTTACACCAATATCATTTCTATCAATGACAGCTCTACTAAATTATCATTCAGATCAAATTGCAAGTAGCTGATGTAGTGATGTGGGGTTAGACGGCCGCCCGGTTAGCTCAGTTGGTAGAGCACCGTACTAATGTTTAGGGGGTCGTGGGTTCGAGCCCCACATCGGGCGCACTTTTTCCCCTTGATTTACTTTAATGGTGGCAGCGGTGTTTGACGGCCCACGGTGGTTGAGCCTCAAATGCCGGAAGGGGGAGGAGTGTAGTGATGTGGGGTTAGACGACTGCCCGGTTAGCTCAGTCAGTAGAGTGCCGTACTAGTGTTTAGGGGGTCGTGGGTTTGAGCCCCACATCGGGCGCACTTTTCCCCCTTGATTTACTTAACTGACTTAGCAAAAGTCACAGGAATTGCCATTGGACTTTATCAAAGAATGAAACAAGTGAAAGTGAACGCATGAAGCAACTAACATGACTAAATTATAACGACAGTCCAAAAAATATTATGCGTCACATGTTTTCGCGACTACGCTGTTTTATATATTGTACATAATGAAAGAAGACATGTGCACAGCTATTATACGGTATGTAATTAACTACATGTCACCTTATAATCGCACATCAAACAATAACAGACAATTTGTTTTCTTTTCCCGAAATAACCGTCTTTTCATTGATCTTTGTCATTAGACGCTTGCTGGGTTCAGTTTAAAAGCAGGTTCCGGTCAAACTCTTCATAGCAGTTATTTCCCTTGGCGTGTGGAAGTAGCCATTGTCCTGATCGGAAGCATTCTACTATTTTGATATAGTATTAGAGCCGTGGTTTTGATGGACATTCAAAGTAATAAAAACTATTTGATGAATAAATAATCGTTCCGTATTTTAAGAATATACTGGTGCAAATCTCATAAATATGTGCTCGAAATGCACCAGAAGCCACCATTTCATACCTTACAATTAAATATATACACAGTAGTCATTTTCAAGTTAGGTATTACGATAATAAGACCGCTGTGATATTCAGAATTATGAGCTAAACACAAGGTAACAGTATTATAATAAGTTTGCATTCTGTTTGTATTTGTATTGTGTATATGGTATCAATTTGTGCAGCTTAATAATATATGTAATGTGCTGTAATATGTTTGTAAATGTTAGTACAATGTATGATGTTTTATGCATTGACATACCCGTTTATATTTGATTTTTCAGTGCCTTTGTAAAATATTACAAAGACAAAATAGAATTACCACACAAAACTTATAACGTTGTCATCAACCCAGCAACACATATAATTATATAACATTGGCCTTCTGTTGTCATCAACCCAGCAACACATGTAACTATATAACATTGGCCTTCTGTTGTCATCAACCCAGCAACACATATAATTATATAACATTGGCCTTCTGTTGTCATCAACCCAGCAACACATATAACTATATAACATTAGCCTTCTGTTGTGATAGTTTGAATGTTCTCGTATATGTATATTTTAATAATAACCGATCCAATTTCTATGCTTATAATATACTTTTTTATTGTATAGTGTCATTGAATACATGTATATGTAAAAATAGGCGTTTAATTAGTTCTTTTGTTTCAGAACAACTGCTTATAAGTAAACAAATTCAAGTAAAATACCTGCATGTGCACTGTTAGTGGAGTGGATACCAAACACATGCATTATTTGTGACACTTGAATATCATATATCATACATTATTGACAAATATTCCATTGTGTAACAATACAAAATTACTAAAATATATTACATGTATAAAAGTGAGAACGACAGAAGACATATATAACGGTATCACATTTCCGCCATCACCAAAAAACCTAGAAGTGTGTTTGGGTAAGCATACAATCCTTGAACTTTTTTTTCCAACTACGGAGGTATAAGTATTTCCTTATTGTTTATACATGTAATTGTAAAGCTTAAACGACAATATTGCCTCACTCAATCTTATGGGGATCAATATAGGCTCCAGCAAATGTTACCAGATTTAAAGTCACATTTTTTCAAAATGTTCTTTAGTGAATACAATGTGATGCTCCTTTCCATATTATCCTCCAAAATCATCGGTTATCCAAAACGTTATACTAAGAGATTATAGAAGGAAACGGCCCAGTTGTTCTACGTATGCAATGAGCGATGCAGGATGAAAGTTTTAGGCGATGTTCAGGAGTAGAATTTAGTAAACTTCGTCTCTACATGCGTAGTGTAACATCTAAATTGATGGTTGTTGCGAGGATAAACATCTCGCTGTAAAAGAGAATTTAAGTTGCTGCAGGGAACGCCACATACATAAAACAGTGCCTCCCCACACAAACACCCGGGAAAACAATAAATCCATAAAAAATAAGGTATTTGAGGAAGCTCAAGGGTACATTAGTAAGGGAACAAGGGCGCAAAGAATAGCCAGGCCGACAACAAGGGACAACTAGGAGAACCAAAGATGACACACAGAGTGGGATTAATGGATGGAAATGATCACAGGACGACTGTGTTTGTCATTTTAAAAGAGCATCTTGTGAAATAAAACTAACTGTTGTTTTAGCAAATTTCTAACATAATTTGTTATATTTAATGTCTGATTGGTTCAATATGAAGAGAGAAAATAATCATGTAAACGGGAGGTTTAGTATCACACATGTTTGTGACTCAGAGACACTGACTCGTCTTCTCTTGCCTCGCGATGAATAAATTCTTGGCATATTTTTAGAGGTAACATGTGTGAAATTATTTTTATCTCGTGGCCACGACTTACTTACTCGTTCCCACAACATACTAAGTCGTGGGAACGAGATACAAATACAAGTACTTTCACATATGACACCTCTATGCCACCGTAATATTCACTATTACCTATAAACTATTTTCACATACGGATCTTCTTTCAAAGGTACTCCGGTATGAGCTGTTAAAACAATTACAAAATATTAAGTGTTGGTTTGAAGGACTCGTTATTATTACCACAGTGATCTGACTTGAATTAATTACTCAGTTGTAATTAATGTAGTGTGAACGTGCATATAATATGGGATAAACTTTGTTTATTTTGTATTGACATAATATGTTAATATGTTATACATATATTGCAAAGATGAGCAGTTCTGTTCAAAATCGGAATAAGATACATGTATACATGTTCTGTTCTATTCAAACGGTATATTTGAATTTAAACATGTCATAGCCTTCCATTTCTGTCTTCCAAATTTCGTCAAATTCTTCGCTCTGAGCAACAGTAAACCATTCCTTCCAATTTCCAACTTCACCTGACATAACATTCACGCAAATTTGTATAAACAAGATAAACCCGCATTTAACATATTCAATTAACGTACGAAAGCAGGTAAGTTAATCATAGCAGCTGCCAATATTCTTTGTTTCTTTTAGCATTTAATGAAATAGGCATAACTAGTTAAGCATTGTGTCAATTGTGATGAAACGTAGTGCTAAATACACATCCACCATTAAAGAAGTGATAAACGACAAAAAATAACAGGGAATCATGAAGAGTTGAATTATTCCATTTGATAATAAAACAACATCAAATTAAGCATTCTAACCTTTCCGAAAAAAGTTGAAACCTTGTCTGAAATACCTATGTAATTTCGGACGACATTTTGGTAAATCCACACATTTCTATGATTGCATTCTTCAAGTCTTGTTCAAGTTCTATATCCAGAAACTGAAGAAGTTTATCCAACTCTTCCTCTCCATTCTGAAACATAATTCCACTTTCTTAACTATTAATTTGTTTGCCAAGCTTTCACAATGGGTGGACAGATACCTTCCGGTTTATCATTACGTAGGAGGAACCTATGCCTTACACAATGGGTGGACAGATACCTTCCGGTTTATCATTACGTAGGAGGAACCTATGCCTTACACAATGGGTGGACAGATACCTTCCGGTTTATCATTACGTAGGAGGAACCTATGCCTTACACAATGGGTGGACAGATACCTTCCGGTTTATCATTACGTAGGAGGAACCTATGCCTTACACAATGGGTGGACAGATACCTTCCGGTTTATCATTACGTAGGAGGAACCTATGCCTTACACAATGGGTGGACAGATACCTTCCGGTTTATCATTACGTAGGAGGAACCTATGCCTTACACAATGGGTGAACAGATACCTTCCGGTTTATCATTACGTAGGAGGAACATATGCCTTACACAATGTCGTCAATATTTTAATATTTATACGTATGTCAGTATGAAATTGATATAGGGAAAGCCATATACACAAGACAATGCCTCCCAACACAGATCCAAGAGAACTTTCTACCTACGAAACATTAGGGATTGAGGACGTATAGGGGTTAACATCTATGCTAATGACCGAGCACCAAAAAACCATGGACAACTCAATGGGACATCAAAAACACAAAGAGAAATCAAAATCATAATATCATAGCAAATTAGATTTAACAGCCAGCTAGCCTCACACCTGACCGCTGTATGGTTTACGACGTATGAACACAATTGACTTAGCTGCAGTAACTAATTTATCAAAGCTGAAATCGGTGATCGCAACGGAGATAATAGTATTTGTTTTAACTTATTTTTCTTCTTGTGTTCCATTTAACTAGTAGGAGTGTGCACACACATCTGGGAACTATTATACATACTAAGGACAATCTAGGACAATCATGTGTACAAACTGTTCAGAATATATATGTTATTACGCCACTTCCGTGCTATCCATGATGACTTCATTTTAACAATGGAGGCATTTTCCAATTACGGGCATTAATTAACCATGTAAGAATATGTTCAGCAAAATATATACAAAAGAGAAATCGTACACATTTCAAAGCATATCTTCAGAATCAAAACACTGAATGGCTGAGGTGAATGTAAAAAGATATTTATAAATGACAAAAAAGATATCGACTTACATACATGTGCCACATCAAAACACACACAGAAATATTGAGCATGAGGTACAAATAGACACTCGTGATATAACTACAACATGCGTATGGATACTGCATATAAAACATAGTTCTTTTGTCGGTTTTTGGTGAAAGGTCAATGCAAAGTATTTGCTTACAGAGAATAATATAAACACTGGTTTTTGTATTTTATTTGTGGTAAATCCAATAATTAAATAACTGATATTATACAAGTCGTTCTTAATTTCAGATGATTAAGATACGCTCGTGAAAATGACTGCACCAGTCTTTGTACAGAAACTAGTCCATATGTACCTGAGTGGATCTACTAATCCGCTTAAAGAACCAAGGGGAATAACTCGTGTTGTCTAGTTAAATATTGGATGTAGGAGTTTTCCCTTAACATATCGGATGAAAGTTTTTCCCGTGAAAATAACCATTGTCAAATGAGGAGGGGTATAAGATAAAACTATTACTGAGGGTATATGTAACAATAAAGGACCACACAACAATGGAACGCGAGGACAATCTCAGCAATACAACCACCCCACAGCTATGTAACTGTCAGTATATGTTTATATAAATACTACGGGATTATTCGCTTTCAATCAAACACTTATTGTTATACCATCGCCACGTGGGTAAGCTTTGGTCAACTTAGTTTATTAGTCAAGTTTGTTTAATAGTATGATATATAGTGATATAACTGTTACGTGTAAGGTTGGCATGCAAGCCCAAGGCACGTTTTTAAAGCAATTTAACAAATTAAGCATTTTAAGGTCTCTCATGCAATGTCATTCATTATCACGTGACAATCATGACAAACACGAACATGGAGTAATGAATGCAAAAACCGCTGTGGGAAATTTCACAAAGTGCGACTGTTAACTAATGAACATTTATTATGCAAGAGGAATAATGAGTGGACTAGAACAGACCAAGGTGGGGTATTGTTTAACGATGTATGTAAGGTAATTATGTTTACAAATTAATGAAAAATAGAAGTTCCTGAACAATTGTCGTGTCTACATTCATAACCATCGTACACAAAAAGTTGTTTTTCTACCAAAAACCATGAATTTTATAGTGCTGTTAAATTGACCGCAACCAGGTGTATGCCCTTTCAGGACCGATCCATGTCAATTTAGGTAAAGAAATGCTCTCGTACGTAAAGCAACAACTGCTGTTTGAATTACTTTGTTATAAAAAAAAAACATAAACTGCGGACACGCTACGGACAAACACGAACATTTTAATACACCTAATTTGAAATGTAATGGTCCAGGTAATATATTCATGCGTTCGCGGTTAATAAAACTGCACTATACTATATCATATTGTAAGTAAACTATCAGAAAACAGGGTAATTTTTACCCAGCTTAGAGAATCATTTACTAAGCTTTAAATTATCGTGTTTTCTTAACATACAAACACTGGAGATGTACGTATTGTTAAGCCTGGTAAAAATTGCGCTGTTCACTGAATCATCATTTATGGTACTGTGGTATTTTGGGGTATTGATGTGGTGACCGGCGAGTCCTTGAAACAAAGCTACGATTTTCTTGACCACCAACAGTGACTACATAAATGTATTGTTGCTTTCTACGAAATACTTGATTAAACCAGTCGTTCAAAGTGATAGAATGAGAGACTTTGGCGAGCAGTGTATCTTTTAAACGACGAGTTGAATGAATTTAACAAACTATGACTACGAATGCTGGATCCTCTAACCTTACGAAATTGTTAAAAGGTCTAATTTTGTGAGGGTTGCACCCCCGGGTGTAACTTGAGTGTGATTTCAAACTACCTCTACGATCTCTCTCCTTCCATTGTTTTTGTTTGTCTGTATATATTTTCCATGCATTCATCGAAATAACAGCATCACATGATATAATAAGATGTTTAGCATCAAAGCCATAATAATAAAATAACATCCGCTGCTGGAACGGTAACGTTAGTAGCAACACCAACAACCATCACAGCCGTGTAACTGACACTTTATGGGTGCGTTTGCAATTTGAGACTATCTTCTGATTTTGTATGCTTTATATTTTATTCAATGAACTTATGAATACTATGATCACAAATAATTGCAAATTATCACATTTTCTCAATCGGCGAGGGGTAATCTAAACTTCGCGGTATAATATGAAATCGGGTTCATGTTACCTCCAGTATGAAATCGATTCCAAATTACCGGGGGTAACTTGGTTATTGGGAAGCTTTAAACTCTTACACCGCGCAGCCGCCCAATTAGTGATTTAACCCCTTAGTTTAAACTTATTTATTCACATCGATTTTGAAACAAGTTCTAACAACTTATACTAATCACTCTCGATGACTGCTTCCTAGCTACCCCCTAGTACTCGCGCCAAATTGAGGGATTTTGAAGTTCGTGATCAAACCCTGCTAATCGCAGGGCTCGAACTCACGACCTTCGGATCAGGAGTCAGGCGCTCTACCCATCGACCACTGCGCATTTAACCCCTTACACCGGTCAACCGCCCAATTAGTGATTTCGTACTTTGAAACACATTTAATTATAAACACAGCTGGTATGCTTAAGGTACCACATTGTCAATATATATGTCTTCAAGTTTTGTTCAAATGAATAATTAGAACTTCTATTTCACTTTAATTATGTTGTTTTGTTTATATAACGAATTATGTAGATGCAATATTTATATAATGCCACATTATTTAAACGTCACATTTCCATGGAATCTGTTTTTTCCACTTCTATTTATGTTCCTACAAGTCTTTGCATACCACGAAGTTTCGCCAATTTGTGGAGATCTATCATTTACATGAACGTATGTAATATGTGCTATATAAGAAACACAATTAATTATTAAATACATTAAAGTGTTAATTTGTAAATATTTTGAAGATATGTTGATGGTGCTTTTCACTCCATCAGTAGCTATAACATTATATCGGAACACGCTTATAACGAATTTCTGGGGACATGACGATTTACTTCGTAATATCCAAACTATGTTATATCCTTACAACGAAATTACGCTATATCCAAATTTATTACATCCGTGTAGTAGTACTATGAAATATTGTCGGGGAATAATGTTTACGACGTATTATCCGATTTTTCGTTATAACCGAGTACGTTTTACGCGTGTTCCACTGTATACTCTAATTCTGTACGGAGAGGAAACAGTCTAAACTAGCACTGTACTTATTGACCTTATGTTGTCAAATGTATATATAGTTCCATGCCTGTTTGTCCTTTTGGAGAGGCCGATGGCATTGTGGGTGGCCCTTTTCTGTACGACTTCCATAATGCGTTCCAGATTCACTATATGATACACAATCAATGTACTTCATTAGTCTCGTGTGATTTGGTCCAAATCAACACTACAGCAATTCATATTTACATAAACACTTGACGTCAAAAGCCAACATTTAAATAAAATCTCTGTCAAATTATTAAATGAATTCTTTAGTAGAAATGTAAGTTAAGACATGATGAAGTAACTTGATACTTGCCACAATTGATAATCAATTAAGTGTACGGAAATGGTAAACTCCAATAGTTCTTTGACTCTATGAAATTTGTTGGTGAAAAGTTTTGAATTGTTATCAAACTGATTAATATGAAAATAATATATAATTATTTTTATACATATAGCTTATTAGACTTGAATACTACTAATTAATCCTGGGAGCGTCGACTTCTTCTTCGCGATTCTCTTTATATCTAATTAATTTAGTTATACAGCATGTTTATGCTTAATCATTGACTTTAACGTGAGAGAGATAAAAGTGATACAGGGAACGTCACATGCACAAGACGATGCCCTCCCATACAACCCACGGGAAATCAACAGTCCACAAAACACTGAGGAGGTGCGAGGACAAACATTTATGGGCATAGAGGGGTAAGGAATGGTCTGGCCGACCATAAAACACAACTAAGGAGAATGTAGGCGGACAAGGGAAGAACATTTTTACTGGATGGACTAGACCATAGAACAAAAGCTGAAGTAACTTAACATAATTAATGTAAAGCGGTTTGTCGTCAATGATGTACAAACTTTCTGAAATATCTTACCGTCAAATAGTTTAAGCTTATGAGATTCTTATTAGTTTCCTTTCAAAGATGTTCAGTTGTTCAAGTAAACATTAGTATGGAAATCGAGCAAGTCATGTCACAGATTAAGCACACGCCACCGATGTAACATAGTCGCTCTCATGTACTATTATTAGTTGTGCATGTATTAATTAATTCCTTTAATTAATAAATATTTGATTATTAGTGATGTCCCTTTACTACTTATAAGTCAGTTACGAACAGTTTGAATACAGGAATGCGTTGTAATGTGGAGGAGCTTAACAATGGAATTTAACCAATTAATTAATATGTACACACTGACAGTGAAATAAGTCTCTAGCATTTAAAATTCTTGGTGACAGATGTTGTTTTGCACTCGTTAGGTTTCCACATTGTTTATGATGTACTTATTGATTTGTAAACATAATGCAGTTTGATTGACGTTAAATAATAATATTTCGGTAGTTGTTGGACCAATATTATAATATGACATTTTTCAAAACTTTAAAAATGCTGATTGCATCAGCAATTAAGATAAGCTATTTTATTGGTTGAGAGGCTTTGTCGAATTAATTTTCGACACTCCTAGCTGCCAAAACAATTCTGCATTAGTTCATAAAAGTGTTTATATTTGTGTTCCCCTCTCAATGCAGTTCATTTATGTCACAGTAAAGACACAAACACAGTGTGGATTGGAAGTGTCTGACATCTAACCAATGTCACACGTTTTATTAAATATATAAGTAGTTAAGTAAACACACTATAAAGCTGTGAAAATGATAATGTGGTTTTTTATGCACCCCTTCGAAGAAAGAGGGCATATTGGTTTGCACATGTCGGTCAGTTGGTCGGTACGTCCGTCCGTAACCTTTTCGTTTCCGATCAATAACTCAATAATCCCTTGACCTATCATCCTCAAACTTAGTGCACACATTCTCCTTGTGTAGCAGAAGAACCCTATTGAGGTCAAATGTCAAGGTCACAGGGTGCATAACGTTTTACCAACAACTCTTGTTCATTATGGTTTTGAGTCAGAGAGAGTAGAGGGAGAGTAGAATATGATATAGAGTGTGAGGGTTAAGTAAGGTTAGATTATTTTAAGTCCGTTCGTATGTTCGAAGTATATTTTTATTAGTTATGTAAAGCTTGCGATCTTTCGGTAATAGTTAAAAATAAAATCACAACGCGAAGATGAATTATGAACTTAATTTGAATAATACTTGTACATAAGTAAGTGCGTTACATAAGACAATCATTACATACTGAATGGAACCAGTTATAAACAAACACTTTTTCGGAGATCTATATGTGTTTTATTTGTCAAATATTTACGGATCACATATGCTAACAATGTATGTACATGTAGTAACAACTGATAAAATGTCCAAAGTATGTTATTTTATTTCAAACATTAGGGCATCAAACATATTTGGCGAAAGACGATTTATGCAGGTCCGTATAGGTGATCACTCGCCGACAATACTTCTCACAAACAGTGCAAGCCTGATACGTAGATACATAACACAATAGACTCCTGAAGTCAGTCAAATACGTACTCTTCGTGTTGTGATGACTTTCATGAACCAATGTGTATGATCACACATTAGTGTACTTTTGTCTCTAAATGAAATGGTAATTCAATTTGTATAACGATGGAATGGTCCCCCGATGAACAGTCGTTCGAAGTAACTACATTACATCGTCCTTGTTGAGTAATGAGAGACATATCATGAATGCCATATTATGTACAACCATTCATCTATTACTATTACTGACATCAGTTATTGGTCCTGGGATCGTCGTCGTCTGGTCAATCTTAGTGAGAACACGCATTAATAAGTCAACTAAAACCATTACCTAGATAATGGAGAATATTGTGATATAAATTGTGTTTTTAAGAAGACTACATTTTGACATTTATACGTAAACGTAGACGTTAACTACACAAATACGTTATATACAGGAAAAGAGAGTGAATAAGTAGCTTCAGGGAACGCCACATACATAAGACAGTGCCTCCCCACGCAGACCTCCGGGAAAACAACAATCTATAAAACATAAGACACTTGAGGAGGTTAAAGGGTACATACGTTAAGGAACAGAGGCACAAGGAAAGACATGGGAGACCATAATGAATAACTAGGATAATCAAAGTGGACAGTGGTGGAGGGATGGGGGAATTAATTGATAGAAAATATCACAGGACAAGTGAACACAGCTGGCAGCAATAGACCAAAAATGGGCAGGAAACAACATGAACACTATATAAAGTGACAGAATTGCACAGGGAAAAGGGAAATATAAAATCAGGGCCGTAAATTGCCTCCCCTGGAAGGGGAGGCACCCCGCCGAGCGGAGCGATGCGAAAACATTTTTGGACCCTTTTTAGACAAAAAATGATTTTTTTTTCAGCCCGCAATAGGAGGCAACTGCCTACATGCCTCCATGTAATTTACGGCCCTGAAAATACATTCAAAACACAAACAGAAATAATAACTATACAGCGAATTACAGCATTGGAACTGTCAGTAAAAGTACCGGGGGTTTAAATCGATTTAACAGCTAGCTAACCTCACACTTAATCGCTATATGGTCATTGATTTCCAACATATATACATAAATTGACTAAAGTAGGCACTAACTAATCATTAAAAACAATCAACCATTACGTACATAACAACAGACACACTGTTACTAATCCAGCACGAAGAAACAAGCAACCTTATGTAAATGTGTTATAGCAAATATTCAAAATATTAGATGGGCATGTAGATATCTAATATAAAACTTGGATTTGTTTTTGTCCACAGCAGTGACACGTTATACAAATATCATGAATATATTAATGTCAATCGTCTAAATATAAGTAATTTTTTTACGCGCTATTTCGCGTCAGGAAGGGATCAGTTGCTACAAGCAATTAATTGTTTAATTTAATGTATCTGTAAAGTATCTGTTCTGTATTCTGTTCTTTGATTTAATGTATCAAGCGAAGCTAGACACAGAACATTTTGTTGTTCCCCTGTTATCTCAATGTGACGTGTCTTTTTGCACTTGCAAGAAAAAACAACTCAATAGCATTCGCTGATATAAATGTGTCTCTGTCCATGAAGTATATTGTTTATGGTGCTCAGTTTCGTCCCAAGATGTGTCAGTGGTTGGTGTATATAATTAATTTAAACAACACTTCTGTCAGTTTATTAGCTTATACAAGTCGTTGAACGAGTCGGAGCATGTAATGAAACTCTCAAAGGACTTGCATTTAATGTCGTGGACGTCCAAAATACAAATTACTGGGAAGTCTGATTGGGCGGATATGTGAATGATGTTATGCGTTTCACACTATATTATCTAATCCGCCTTTGAAATTTCTTATTGATACGCTTTACATAATAAACGTATAAAAACTTATAAGATACGATTGATCAAGTCAGTTTGCCTCAGGAAAAAGGAAAACCTGTTTGAACAGATAATGTATTTAACTAAAGCACATCATATGGTTTTAAGTCATTGAACTCAATGGCCAAATAAAATTACCATCTCGCTATAACACTGCGTGTGCTCACATTACACATCTGAGGACATTACCCAATGAAAAAAACGCAGCTATAAAATCGTATTTGTATTGCCATATCCCCTAAAACAGTTGAAGGATGAGAAACACCTTAAAATGTTTGACAAAATCCTAGTAGCTAAACTCTTGATGCAGTTCCAAGGTTATATTCTCTAATCCCAGGTTGTATCCAAGCATTATCAGTGACAACCCAGCACAATGCCCAAATGTGAAATGATGTAAAACTTTCTCTGTTTTCACATTTGTTGATTGATCGCTTCTTTAACAGTTTCAAGTCGCATGGATTTTGCACATCAACTGAAGAAAGGGAATAGCTGTATTGAAATCTGTAAACTTCAGTATAATTAAAAGTGTCAATACTCATTTCCTTTTGTTGAACCATGAATGAAAAATTTGATGAAAACCAACGAGCGTTTAGTTTCCTATCAATAGAAATAAATGAAGAACCACCCATGGGGGATACGTAGGAGGAGGGACTGAATAAATGAGACAATGGCTTTGTAATGAATGTAAAATAAAGGGAGTGGAGAGGCTTCATAAATGTCGAATTCTGTTTCTTTTCATCGATGATGTAATTTATTGAATTAATTCATTTGAAAGTGTAATTGGTGTTTGGAGTAATAATGCATTAGATACAGTTTTGTTAAAGGACTTCATAACAGTTCAGTACACCATTTTAAGCTAACACACAATTACCTACGGCACAAGTTTCAAGGCCAAGGCTGTAATTCGCTGTACATGTATGATTATTATTTCTTTGTGTGTTTTGAATGTGTGTTATATTTCCCTTTCCCTGTGCAATTTTTCACTTTATATGGTGTTCATGTTATTTCCTGTCCAGTTTCGTCATACTGTTGCCAGCTGTCTTGACTTGTCCTGTGATCTTTCCCATCCATTAATTTCCCACACCCCCTTCCTTCACTGTCCTCTTTTATTCTCTTAGTTATTCCTTATGGTCTGCCAGGCCATTCCTTGCGCCTCTGACCTCTGTTCCTTAACATATGTACCCTTCAACCTCCTCAATTGCCTTATGTTTTATGGATTGTTGTTTGCCCGGAGGTCTGTGTAGGGACGCACTGTCTTGTGTATGTGACTTTTTCTCTCTCTTTCATGTTTTCTTACATAATCGCTGTTTCGGTGAACATTAAGATACAGTCCTATTCAGCCAATGGTTTGTGCTCCTTTAATTGTTCTGCCATTGAGTAATAATTACAAATTAAGATTGTATGGACTATTCCAATTATACTGCAAACAAATCAGAAATATTCCCGAGTGGTTAAAGTCGCTACTTTCGCGGAATTGTTCGCGAACATAAATGCTCTTTATATGTATACTCTTAACTATAAGCAGAAACTCGCGAACATTCAAACTCGCGATACAATCTGATAACTTCAATTCGCGAAATTCTGTCCTCGTGAATATATCTGAGTTTATAATATCACATTGGCGCTTCTGGTTTGTATTTAAACTCACGCGTTGAACATTTATAGCTATTTTGTAACAAACTCAGTTTGCCTTTATTGAACCTTAGCTGTCAACCACGGAAATACAACGTCTGACTAATTTCAAGCTCTCTCGTATAACGCACCTTTAATTTGATTAATTATAAAATCACACCCTTAGGACATGGTTTACAAACTCAAAGTTTGCTTAAAATCCCATAAGAAGTGGTAATTTAAATATATTACCAGAATTTTTCTGAAGTTATCTGAATAATTTGCTGTTAAGGTGTGGTTGTTAAATTGTCATGGGGAATGATGCTAAAATCACGTTATTGAAAATATTGTTTTAAAAAACATGCATTTTAGAAAAAAATACGCAACTTTAAATTTCATTTGTTCACATATAAACCCAGTATAAATTTCATTAAGACGGCACAAATCATGTAAAAATGTCTCCAGATTGTGTTATATAAATTATGTATCACGAAAGGCCCTAGTTAGTACTTCAAAAATAAGTTTTTTTGCTATTGACAGCTATTAGTTTATCATCGAAGATTCTGCATTTATCACACAATTAAAACAAAAACAAACCCATTTATTGGGAGAGATAACACAGGAAACTCATGGTATTCATATACACCACCAGAGTCCCTCGGCAATGCATGAATGGATTCATATACACCACCAGAGTCCCTCGGCAATGCATGAATGGATTCATATACACCACCAGAGTCTCTCGGCAATGCATGAATGGATTCATATACACCACCAGAGTCTCTCGGCAATGCATGAATGGATTCATATACACCACCAGAGTCTCTCGGCAATGCATGAATGGATTCATATACACCACCAGAGTCTCTCGGCAATGCATGAATGGATTCATATACACCACCAGAGTCTCTCGGCAATGCATGAATGAATTCATATACACCACCAGAGTCTCTCGGCAATGCATGAATGGATTCATATACACCACCAGAGTCTCTCGGCAATGCATGAATGGATTCATATACACCACCAGTGTCCCTCGGCAATGCATGAATGGATTCATATACACCACCAGAGTCTCTCGGCAATGATGAATGGATTCATATACACCACCAGTGTCCCTCGGCAATGCATGAATGGATTCATATACACCACCAGAGTCTCTCGGCAATGCATGAATGGATTCATATACACCACCAGAGTCTCTCGGCAATGCATGAATGGATTCATATACACCACCAGTGTCCCTCGGCAATGCATGAATGGATTCATATACACCACCAGTGTCCCTCGGCAATGCATGAATGGATTCATATACACAACCAGAGTCTCTCGGCAATGCTTGAATGGATTAAAGTGTTTCCTGGTTCATATTACATATAAGATTTCGTTTATAAAAAATCAGTTATGGAAATTTTTAATGTCGCCTTTATATCAAGTAAGTAACGTAAGTCACCACCACTAAGTTATAATTCATTTAATATTTTTACAGAAATCTTTTTATCACTAAATGATGATGAAATTATCATTTTCCGCGTGTTACATTTGTCCAACACAAGAAGAAAGTATTAGAGTGATATATGTTGATGTAACAATGTCTTTGTGTTCAGAATGTAACATTTCTCTGTTTATAGATTGATGCCTCCAGACATCTACAACACGATACATTGTATATTACTTGGAGGCATGATTGTAATGTTATTGTTAGAAAGTTTAGCAGTTGTACTCTTGAGAAAATACACTTTAAAGAAATTGTGTTACCATTCGTGACTATGTTATTATGACAATGTGTTTTTTGTTAGAAAATGTTTACGGAAATATGCCTTTCTGGTCTTTCTTATATGTAGTTTCTCTGTAAGTGAGAAACTTGTGCAGCGAGTGCACCGTTTGTACCCATGACGTGTATGTGGTGGACGGGACACATTGTAATTAATAAATTAAAAAGTTTGATATACTGTAAGAAAAGTAGTAAAAAGTTGTTAATTTGTTAGGAAATGGAAACCTTGTCAAACTTTATAATTACCGAAATTTTGACTGATAGTCCTCAAGTCAGTATGGTTTCCAAATCCGTCCAATAATAAAGTAAATAATGAGAATAAAAATGCATTAACAACATCACTTTCTCATAGACGCATGCTATCTCGTTCATTACATCATCATACACATTACGTCTTAATTTGGTTGGTAATCAATGCTGCATTACATGCACAGAAAAGGCAAAACAATTTATGTGTTAAAACTTACAGTAAATTTAAATTTGCTCGGTGAAGGTAGGCAAGTAACTTGTATAAATTGTAAGTTGAAAGTACTTTTAAATTTTCAGAATGAACATACACTTTTAAGGCTCTAATAACATACTAAAAACTAGGAAAGTTTGTGTGCTCATTAAAGAAATTATTTGTAAATTTAAATAAATTCCAGACTTGAAACATTCGAAAGTCACATAATTTCGGCTTGTATTCATATCTAAAATAAATCAGAATAAAAATACCTTCTCTCGCATTATTGTCTTATCATATTGTATCGTACAAATGTGTTTCTTGTGCATGATGCATTGATTTTCTAATTGTAATTGCCTCTTTACCACTGTATATGTGTTTTACATGAACTAAATATGTAATTAAACTGTAAACAATGAACAAATATATCACACAATGTTCAACATTTATCTATGTCATGGATTTCATATTTATGCATTTGAAGATTGAACAGACGACGTTGGTCCCAAGGACCTATTCTGATGTCAGTAATAGTAATACGAATATGAATGGTTGTTCCGAACTTGTTCGTAAAATGGCGTTCATGATATGTTTCTTATTACTCAACATGGACGATGTAATGTAGTTACTCCGAACAACTATTCATCAGGGGACCATTCCGTCGTTATACAAATTGAATTATCTTTTATTACCCTTTCTTATTAAGACAAAAGAACACTAAGTAGTGATCATACGCAAGGGATTACGAAAGTCCTCCAAACACGAAGAGTACTTATTTGACTGTCTTCAGGGGCATATTGTTTTATGTATCTGAGTTCTACATCCTGTTTTCGCCGACCCTGATGTCGGTGAGTTTTTTGGAATTTCAATTTACACTATTCGTGTTATGTAGGATAAGTGTGACGTTTGGTGGTTTCATTCAATTAGGTTCAAACTGCCAGTGACATTTAGCCACTGACCGCTCCAAGACAGTGCTTCTGTCTGCACCAATCATTCGTTTTTGCTTCGTGTGTCTATTTTACTTTGTAATTGTTTAAATATACATACAAGTAAATATCGCTGCTTGATGCAGCAATGTTGTGTGCACGGCGTGAAAAACAAAGAAAACAAACTCAATTGTAAAGTAACAATATGTTTTATTATGTTGTAATACACCACAATATATGACTTTCACTATAGGACTTTCGTAGTGAAATAATCAATACATATAAAGCCATGAACTTGTTTTTGTAAACGTTAAAATGCATTACCAAATGATACTTTAGCCCACTACACATGTTTTGGTAACAGTTTCGAGACTGCTAAAACATAGAAAGACATACGTTTATATAGCAAATATCTTTGGAAGTGAAGGAAAATAAATCTGGCGAATAGAAATGTAAATATAGAGAAGTACAGCAATGACACAAACACATTCACAGTGAAAGGAACATTGTGAAATATCTCATATAATATGCGTGATATTGGTGAAATAGAAAGTAGACCGTTTAAACTGGTCCGTTTTCATAGTTTCATGATCGTACTGGTAGTTTGAGTCAACAGTGACAATGGCAAGCACTTATGTATGTACAAAAGAGCGAACATAAAGATAACAACTACAACATATTACATTTATGACACAAACACATTCACAGACATGTAGGGCAACTGTTGAGGTAGGCGGCAACTTGAGAATAATACTGTAACTGACTTTGAGTACTAATAACAGTAACAACTTTGCCTAAATATGCAACAGAGTTGAACTAGTCAAGTCTTCCCTGTCAGTCTCTAAAGTAACCCATTTGATGGTAATATAAAGACTGATAAAACAATGAACTTTGTTATCATGATATGATCAAAATCTGGTGGCACACTATTTATTCATGCTAATTAGCCGACTATTTCACTTTTCATAAAAATAAAAAGGGATGATGTTCATAGTCTTAGACACTGGCGTCATATAAAGTTACCGAAACATGAACACAGTTATATTCACATATGTATATATGTATGTACATCAGTAGCTCAATAAAGTTAGCATTAACACTGCAATTTATGTTAACTGGGGTTACTGGTTCATGAATCGAATATGTGTTTTGTATGAATTTAAACGTAGATTGTATAGATAACTTTAAGCAGGGTTGGTGTAATACATTAGATAATAGTTCAGTTTTAACAATATATAAAGAAATTAAGACTTCATTAGAATATGAACACTATTTGGATGTTTTCCCATAAGTCTCCGTCTATACTTCACTAGACTACATGTATCTGTACACCCACTGAGAATTCAGACTGGTAGATATGCCAGAAATAGAACACCCCGTGAAGAAAGATATTGTTTAGTTTGTAATACTGCTGATATTGAAAATGAATTCCATTTTACATGTAATTGTCAAAGTTATGCTAATCTTAAACAAAACATTTTAACGGTTGTTACTACATTCATCTTTCTGTGTACAAATCAAGACTCCCATTCATGGAATATGTAAACTTGTTTAAGCGGAATAGACAGTATGTAGTACTATGTTTGATTTGGTGTACAGCGACTTCTAAATGATTATATAGCAAAACAATCAACTATCTAGATATCAAAAAGGTAAACTAAGGTAAATAAAGTAAAACCATTGTCTCCCTCAGTTACAACATTGCAAATCAAGTCACATTTATCACAGTTTCTTTCTGTATTTATTTAAGGTCTTTCCACTTGACCACATGCTAGACAAGGCGTCTTTTACAACTGTCATAATTATCTGAAGCAGACATAGTAAACCGGCGATACCAGGCACCTTGGTATGCAACATCAACATAAGAGTAAGAGGGTTATTACTAGGATTTTAGTCCTAGGGAACAATTAGAAGTCTAGTCCAGATCAATTTGGAGGAGTTAGTAGCTGATTTGCTTGTGGATGAAATTCATTTTTTATCTCTTTATCTTCGTTCTGGACTTAAACAGGCGTCATCTAAAAATAAAACAAATTCATGGATCTTACAGCGGTGTCCTTTTCTGTTTCCATGGCCTGACCAGGTTTATTTTATAAATATATATTTGGACTCTTGCTGCATTTAAATCTGTCTCTGGCCAATAACCACCTACGCTCACATCACCACAACACTGGCAACATTTACCGTTACTAACAATTTTACAAGCTTGCATGTTTCAACAAATATAAAGACTGTCTGCTGTCACTTATTTACTTGTTATAGTTGAATAGATATGATAATGTTTCTCGTCTTGTGCACATTTACAACTCAAATAAATGTCATATAATTCATCATTTGAAATCATGTCATATAGATGGGGACTAATCGTCCTCTGATAAATAATGTATTGTAATACAGCAAACACTCGGTTTTAGTAGCTTCTACAGCTTTATCAATCGTTTCGATGTCTCAATATAGTTGCAAATCAATATTACGTTTGTCCGATCATTTATATGATATCACTGAGACAATTTCAAAATAATGATGGCTTAAATCTCGCGATTTGAAGATTCATTGCTTTTCATTGACAAAAATCATTTTGCCGTTATTGAACCTATTCTGTCAAACACAGAAGTTCAAATCCTGAAATATTTAAAGCACCCACTTTAATTTGATTAAAAAATATCAATCACACTCTTAGAACATGGTTTACAAACCAAAAGTTTGCCTAAAATCAAATAAGAAGTGGTAATTTAAATTTATTGCCGATTTTTTTATCTGGAATTATTAGGATAATGCAAAGTTAAGACAGAGTTGTTGCATTGTCATGGGATGTGTTCAGGATTTTTTCCATTTTAATTCTGTATCATAAAACATGAATTTAACATGCATCATTACGCCATTGTTCTTGACGCAAAACTTCTAAATATGACAAAGACGAGGGAAAAGGTACTGCCATTTTAATAAATGTAATTTTCACAATGAGTAACGTAAATGGAGTTGAACTATTGTCAAGGACAAATATTACGGCATAATTTATTAGGTGCTGAAAGTCCAAATCAGGCCAATCGTAGGATACGTTTTATTGAAATCAAATGAAAGTGTCATGACGACAATGATATTTGCATTGCAGCCATAGTTGCTTACACGTTTTGCAGTCTGGTTTTATAACAATCTAAGACCACAAATGATGGTATGTTTGCCATACGGATACAGCAAAATCGTTTATCTATTTTTACACGAATAACTCTTACAATTACCCGGTCACATGAAGCTCCCTGCTTACGGACTTCCCACAGGCCATATACCCGTACGGATCCCCGAGTCGTACAGGCCCGGAGCCACACGAAGGCCTCATTTGGGACGACAGTTGTGTTTGCTCAATTTTCAGCCACGAGCTATACAAATCCCCTACAGTTCCAAACAATCATGAGGGCCCACACGGTATACGGGGCGATAACCCACGAACTCTCAGGGTTATGACCCTTACTGTGCCCGTAAATTCCCCTTAACCCGTGACCTAGGAAATAATTATCATGTTACTAAAACGACATTAGTATGTACCTTTGTTGTGTTGCAACAAACTTATCAAGATAAGATAACAATGCAATGAAGTTATTGAAATATACACATGTATACTTAATGAACAGGGGTGTGATGTTATGTTATCATAGTTGCAGTGGTGATAGCATTGTTGGGTGTACACGCAACTGAATAATTGTTGTCTAATAATTGGATGAAAATTGGATAAATTCAATCTTACTATTATTGGGCGGCTTAAATGTCATTACACGCAATGTTCATTTATCAATATGACCATTCCCTTCATTCAAATCAATTTATGAACAAAACATATCGTACGCACCATGGCCTTGTGATAGATTTCAATTTTTAGTGACAACATTCATCGTCTTCTCCTAGTGTATTGACCTTCATTACGCTTCTGTCTAATTGTATCTGCAGTCAATCGACATAAATATGCCGAGTCAAAGGAACTGATTGAAGAAGCGAAGACTCTTTTGATTTAAGCAGCATGAGATGTTTTTTTCAAATCTAAATTTCCAATAGAGCACGTCATGCAATGTGATGCAATTATATGCATTCGCTGGTGATTGCAATGTACAATATTCAAACATCATTTACAGAGTTTCGTTTTGCTATGAGCTCAAGGCATTTGAGTGATGGTTAGAGTAAATAACTCTCGTAAATATTGTTGGACTATGCACGCGTGTCTGTTATTAATATACATGTTTACTCTCCTTCATATACCAACATGTTTCAGTCAAAAGTAACATAAAATAGAAAAACTAGATTTGTCCATGAGTATGGGCTTTAAGTAAAAAAGGGCCATAACTCCTCCAAAATTTGGGTTGGAACCGGAATCGAACCTGACCTGTTTATTATTATCCTATGCTTATGTGCCAAATATGAATTGAATTTACCCATTCTTTCAAGACTTATTGATCGAATACCACGTTTGAGCATGGATGGGCGGGCAGGGGTAACGCTATGCTCCTTCGCCATTCAGCGGGGACACAAAACACTAAACAACAGTCCGCGCAAGTCAGGGATTTCCACGCGTGTTGCTTTTCGACATTACTTATCTAAACAAATGGACACAGCTGATTTTGGTGTACAAATTACCCGCATGCGGATAACAACCACAGTTCCTCACGAGTCAACCCATCACTTCTACACCCCCTAGCGTGATGACATTGACCCCTGTCAACCAAGGACCAGCAAGTGTTTCGTACGCTTTAGGTTACGCATATCTTTAGGTGTTTTCCGTACCGACCTATGTCTTTTCAACTCTCTTTATTGGGCGCTGTGAAGGCACGTGTTGTCCTTTATTCTAGTTCTCTGTATTGTATTGTATTCCCTGTTTCTCGTTCCATAGGAGTCCATGATTGGACGCCCTGTTTTTCGTTCCATAGGGGAGTCCACGATTGGACGTCCTGTTGTTCGCGATAAAGAAGTCCCTGATTGGACGCCCTGTTTTTCGTTCCATAGGGGAGTCCACGATTTGACGTCCTGTTTTTCGATCCATAGGAGTCCATGATTGGACGCCCTATTTTTCGTTCCATAGGAGTCTATGATTGGACGCCCTATTTTTTGTTCCATATGAGTCCATGATTGGACGCCCTATTTTTCGTTCCATTGGAGTCCATGATTGGACGCCCTATTTTTCGTTCCATTGGAGACCATGATTGGACGCACTGTTTTTCGTTCCATTGGAGACCATGATTGGACGCCCTATTTTTCGTTCCATTGGAGTCCATGATTGGACGCCCTATTTTTCGTTCCATTGGAGACCATGATTGGACGCCCTGTTTGTTTCGTTCCATTGGAGTCCATGATTGGACGCCCTGTTTTTTTCGTTCCATTTGAGACCATGATTGGACGCCCTGTTTTTTTCGTTCCATTTGAGACCATGATTGGACGCCCTGTTTTTTCGTTCCATTGGAGTCCATGATTGGACGCCCTGTTTTTTTCGTTCCATTGTAGTCCATGATTGGACGCACTGTTTTTGTGAATGTGGCATTGCCTGTTCCCACGCTTCGATTGAATGATTTTCCATCCCACTTCAATGTGTACAGTAAAAACAATGAAGGTTTTTAATGGCAACAACCGATCCCAAACGTGTTTTGTAACGTTGTTTTATTCGGAACGGCAAACACGTTGATTTATTGCTCATTGTACTTAATTAAACACTATCCTTAACTTGTAATGTATTCAGTATAATAGGTTATTTATGTTGTTAGAAACACATTCATACACATAAACGTGTCGTTGAGTGATGAATGTAATCAATTTAAACGAACATTTTGTCAACTATTCGTCGATACCCACTGTTTGAATTGACGAAGCGTATAATTAAGTTATGCGACTGATTCTTCCAGTAGCAAAAAACTACGTTGATGATACATCCAATACCAATGGAGAATATTTCGTCTCGAATACTTAATTCATTTTTGTCGATCTTGAACGCATGCAGTGTATTCTAATATTGACAACACCTCAGACTTACATTCTAAGACTTTAGATACCAATAGACAGATATACACTCAAACACATTTCTGCATTTTATAATTTTTAGAAATCTTCACAGGTCGACTTTGTGTGAATTATGGATTTCAAAGGATTATGGTATGGGTAAGAATGAAATAAAACAATCATAGTCAATTTGTTTTCTCCGTATTTATTTTGAAAAGTATGATAATATAAAAAGTAGGGATGTCAACGAATGGCACTTTTGGTATTCGAATATTCGGTCAACCTTCTGTACGAATATTCGAAGCTCTTATTTAATAATAATAATAATACATTTGGAACTCGAACTGCTTATAACGATCACTAATATTTTCAGGGCCTGAGTGTCATCACCAGAGTGTTATATCTCTCTTTCCCCCGAATATACAACACGACATGTCAATTAACACCTGTAGATATTTTTTAACTTTGCTGCTTCGTAAATTGAATATTCATTAATGACATATGTATACTTGTTAAGGCGTATTTATATGCCGTTTTGCGATCAATAAATGGTAAATAGTAAAAATATAGACGTGCATGTACACAATTCCAAAGTCAAATTGCAAGCCAACGTAATCGAATGCCCAGTCAATAGTACATTAAAAGTGAGAAAATAGTTGCAGTATCTGACATCTGGAAGCGATCAGGTGCAATGTATTGACAAGCAAACCATAACTGTGTCAATCCTGGTACTTTAGTACAATATTTCACACTATGCGCGACTGAATTAAATGCCAAAGTAGCGACAATCTAGAAAAAGCTATAAACGCATACCACTTTCTATGCCCGTAATTGACATAAAATGGATACAAATGTCGTGAATGAGCATTTAGTTCCAAAAGTACACTTGTACACCAAATCGCAAGGACACATGTTAGAGTGAATAGTCACAAGGTCAAAATTGGCACAAGACAAAAATATGAATGATTGGTGTAAAAAGGAGTATTGCCTCAAAACGATCAGCGCTTTCCACTGAATCAACGACATATTGGCTGTGTCAAAGGAGTTGGAAATTTAAATCTAGATATATCGCAAATACGTTGGCTGCAAGAACTCATCTGACCAGCCAATAGTGCAATGTATTAAACACCATGGAACAGCAGAAGAGGAACCAAATATTGGATATACCGATACTTTGATTACAAAATGATGAATAAAAATAGCCACACTCCAGTAATAAAACATGTTTTAGGGTCTATAGGGAACAGAAAGTGAGTAATTATTATATATCGTAATGGAAGCATTTAGATACTTTATCTTGTGAAGTGTTATTACAGCATCAAAGCCATTTATATACGACACTATAACATGCCACATATACATATTTAGAATTATATTGTCATATCGTAAATACATATATTCTATATTTGTTTTTGATTACGCTTAAAGAAATCCCATATGAGGAAAGTGTATATATAATCGGTTTCCGAAAAGCTCTAGACAATTAAAACTTTTACGATATGTTGCTTCTATTAGAATTTAACAACTTTAGTACTACCTAATATGTATTTGTATTATAATCTGTTTCTTTTTCGGCAATTTCTCTTCACCCGAACAACGTTTGTACTTTTGACGCGGATTGGTTAAGCTTTCGATATAGGGTATGTTACCTTACCGAAATCCACTGAATTTCGGATCCGGAGTGACCAGCAATCGTAACGTAACGGCATTTTTATGTTACACAACAAATCTTAACCTTCAAATTGTGCCGACCATCTTTTTTCAAGATATTTCTTGAAAAAAGATGTTGAGGTAATTTGATAATAAACACAGTTTTGAATGAAATGGATATGTACACGACTAAACGTCACGCTTTGACACGTCGGTGGTTGTGGTGTTTGTTTCCCTGCCTCCGATACACTGTTGTTTATTCTTTGGTGGATGTTCGGCATCTAGCTGGGACGTTCATATGTTATTAATAAATGATAAACATGCTGGTATTTCAGAAAAACATATATTAGTGAAATATAGCAAGATGAATTGTTATATATTACACTGAGTATTTAATTGGTATCTAAAATATATAGTCAACCTTCAAGGCAAAATTGTATTTTCTATATTTGTCACATAATTACCAATTAAATGATATAAAAGGCATTAATAACATCTTTATTAATCACACGTAATATAGCATGCAGTGTGTACCCACCACGCACACATTAAATCTTAATTTGCTGCTTAATTAATGTTGCAGTGCAGGCGCAGAAAATGTGTAAATATTGCAAGGTAAGATATTTATATAGAATCATTTTAGGAAAATTGCCATATATTTTACTAATCCCCGCTGATTTGAAAATAAATTTCGCTGAAATACCTCAGCAGCGCTTCGGATGAGAGTATTTTTGAAATATTACTGTCCTATCCAAGGCCTTGTGATCTTGGACACAGTTAATAAGGAAATCAAGATAAAATTATCTACATAATTATTTATCAAACACTGTGAGAAAGTGAAAATCATACAAAATTTAATGGTACGCAACAATATACATTTAGACACTTCATAATATTATCAAACACTTAAAGTGTAACGTTACGGCACCGAAAATAATCATGTATTGCTATGCCCAAAGGTCTGACGAAAAATCGTGTTCGTTGAACGACTCGGAAGTCTGAGAGTAATTTAACATTTTTAATGCTTACAATGCACTCCCTGACTGGAATATGTTAACAACACTACCTTCTTCGTACTGTATACAATTTTAATATAAAACATCTAATAGACAAATGTCAATAAAGTCACATGAACGTATATCTAAACATTTGACAGTTTCTATCAGATCCTACGAAGTAATTTGACAGATCTTATGTTATTGAAAGTGACAATTAAGATTTTCCAATATTTATTTGTCTGAAAAAAGTCCCCGACCTACAATAAAGAGTTTCATACTGAGAACATTCTATTAAATTCTCGCGGGATGTAGAAGGTTTACTGTGAAATCAGACTCCTTTATCAGTTTGGCTACTCGTGCCGCGACGTCCATCGAGTAATGTAATCGGTTTTCCATACTGTTAAAAAAAACTTATTTTCTTATCCCGATGGTTGTGAGATTCAAAGAATGTATGATTAATTGCATACTTCTTAGCAATAACGTTAACAGACGAGAAGAGTGTAGCCCAGACGTCTGGATATACATATCCTTGGAGTATAGTGGCATACTATAACCGAATAAATATCTCACTTCATTCTAAAATAATCTTGAAAAGAAGAGAACTTTTTCTGAAAAAATGGTTTTCCGCGAAAAGTATTTTATTTTCTGCTACATAATAATTTCATTTAAAAGGAATTAAAATCATGATAGTGCCCACTACTTCATACGATAATAAATGAATAACTGATATATTTTAACGAAAAAAAATGCTTTTTTTCTTGAAAATAATTGTTTCAGTTAGCTATAAATATGACTATATCTTAAAAAAAATTCTGAACAATATTGTAAAGATTTGCTTCCAATCCTTATATTATAAAATAATATTTAAAGTCCTTTCACTTAGTTACTACGCTCAATCTTTACAGGCCTCACTCATTTAAACAAACTGTTTTTAATACAATAATTTATGTGCATTAGTACTTTACACATACTTTTACTTATGTTAAGTAGAACCTCTAATTTGTATCTGTATATATAGAGATACTCTGGGATGTGCTTGTTAATTATGGAATAATATGTTATCCCAATATGAATATTAAGTAGTATTGTCATTAAATATTAATTTTGCATTGATTTTGCTTCTAACGTATTATTAAACTTATTTACGTATGTCGGTAAATAGCTAAATATAGCTTAATAATATGTTATTTATTTTGTAAACTATCTGACAATAAATACAGTTTGACTTGACAGCCCGACGGGAAAACAACAATCCATAAAACATAATGCACAAGAGGAAGCTCAAGGGTACACACGTAAGGGAACAGAGGCGCAAGAAATGGCCTGACCGACCATAAGGAATAACTCGGAGATCCAAGAGGACAATTAATGGATTCATAGAAAACATGGAATGTAAGGAGAATATTTCATTCAAAATGAGTTGCAGTCAGCAAACAATCATGCATTTTCAATGTTACATACAAGCTGTAAAATATACTGGCCCCATGTTCACAAAGGATCAACTGATCTGGATCAACTTGATCTATAAAGATATTTGCCATTTTCATGCATCAATTGAACACTTTTTCCAGTACTTCTCATAATCATACACGAAATACCTAAAACTCTTCTAATTAACATCATGAAAACATACAAAATTTCACTATTATGTTGAGAAATTAATTTATTATACTTATCACTGAAATAGATCTAGATCAAATCAGGATCAGTTTTTGAAAATTGGTCGTAACTTATTAATTGTCATTCTTTTCTCAATAAGCATGACATTTGAATTTAATATCTCAAACAATATGTAGGATGTTCCTATCTGTCACAGTATGTAAAATATTTATCGTTGAATAACAATTTTTAAAAAGTTAGAAAGATCCTAAATTTGATATTGATCCTGAAAACTTATTTTTGTGAACACAGGGCCAGATCCAACTTTGTAGGTTAACATGTTATAGTTCAATATTAATCAATTTAATGCCTGAAAGAAAGCCTCCTGAAACTCTAAGCCTGTCTTGCCATTGTCATTTGACAGAAACACGCTTATAATATACAATTTCACATACAGTAATGCTTTTAAATGTGTCCTGTTACACCACTTGAAAAAACCTCAGAAGTCCTCTAAACATATGCAACAAAAGTTTCAATTAAAATGAATATTGAATCTAAAGAGCATATCCATTACTATATTAATTGTTTAGTTACTGGCCGGATATTTTCTAAATTGCAGCAACCATATTTAGACAGCTTGGTGAATATTAATCATTTGCATTGTCGCTTAATGGAAACGTTTCCAAGTATGTAACTAAATACCGATGTGCCACCATGAGCAAATATCGGATGTCATTCGTTTGTATCTTAGAAGCGTTCAGTTTACTCAACAGTTAGACTGGAATCATTCCCATTTGAATCAGACTCACGAACACCCATATGTGTAATTGCAAAAAAACCCAGACAGTGTTGCGAAGAATCTTTGGTGTTAACAATGATATAAACCTGTAATGTTCGGATGCACTTTGATAGGTCTGGAACACGGCCACTTTGAGGTTACTAGAAAGAATGTTCATTCACATGCCGTGTTACATCTTTTGATATAAACGTGAACGCTGGCTGATTTTACATTTATTTGCCTCTCATGAATCACCTAGTCTCATTCACGCGTGAAACCCTTCACAGAACATATACAAGGGCCCCCTTTATTGACCGACTAAGAAGTTTTTGCTTTGTAAAAAAGACTTGAATGTGCAAAGATTATATCGTGTTAATTGTATATTCTCTTTTTCAAAAAGAAGAAAACATTAAACCTCACGCGCAAGCGTGATTAAGACTCTTTATGCATGAAACTGGATATGTATGATGGATAAGTTATGTGCATCATGCCCAAAGAATAAGTGCATTCCATAAGGTCAGTAAGTACATTCATCCTTATAAAACACTGAAAATAATTTCGATATAATATCAGACACACAAATTACGACCATCGTATAACCAGCATGATGCTAAGATGGTCACAAAAGGTAGGACGATGTATGACAGGTAAGGCCACGCAAAAACAGGGCCTCCCAACACAGATTCCGGGGAACCATGAATTATACTTGATTTTAGTTTTGAAATATTGTTGAATAATATAAGGATTTACGGATATTGACGTTATCAATAATAATGAATATAATCTATTTAATGAGTTGTCAAATTAAACATTTTGCCATATCTTAATTATCTATAACACAAGAACTTTTTGTGTAAAAATATTATTCCATATTCCGTAGAAATCTGACACACTTACGGTCAATATTAATTAGACACTTAAGTCAGTTGCCAAGGATACGAGGTGATTAATCAAGTGAACGCTAGAATAATTGCACATTCCCACTAAATGCATAAAATATCATTCGCGTATTTCATAACAACTCCAAAACAGATAACTCACATGTAACATTTCGTGGCATTGGGCATATATATACGAGAGAGAATAAAAGCTACAGGGAACGCCACATAAATAAGACAGTGCCTCCCCAAACATGCCTCCGGGAAAACAACAATGCATACACCATAAGACACTTGAGGAGGTTAAAAGCTACATACGTTAAGGAACATAGGCACAAGTAATGGCCTGGCAGACCATAAGGAATAACTAGGAGAATCAAAGAGGACAGCGAACGAGTCAATACAGAATCTTCAATATACAGTAAATTACAAATATGTGATAGTTTTCATATGTATCATTTATTAATGAAATTAATATTTGGAAGTACCTTAAAGTGAATAAACGAAAACTTCCGCATGTGTTTACCTGTGTCGTTACTGTCCGTTAATATATCAATAATTAGTATATTCTCGCCTTACAATTATTTATATTTTTCCTTGGTTTCATGGAGTAGCGTCAACCATATATTAGAACATATTATACGAAGGTTTTCAATGTTTCAAGTTCATTTTACAGTTATGCCTCGTGAGGAATGAAGGCGTTGCAATATGCACTAAAATACTGCATTTGGAAGCTTTTGTCCTTTTCCATAGTTTTTATTCCGATTCTACTTAATCACGTTCATCACAGAAAGCATTCCGTCCATTGCCCCTGCAACGAATGTTAAAAATGTAATCAGATTGGAAATCTTTCAAACCACAAGTGGAAAACAAGCAGACGTATGTTTCATGTCATTCAATGTTGAACTGCGAACACCAGAGACGTGTAATTAAGTTCGTAGAAATTAAACGTTCCTGTAATTAATTTAATAGTGCACATTAATTAATGTTGTTGTTTAAACGACTTCATTATTCGCAAGATTAAAGAGTTCTTTTGCTCAATTAGATTAAAAGCAATGCAGTACTCAGACAATGCAATTGACAACAAGGAATGTACACAATTCTATCAAAGAAAACATGTTAGTAAATATATCTGGACATATAGATCTAGTACAAAATAACAAAGAAATGCAAGGATGCATAGAAGAATCCAAACTCAATATATTTGGCATTAGTTATACAGAGCATCGCCTTCAACTCGCTGGTACTGTCGGAGCATCGCCTTCAACTCGCTGGTACTGTCGGAGCATCGCCTTCAACTCGCTGGTACTGTCGGAGCATCGCCTTCAACTCGGTGGTACTGTCGGAGCATCGCCTTCAACTCGGTGGTACTGTCGGAGCATCGCCTTCAACTCGGTGGTACTGTCGGAGCATCGCCTTCAACTCGGTGGTACTGTCGGAAATGCAAGCAAGGGAGAACGCGAAGTAGAATAAATACTGTAAAACAGAGAAGTATGACGAAGTGTACAGACAGTTGTCTCATTCATTCGTAACATAATGATGATTAAGAAATACTTAATTAATAAAAAGAGAAGCATAAAATAGAAGTAAAATCGAACTGGAAATACAATACATACACAGTGCCAGTGATCCAAGAGCACAAAAATACATTTACATACATGTAACCAACTACAAAGGCATAAGGGACAAATAACTTAACAACTTTTCTAACACCACACTTCTTGATTTGTTATTATCTTGATAAAAAAACTTGACATGTCAACTGATAATTAAACACAACATCTATCAATAATTCATTTTTAATGAATCATAACAACATTAACAAACATAGTCCAATTCATGGAGCTGTAGCATTTTAAATAGGGAAACCCGTATTTCAGAAGTCACAAACATTATTTCTTAATACCGCGTGTGGCCATCATGTGGTTTGACGACGGCAACACACATAGCTTGGATTGAAGCAATGAAAGTTATGATGAAGGTCTGTGGTATGGCATCCTAGGTCCGGCTTAGGGCATCTTCTAGCTCCAGAAATGTAGCAGGCTGGTGTCGGAGGCTCCTCAGTCTCCGCCCTAATTCATCACAGACGCGCTCTATAGGGTTCAAGTCTGGTGAATTTGAGCACAAAGGTAGCACTCGAACCAGAAACTGTCTGGTGATGGCGGCTGTGTGACTTGTTGCGCTGTCATGCATTAACTGCATGCCGTTGTTCACCCATATAAAAGAGTGGCGCTGTGACAATGAAAATTGCTAGAAAAACTAAATAAATCTAATGTAAGTGACTATCGTTTGGTCGGAATGCCAAACTTATACCGATGCCTGTATATGTGTAGTGCATTAAGGTCATTTAAAGAATCTGCGAATATTTCAAAATGCGTCATCTCATTACTCAGCATCTCGTCGTTACTCAAATCCGCCACAGTTTGTAATACGAATCGGTACAATACTCGATGAAAGAACTAAACACAGCCTTCTGTAAATGCTAAAACGATTAGCTAGATAGTCAAAATTTCCCTCGACACGAAGGGCTATACACCCTTGTACCATCGCTTTTAAACGTACAATTAACAAATGCTTGACACGTACCTGTCTGTTTGAAATTCCGCTCTGCACCATTCACACAGCGCGCCCGCGCTCTTCTTATGTCATTCGACGCATAATCGCATAAAAATATTTTTATGTTTTGTCCCTGTTTAAATGTCGATAAATTCAATTTGTGACAATTTTGGTGGATTTACATGGGCATTTATACATGCACACGCAAAAACATGAAATGCACGTGTATCTCGGATCTAGTAAACCACATGGCTTCCTGTTATTTAGTGCAACGTGTAGACAAACGAGTATGTTGGTAGCAGACGAAATTTGACAAATTTTAGTTGTGTAATAAAACAGATATCTAACCCGCAATAGTATGGAGTTAGAATAGTTGTTTAACATACATAGAACCTATTGACATGAAGATCAGCATAAGTCATGACATCCCGCATTGCTGTAGAATTGCTTCATGGCCTTGGGACTGACAGTAAATGTACTAGGGTATTAATTAAAGCTCACGCTTAACCGCCATATTGCCAAAGTTCAAACATTTGGACTTACTCAAACGACAAACTTTTAGCAATGCAAAACATTACAATTGACCTCACATTCTCTTGTTAGCGGAGACGTGAACTAATTAGAGCCATTAGCAGAAAAAAGATAACAATGAATCAAAACTCTTTCTTGTTTATCAGACTCTACATTCACATATGTCTGCGTGGAATTCGCAAAATAGTTTATCAATTTTAACTCAAGTACTCGTAGTAAAAAGCCCTCAGAGTGAATGTTGATGCTGTGGTAATTAGTTTAACATTTACAATGGTTACAAATTGTTTCTTCAGTTAAAAAGGGGTAATAAAATAAATAATGCATTAAGTCATTCTTTTCCGGATATTTATTAAGTTACGATATAATAGAGTCATTTCGTGAACAAGTGAATTTGTGACATTAACTATTTCTCATGAATAATATACGAATTGGCAATGAACTTCTGACTTCAATCTCCGGTCCTGTGATATCTATATATTGCACGCATTTTGTTTACGTTAGTTTTATTGTACTTGATTCTTTGCGACAATTGCGCACTAAACTTTGCTTTTGAGTCAAGACAATCGAGTTAAATAAAACATGCAAAAACAGTATAAATTTCCATTCAATGAAATGGAATCGTAGAAGTAACTTCTATCATATGAGAAGTGCGTAGAAATGAGGACTGTCGCGTAGGATTAGTGCAAACAACGCAAATTTTCTGCCCAAGTGGACATTCCTGCTTTTTAAGCGAAACATGAAAACCAAGGAAAGTCTTTATACAACATAGTTATAATTTATTAAAGAGAGAAAATAAGTTGCTTCAGGGAACGCCACATACACCGGGAAAACAACAATCCATAAAACATAAGGCATTTGAGGACGCTCAATGTTACATACAACAGGGGTACAAGGAATGACATGGCCGACCATTTGTGCTAACTAGTAGAATCAAAGAGGTCAAAAGGGGGGGGATTAAAGATCACAGGACAAGTCAAGACAGCTGGCAACAGGCCGAAACTGGGGAGAAAATGACATGAACACTATATAAAGTGAAAGAACTGCACAGGGGGAATTTAACATGCATTTAATACACAAAAAGAAATAATAACCATACTGCGATATACAACCTTGGAACTGTCAGTAATGATACTTGGGACTTCAATCGATTTAATGGCTGGCTAACCTCACACTTAATGCCTAAATGGTTATGAATTTCTAACATATATATGTACATATGTCGAAATGTTTAAATCAATATACAGACAAGCAAATTAACTCCACTGAGGAAGCATAAATATTTTTTGAAACGGTATCAAGATAGACATTTCCGCCGACGTCAAAATATAAATGGACGTTGGTAGAAAGACGCTGGAAAGGAGGAGTTAAGTTGTTACGGGGAAACGCCAACCTACGAAACATTTCGGATCGAGGTGGTGTAAGGACGGGGAAGTAAGGTATTATCTAGCTGACAATCAAAAACAACTATGGACAATTGCAAGCGACAACACGGAAGGAAGGGATTAAATGGAAGGTATAATCATTGCCCATGGCCTAAATGTGGGAGACAAGAATATTGTATAAAGTCAGAAAACTGCATATTGGGAAAAGGGAATTTAATATACATCCAAAAAATATGAAGAAATAATAACCACAAACCGATCTATAGCCTTGGAACTGTCAGTATAAATATTGAGGGTTTAAATCGATTTAACAGCTAGCTAACCTCACACTTAATCGCTATATGGTCATCGATTTCCAACATATATAAAATAAATTGACTAAGTAGGCAGTAACTAATAATTATAATCAATTAACCATTACGTACATAACAACTGACACACAATATATAATCCAGCACGAAGGAAAAAGCAGCCTTATACTGACATTGCTCCCAGTAACTAAATTTTTGATACCAGAATGTGAAATAACCATAAAATATCAAATCAAAAACCTAATGTAATTTCAACTGGAAAAATGTATTTAATAATTAAACAAATCTTAATTGCTAGTATCAGAGAAATGGAATTTAAAATAAAGACAATAGAAATAAAACTGTATAAAGTTGAATTCAAGAATGGTGTAATGCATTTAAATATTTAAACGCAAAGATTCAAAATCAACTCAAATGATACACATGTTTCATACCTTGCAACCCACATATTGTTCTAAATTAGACACACGGAGGCTGCCGGTCGTCTTTCAGTTTCAGACAGGGCTAATGGTTCAACAATTTCTTCATTTAGAGCATTTTTTTTCCCGAAATATTAAAAAAAAATCGCAATCAGAGATATTCATCAACAAACACGTTGTAGTTCCGTTTAAATTATTTAATTTACGAATCGCATTGTGTTTAATATTCTATACACAGGTTGAACGATTTTCAAAATTCTCTTATTTGCGGAGGAACAGATTAGTTATGGTTGGTAACCCATGAGCACTGTTGACCGCTGTTTGTAACTGAAATACTGCTGAGAAAAATAAATAATTTTTCAAATCATATTGTACATGTGGTTTCTCTTTAATAAATCATATAGATCTAATGCGTTTCTCTAATTTCCTTATTCTTAACCGATGTACAAATGTTAAATATGACACGTCAGTTATAACATACGATTTTAATTCATATTGCCGTTTTATACTTACATTCGGTTTGAGTTTGGTCAAAATATAATAGATCGTATAGGTATTAAGTGTCTTATGAAATACGATAGTAAATACGCTGGAAAGAAAACAGTGCTCTTAAATACGCGACTATATAATTAAGCAAGTATACAGCCACATACTTTTAACATATGAAAGTAGTTAAGCGATACTCAGTAGCAGTTTAAACCCAGTTGTATCATGTCTCATGGTTAATGATATCTACAGTTCATACTTGTATATTGATATTATTGAACTGTATTGGTCTTGCTTCTGTGCCCCATCCATGCGTTAACCTCCTACTGTTTCTTTCTGGATAGTTCTGATTGGTTTTTGGGGTCTTCCTTGTTCGGCATTGTCGCGTCAACGCTTTATGTACATGAACTGTGAAAGAAACCGCCTGTATACATCTGTTTTTCTATCAAGGTCCATAAGTTATAGTTTGTGAATAACGCAAAAGTGGCCACCATGTGATTATCATTCGTCGATAGTTTTTACACGTTTCATACGAATTAAAACACTAAGCGACGACTTTTCATTATAGGAACATACTTTGAAGGTCGTACCTAGAAGTAATTCGGTATCTTTTCGCAACATGACCAAGACGTGTTAAGATATAGTCTTCAGCGTAACACTAATTGTATTACCAACAGCGAGACATAGTCGGTAAACTTAATATCTTATGTTAATAAACGTCCGTTAGAAATCATATTTGTCTTGTCGTATAATACTAATTTCATTTTTGATATTAATCAAATGCTCCTAACTATGAAAAACATTGGGATAATTCAATTTCGCCTGACATAATTTGAATCACCTTTGGAGACAAGGCCATACTTTTATCAAACATTGTTTGGAACATATTTGAATGCATTTCAGGGGCAAGGCTTTCTCCTGTTCGTTGACTTATCAATTATTCAGAATGAAGTTAAACCCGGAGTAAAAAGTTCTAATCTGAGATTTGTGGCAACTTAGAAAAGAAACACATGGTTTGCAGCCACGAACTGAATTTTTAATTGATTAGAACGCTAGAAAATACCGTTAAGGTATTCCAGTGTTGACAGTTTGATGTTAAACCGAACAAAGTCGAGAAAGTATATTACAAATATGTGTCACCTTGTGTACAAAAACATACACAATGCAAAGTTAGATGTTGTTGTATTGGATACAACACAAATATTTACGAGCAAATATATCAAGAGCGCTGCAGTGTGGGATTCTTGAACGAATTCATTCCAAAACAAGTAGTACTAATCTGTAAGACCCCCATAAGGGTCATTGTAATCACATTTACGAAAAAGAAATAATAGTATGTTCATTGGATGATGGTTATCAGTAATTGCTGTTTAGTCATTGTTTACGTTTGCTATCCTCAATACAATCCATATACGATATCTAATCATCATTTGGTAAGACTACATAATACAAGTGTGCAATTTGAGAGTAAATATTACTGCTCTTTAACCGTTGTTGACTACAATATTCATTATTGTTTTTACCCATATTTTCTATTTTATGTCTACTTGTGCTTATGGAATGGTTGTGCACTTTGTATGTGGTATTTGCTGCTCGACATACATTTATACGGTTTTTTTCTATTTATGGATGATATATATAAAATATAGAACAATGTTCATCTTGACACAAAGGAGTTTGTTTTAAATGTTTTAATAAATTAATTTCGGTCTAACTACAATATTTTCACTATAAATTATTTATGCATTCTTTTGGTGTATGACCGTGAGTTAGAACAAAACATGCTTTGTACACTAGAGTTGACTGGGTTATTAATGTTAGATTTATAAAACTCAAGTATATTACCGGATTAGCAACGTGCATAAACGAGAAGGAATAAGTTGCTACAGGGAACGCCACAGACAGTGCCTCCCCACACAGATCTCCGGGAAAACAAAAATCCATATAACATACGGCACTTGATGTGGTTAAAGGGTACAAACATTAGGGAACAGAGGCGCAATGAATGGCCTGGCAGACTATAAGGAATAACTGGGAGAATCAAAGTGGATAGTGAAGGAGGGAGAGTAATGGATGCAAAAGATCACAGGACAAGTCAAGACAGATGGCAACTATAGGCCGAAACTTAAAAAGCTTAAATACATTGAAACACAATTATATGCGTAATCACTCACGATATCATCATTTTGCAAACACATACTTTAATAAGAATCTTAATACGTTAACAATACTAACCCCTCAAATCCTTGTCCGACCTAAACATAATCTTGAACTGGACTATTTTATTGACCAATTTGGGCTGAAATAGCGTTATTTATATTTCACTTCTAGTATTGGACACACTTGTTTATAACTGTTAGATTTTACTTTCTAGTGATGTTCGGAAATCGTTTATTAAATACAACGCTTGAACAACCTTAAATCAAAAAACGATAAATCTTTGCATGTATTTTGTCAGACATAATTGACAAGTGCGAAAAATGAAACAAAACATGCCACAATAACACTGAACCACACATTTTCACTGACAGTTGATTCACAATAGTTGATATAAACTCGATTAACGAATCGTACGTGACAATTTTTTTGACACATATGGTTAAGGTAAGTGAAACACCAGAAAAGAAAATCATTTACTGCATTTAATTTGAAGCAAAGCTCACACGATGAGAGCAAATTATATTTGAATACATATGAATAACATCATCTTAAGACTTAACACACCATCACTCAACTGATAACACACGGATGTTTCGATTACTGATTTTGCATGTTTAAACTTGATTAAATGGAACAAACATCCATTGACTAGCTTTTGGTATTAATTTAGTACCACCCGATGATAGTATTTGACAACACCATAACAGTTATGAGTGTTCAAATTTAATTGTTTACTTCAAAGAAGACCTTGTAATGGGACGCAGCGGGTTTTTCCCATTGAATCTTCGTGTAATACTGTATTGCAGTGGTTTGCCTATATAAATTGGTAGGTCTGATGCCAAAGTAAACTAATCCACATTTTCATGAAGATTGAGTTATCTACTCATTGTTACTGTTCAAAGAGGGATTTTTATTTTGGTATCGATTCCAGCTTTCCAAAACGTCTATAGCAGGAGAATTGATGTACTAACCCACATCTACTACAGGTCCTTCCACGTTACTAAGCCTGACTGATCTAGCAAACAGTAGCTCACTTTGGCATTATTTCAAGTTTTGAGTATAGTATGCATGTCAATATGAACTATCCCACAAAATCCTTTTTTATAAAAACTACAAATAAATATCAATTGGAACTAAATAACAATTCATTGCTATATCACCAAATAATAGCACGAATACTTCATATGTTGTCTAGAAATCATCGTCTTTTATGGGGAGTTCAAAATACTTTACGCATTTTTCTCAAAATGACCTAAATGATGCTTAGTTCACTTTGGCATCAGACCATCCAATTAATAGCGTATATACTTTACCATTGTTAAAGAATTATTTGATCAGTGGCAAAAGTAAAACATTTCGCATCCAGTATTATATTTCAACACAATGACGCATCTAAATCTAAGGAAATGTAGTGTCTGAAAAGAAGAGATCCCCAAGCAAACATTAAAAGCAATGACAAAACAACACGAACGTGTTTGTGCTGTTTTTGTTAAACAATGTGTCAGTGACTTAAATAACAGCGAATAACGACAATCTGGGATCAATCTAGAGGCATTTGGCATGGAATTCTTTATTGTCGGACGTATATTCATTATTCACACCAATCCGTGTTCGGTAATGCAAAGTACTTCCTAAAGCTCGGATAATGAACATAACGCCCGTATAATGAAAATTATCGTTCACTAAACTTAATTCCATTAAATATTAATTGACTGAACTACTGAAGGAAACACAACATTCACATACCCTGCAGGTATACAGCATCTAAGATATATATCAATCAAATGACACATGTTTGTTTAAATGCATGGCCAGGAACGACCACGAAACAAATACAGGAGTGCTATAAAATGAAAAAAATGGGGAACGATTAACTTAAAAAACAAAACTTCTATAAAAGGCATTAAATTTCATCACGATCGCAAAATAAAAATGAACGCAGACAATTTGGTATGGGAACAAATTTTATCAAGTCATTGTCATTTCAACTGTATTCCTTTTTAGAAACCTTCGTGTTCTTATGTCATTGACGAGAGAACACTGAAATCCGCCAGATAATGCTGGACAATTTTCATAGATTTCTCATTAATCATGTCACTGACGAAATTAAACTGACCAACGAAAAGTAATTTTGTCACATAAGTTTGTTTATTCATCAAGTTAATTAGAACTATCGAGTAATATTTGTGAAGCTTCAAGAAATTATTGCAGTAAATATTCCCAACTCGGCATACGATGTACACTTATGGTCGAATCAACATTGTTTTATGTCCTGTAATATGAGTAAACAAGACAGAAGTAATGGGATACGTCAAGTTCGCCGTAAATGTCGTGGCTCAGCTGCGTGTAGTATAGGAGAATAAATACTATAACATAATCTTCACGTACGTCGCCTTGTCTGACCTAGGTGTTTGGGATTGTAATGAAAGTGAACAAGGATTGGTTTGGAAAGTCAATGTGTCTGTAACCTAATAATCATGTTGGATCATGATCTGTCATGACAATCTCCCTATGAAGTTTTGTACCTGAATGAATACAGCAAGACAGTAAATGAGAAACTGTACAACACACAATAGAATAATTAATATACGCGTTAACAATACTTTCCCTAAGCAAAATTGCGAGAAGGATAGGAAACGCCAAACACAAAAGACAATGTCTCGCCAGATAGATCTCAGGGAAACATCAGCACACAAAACCCTGGAAGCTGAGACAGTGTAAGGGTAAACACATATGAGAACGGGGCGATAAATCTGGTGATTCCATAACATCAATTAATGAGAGAAGAGTGTGGAGGCAACACAAAGAGAATGGAATCCGTAACAGCACAAGTCAACTCCTATCCATACATAATGTGACCTTTTCGACATTGATTCTCCCCATGATTGAAGTTATTTGCTGTATTAGCAAGGTCATAATTAAATAAATATTCCCAGATGTAGCAGATTGTTTACCGTAAACTAATTATGAATAGCATATTGTCAAATAATTTGATTTAATGAGTGAGCATTTTGTAAGAGGACGCCGGGAAATAACCCTTTAAAATTGAAAAATAATATAACATAAATAGTAGAATTACCCTTCGAACAATTCACTGTGTTAATGAATAAACGCAGTACAGTTATTTTATAAACATATTGATATCATCCATTTGTTCAGACAGTATGGAAGCCTGTGTCTTTGCAAACATTCACATTGACTTTCTTACTGACTTTCTTGACTTGTTTCGTGATGTACTACATCCACTAAAATCACCCTTGATGTAAGCTTAAATTCTCCATAGTTGTTTTTATGGTCGGCCATACCATTATTTGCACCTACATACCCATATACGTTTACTTTTGCACCTCCTCAGTGTCTAACGTTTCGTAGACTGTTGTTTTCCGGGGGTCTATGCGGGGAGGCATTGTCATGTATGTAGCGATCCCTGTAACAATTAATCTCTGCAGCCTTTGTTTTGATCAATCGACAATGTTGTATACATTATTAAAAAATAGTTACAAAATTCCATTGCATTCCAATTGGATATATAACATTCCGAAATATTATTTAGATCGAAAATAAATTAAATCATATTCATGTCTATGCTCATTCATGTTACCATACTAAGGTGCGATTTTATTACAAAATATGAAATAAACTGTACATCGAGTAACTGTACCTTTGCGAACACTTCTGCTTTAACAATGCATTTAGTGTTTTGAAGCTATTTCAGAAGCGGTGCCATATGCACTGTGTTGTACATTTAACGTCCAACTATTTAAATTTTACATATAGCTATATGTTAGCAATTAAGGCTACATACGTGGATTAGAAAGATAATATTGATATGTTTGTTCAGAAAGACGAGAATACTCCTCCCCTGCGTTCGACATTAATGTGAAAAATGTAACAACTCCAATACATTGTATCCGTCTGTGTTGCCACTCATGAGACTATGATTTACTGTTGAATATATAGCAATATCCAATATTTCTTACATTATCATTTTGTTTTATAGTTGTCGGTTCTTTCAACAACGCTAAAGCAATTAGATCATGTCATTATACTGTAAAATATCGCTCATATTTTGTTATAATTTATTTGTTTGCCAGTAAGGAATACGATTATTATAGACGTCTGTAGAACAAATAAGTTATTGGTATTCATATCGAAACATTAAAACTGTAGAATGAGGCAAACATGCAAATATGATTTGTTTCTAATATATCACTGACTGAGTAATATATTGTTAAAAGACATGATGTAAAGGAAACAAAATGTGGTCATGCATTGGACCCTATTATAAAGAATATGTTGCCAATTTTCTTGTATGTTTAAATATTTAAATCATTTGTCCGAAATGTCTAAACTTGACTATTTTGGAACATAAGTTTGAAATTATTCAGCATGAAGTTTACTTAACATATAAGTCTCTTTGTCTTCTGCCAACTTTTCAGTTAAATGATTAATGATTCAATCCGTTATGGCTAAATAGTATATACATGTACATGTATTTCTGTTTATGTCCATTTCCCTTGTCCCTTTGGCCTCTGTAATCGTTTGCCTATTTGAATATTCTTTTATGTCTTCTTGTGGTTTTGGCGTGGTCGAGTCGACCACTTTGTGTGTGCCATTTACTGCTGGATGTGCACACACATTTGTCGTTATAAAAACCTTATTACTCATTTAATAAAATGGGTTGAGAACATCCATAGTTATTATGCAATGTTTGCCTTTTTAGTACTCTTTTCACACTTTTCCTAAATGCGGTTCAGATCAATTCGATGCTTCAGTCGTGTGGATCGTTGTTACATTATCTGCTACGTATGTTCCTTGAACTCCTTTTATCAAACATGTTTACCCTTGCACCTCATCAGTGCCTGTGATCTTTTCCATCCATTAATTTCCCCCTCCACTGTTTGTCCTCTTAGATTCTCCTAGTTATGCCTTATGGTCGGCCAGGCCATTGCGCCCTGTTCCATTTTGTGTGTACCAGCCTCATCAAATGATTTGTGCTTTATGGATTGTTGTTTTCCCGGGGGTATGTGTGTTGAGTTCCTTAAATACTTAATTTCTCTTGTATTCTGATAATTTCAAATATTCAACCCCATTGCTTTTTCACAACATTGATAGTGTTTGTTTACTAATTTTTTCCGAACTTTCTCATCATGATAATTGTTTTATTTACAGATAACGGTTCCCTTTGGGAAAAAGGAGCGAATTAATGTAATAACTACATTATCTTGCACTATTTCTATTGAAGCTAGAGAGGGAATTTAATCCGACAATTACGAAATTAAAAATCTTCATCTTAACATCTTGTGACAAATACAAGAGCCTCGTTGTTTAATCAATGAAGCTTTTCATAAATAGTTATGCGCCATGGCAGATTTCGCTACACAAGATAGATAGTCGATGTAATGTTTATAATATAATAACCAGGATACATCCCCAAGTGCACCGATCTTCACCAATTATATTTGCGTCTTATGTCCTGTCTGTTCTTGAAATTGTTTAGTACTTATATTTAGTATGCATTCCAATGGCTGTGTCCTTGCAATTACTATGTCTTAACTCGACGCTTGTATGTTAAAAGACAACTAACCATATTATAGCATTTTCATTCATCTTCCACTGGTTGCAAGTTTATTTCCTACTTCTTTATTTTGTTTGATATTCATATTTTATTACTTTACAGTTATGACACTCATATGATGATAACGTATTCAATTCAATACATATTCAATGCAATGCCTATTTAAATGAGCTTTGTTGTATACCTGTTCCTTGTTTTTACATTTGTTGATATTGTGGCGTGAATTTCCAGATCTTGATATTTTACCTTTATTCACTTTAACAGTGGTTTGAAACTTATTCATAAATATTAAAGCAGATTTGTAATTCTTTGGGCAAAATAATTATGTCTAACAAGATCTTTGTATTTTTGTACGAGTAACTAACGGAGTCTTATGTCGAAATATTTGAGTGTTCGCTTCTTTATATTCTATTTATACGAGGATAGGGGTGCTTTACAAATTGGCATTTTGTCTCTCAAGTTGGACGTCGGGCATGTAGTCGTAGTATTCCAAATGCCCAAGATTCACAGTCGTTATAGTCAGGGTCTTTATTAAGTTGGATGTGATTATGGTAACGGTTGTGCATAAAAGGATGTGGGACAACAACTGGATGTGACAATGTGACTGTCTGATTAAGGTATTTTATCCTAAGAATTCTAGAATTCACAAGAAATATAAACATATTTCACAGTTTTACATTGTGTAAGGATTTTACGAGTCACGTCACCAGAATCGTAGCAGCTCGCGTGTCTTGCTTCAGGGCATTCCTCTCTCAGGAATAATAATATCTTAGGAATATTTTGGCATTGTACAATATTCAGACTTGAATGTTATTGTGCAATATTCATAAACGAATATAGTTATATGATGGTATATATTGCCTAGACCGGAAGTACTGTTTCACTATTCTGTAGATATTTAAGCTTTTTGTCAACATTAAGAGATTATTTTGAACGTAACACGTCATTTCCTAGGGACAATAAGCCATAACTCGACTATATTAACCATGCAGAAAATTGAATAATTTGTGCATAATTGATTGACGCATGACATCAATATGCCTCCCCCAAGACTCAGATACCTTATTAGGTTTTATGTAACTAACATAGGACTACTTTTCAAATGTAATAAATCACTAAAATAAATCACACACGTAGAGTAATTCTCCACTCCTTGTATAGTTCCAGATCTGGAGGCGGACATGTTATAATTGACGCAGCAAAGTCCTTGATTTGTTCTTGAGCTGATCTGTTCAACAACATCCAGTTATAACGGGATTTGACACACTGTTATTTACTTACACTCTTTTCCGGGAAAACAAAAATCTATAAAACATAAGGCATTTGAGGAGGCTCAATGGTACATACGTAAAGGAACAGGGGCGCAAGGAATGGTCTGGCCGCCCGTATGGGATAACTATGAACATCAAAGAGGACAACCAGGTGAGGATTACTGAATGGAAAAGATCACAGGGCAAGTCAAGATAGCTGGCGACATTAGGCCGAAAATGGAGAGAAAATAACATAAGCACTATGAGTGAAATAATTGCACAGGGGGGGGGGGGGGGGGTATCATTTTAAACTAAAAACAGATATAGTTGTATATTTTGTGTGCATTATGTCAGACCCCTACGCCGAAATAGTATTTTGGTCTTTGGTCATGCGAGGCGGACAATTGATCTTACCAGTGTTCCTTGGTACCAACCAGACATAGCCTGTTCATCAGAAAGCAACTGACAACTTATCCTTATGACTCAGAGGTTGAAGCTGAGTGAATATGGATGATTTGTCACAGTCAATATACGCCTAATACGAACCTACGGTCTCCATGAACAATAGCCACTTGATGGGTCATGATGTCTAGTACTATGACACACATACTGTAATGTGATAAATTTCGAACAAGCCACTGTAAGCAAAACGTTCACAGTTTCCATGGAAACGTACCGTCTGTAGTACTTAAATCAATTTTCGACTCTTACGATGTAAGCATATTGATTTTGACTCGCTTGGCTCGAGTTCTAGTAGAACCAAAAGCAATTGAGGCGTGGATTTAAAACTTTACAATACATAATATATATAACTTAGACAAAGACACTTCCCCTGTATGACATGGGATCCTTCGGTTCAGCGGTTGGGGATTTTGGAATTGGATTTATAATCAAAGTGTTCATTACCTTTATAGAGATTTTCATTAAAACAGTATAAGGTATTTAATTATTAAAACGCATTTATGTCTTGTCTGAATTAAAGATAATATACGAGGTATGATAATTTTGATCTACTTTTCGACTATATCAAAGATTAAACTGTCGAATCGATAAGGCGTACAAGCTTAGGCAGTGTTTTATCCCGTAGTCATCTTGATTTCGCAAATACAGTTCTAATACATTTTAAAGCAGACATGATTTCTTAGAACGTTAATCCTAATTTCACCGTACTTTGTGTTGAATCCGCTTGACTATCAAAACCGTAAACGACGTAGTAATTATTTCTGTTGACTTTGTATTATTAACATAACATTGGTTAGCGTAAAATAGTTTTTATTTTGATTTATAAAGTTCGCAGACAAACAAACAAACAAAATAAACAAACTTTATTGCATATCAACACTGTAGTTGCTGTCCGTAAGTATGTGTCGCACAATACAATATTAATTTGTATTATTAAACCATTTTGTAGGAAATACGAATGTATTACATGCATATTTGAAAAGATCAGCGTCCTCTTTATGAACAAAGTAAGGCTCAAACATCTGCTTCAACATTCAACCTAAGAGTAGTATGGCTTACGCAGCGTTGCGACTCAAATAGCAATAGCGAGCGTAATACGGCCGTGCCGATACAAAGTTGTTATCATTAATATTATTCGAACTGAGAACAGAATCCGAAATATTGACTGGAGTCTTGAGTTATTAAAGAAATATAGTCCGATTACTAGTTCTCTAAATCATCTGAGAATTGATTATTGAAGTGTTACTATTATCCAATACTACTTCCATTGAAAAATCCCATTTAGACCAACGCACATTTTACCGATAGTTGTCCCTCCAAAAAATGGTTCTGTTATACACTATATTCGTTTAAATGCTCCATCTGATGGGGAACCCATACAGGCGTTAAGACCGCTGGACTGTTTCATGGAGACATGCATTATGTGATAACTCAGACAATCTTTCACTCCTACATGGTTTACCACTACAGTACTTTTTATTGTACCTACTAATACTTGATCACATATTTATATAGGAAATGTGTCTAATCTTTTCCATCCATTAATCCCCCCTTTCACTGTTTGTCCTCTTCGATTCTCCTAGTTATTCGTTAAAGTCTGCCAGGCAATTCCTTGCGCCTCTGTTCCATAACATATGTACTCTTTAATCTCATCAAGTGCCTTTTGTGGATTGTTGTTTTTCCCCGGAGGTCTGTGTGGTGAGGCACTGTCTTATGTATGTGGCGTTCCCTGTAGCAACTTATTCCTTCTCTTTTATACATATTCTTTTTCACACACATACACTCCTTTTTATATGTACTGGCAATGTCAATAGTTTAGTTGTTTGGTAAAGAGTAAACAAAGTACGTGCATCAAACATAAAATAACTAGACATGTTATCAAGTTTAAATATACCGTCTCCCGTGGGTGGCCGAGTAGTTAAAGCATCAGCCTTGGGAGCGGGAGGTCAAAGGTTTGAATCCCGGTAGGGGTCCGTTCTGATATGGCCGGTTGGTGAGCCGCCAGCTAATTAAAAAATGGTTACCGTGTACCTATATGCCTAGTGTCGGACATTAAAGGATAGGAATCGGGAAGTAAATGTGCTCAGAAAGTATGTGTCTCATAAGTCAGAAATGGCTGGCCCTTGAATAGGGGTGACGCTATTATACTTTACTTTACTTTTACTTTTTTATATCGCAGGCTGTAACACAATCACAATCCAAACCTACTGGCAGCATATTTTCAACACCAATGTTCCATGACAAGACAGCATGATCAGGTTTAGAGGTAAGTGTATTATTTCTTAAATTATATGTTTTGTTTTCTAATAACTTTAAACTTCGAAATACATGTAAAGAAAAAGTTACATGGCTGAAAACAAATCAACCACGGCATATCATTTCACAGCGACAGTGGTGTAATCAGTGTTTTCAAAATATTTGCCCTTTAACAAGCGCATATTTGTATTAATTAAAATGGAAATTGAAAGATTACCATTTTGATGTGTCTTAAATCCAATTACATTTCGTTCCTCCATACTCCCGAGATGAGATTTTCTAGATTACCACATCTACTATTAAAGTCTCCATGGACAAATATGAAACTTTGATAATAATAAATGTCTGCTAATAGATTATCATAAAAACTTATAACATCAAAATATATTTAAGAGTTCCAGGCGGTAAGTAGCATACACAAGGTAAAATGTAATCACTTACATTATATACTTTTTTCGAACCAAATTATGCATTCATGATTTTATTCAAGCATTTATCTAAAAAAACATTACTTAACTCATTTCTAACAAGAAATATCTCGACAAAAGATGGTCGGCGAAATTTGAAGGTTAAGATTTGTTGTGCACCATAAAAATGACGAAATGTTACGATTGCTGGTCACTCCAGATCCAAAATGGATTTCGGTAAATGCACCGTAATTCAGTGGATTTCGGTAACGTACCCTTTATCGAAAGGTTAACCAATCCGCGTCAATGTTACAAACGTTGTTCGGTAGAACAGAAATTGCTTTGGTGGTTAACGTGAGGTTTGATTGGTTTACACAACACTGATATGCAAAAAGCAAAACCATGTTAGTACGGCTGCTCCACGTTGCTCAAGTGTGGCCTCAAACTTGTCCATACTTTTTCAACACACTTGTACACTACAGAAAAACTCACCTAATATTTTTATGAATTTGTTCAGTTACACTAGTCAACACGAACATCTGCCTCGGTAACAATGAGGTCACTGTCTTTTTCTTTGTTTAGTTTATATGAAGTGAGTCGGACATTCGAAACCTTGTATTTTTTCACAGTTTCGCTAAAAAGGGGAAAACTACCAGGAACGCCTAATACACATGACAAAGCTTCTCAACACAAGTCCATGACAACACCAGCCTACGAAACATGGAAGAGGTGTAAGGGTAAACATCTATGGAATGAGGAAGGAAGGAAGAAGCCAAAACAGTTGGGAAACTGGGTGGACATGATATAGTTCCCAACTTCCTCTGCTTCATCAGGACTCTTTACCTTAACAACGTCATGTCCAGATCCCATTCTAAGTCGCCTGTCAAAAGCCTTGGCAAGCCAGTTTGTAGAGAACGTATTTTTGTAAAAGATTTGATGTTACTCTGTTACTTCAACTGAGTAAAAGTCACAAAAATATTCACAAAATGCCAGTTTATGTACCAACAAAAACTGGTTCCATTCAGAAATAGCGTAGACTAATTCCCATCAGTTTTTACATTGTAGGGCGGGAATAAAAAAAATATGTTTACGAGCTCAGTGTTGCTCTGAAAGCTCGTAGTGTGCTATATTTGAACGTACAAATGTCTTTCTCGCGAATTTTATGTCTTGTGCTGTCTGTTTTAATCAAATATAAAAATTGAAGAATGGCAGACATTAATTTAATATTTGACAATGAAATTCTTTACGAGAAGTTTATCAACCTTGGTATTCATGTGAGAAAAGTACTAATCCCGTTTATTTAAAAGATTATTTTAAACTTTAAATATATCATATAAGAAATGCAATTGATATATTGTATGGTTGTCTTCTGATTGCATATAATCATTCCTGTTGTATTTTGTCATTGTCTAATACAAACTATCGTGTAACATACAAGCAATTGATTCGAAAAATGTAAAAAAAATGTTGAAAAAGTTTAAAGAGAGAGAGAATAAATTGCTACAGTGAACGACATTACATAAGACACATACCTCAGGGAAAACAACAATCCATAGAACATAAGGCACTTGATTAAAGGGTACATACGTTAAGGAACAGAGGCGTAAGGAATGGCCTGAATCGACGAAGGCGTAAATGATTATAAATTATTTATCCTGCAGTTCTCACCATACCTTGTGTTTAATCCATTGACTATACTATCACAACTATAGAAACATATATATGAATGTTATCTTTGTCTGATTAACACCATTGATAAACATAACACTGTTTCAATATGACGCATAAAGCATAAAAATCGGCGAAAGTAATTCGTCTGTAATTAAAATTCTAGTTACTGTCTGTTAGTATGTTCTGTACATTCATAGATGTTCATGTTCACATTCAAACTATAAATTACAAAGTGCGGATTAAAACAATTCAGCGTCCACTTTACGAACGAAGTTTGCTTCGAACTTTAACTTAGATTTGATTTGCTTTCGCACCTGTAACACTAGTGAGCACACAATACGGCAGCGCCAAAGATATGGAAGCATAAGAAGTGACCAATTAGAAATTCATTTGAGTGTACATAAACGTGTATTGACACTTTATTATCATAATTTTAACAACTATGTTTGTTATTCATTTAATATGATCGGAGACATGAAATATACACATACAAGCACACAACCAAAGGTTAAAGGAACAATACACTAACATAAATGATAGGTGAAAGATAAATAGAAATACCAGTTGAACGGTCAATGGCAAAACTACCACTGTGTGCTTAAAGGTGGTGAATCAAATCATTATTTCCCGGGAGAAACCCGATAAATATTCATTACACCCTATTAGCAGATTACAATCCATTTAATTTTAAAAGGGTCAATTTTTCCTACTTGCTTTTGCTTTATTACCATTAAAACCCGTATGCGACCCTCTGATTTATGTCGTTGATACAGTAACGAATGCTCATCAAGTTCACGTTGACTTTTATGCATAGTTCCACAAGGTTAAATGGACTAAAGTTCCGGTGTTTTTATTCGAGTATGAAATTCGATACTCTATAAATACGTTATGAACGTATAATTTGATGTGCAAATAGAAGCTTCTATACAGGAGAAAGCAGTCAGCATGCAGATTTACATCAGGATCCGATCGGGATATCAATATGCTTATTGTAATCAAAGAAGGTGAACACATTTTAGCGTTCATGTAGTAGAATACAATGTTTTGGCATAATCGAAGTACAACCAGGTGATTAAAAAACGGCTAGGCCTACCACGTTGAATATGGTACTGATGAATTGTAATCAGACCGCTTCTGTTGGCTTTAATATTAACATATGTATATTATGAGTGTAATGATCACGGTGTTCTGTCGGCTTCCATGTGAAAGAGAGAGAGAATACGTAGCTACAGGGAATGCCACATACATAAGACAGTGCCATAATACAGAAAATATTTATGTACGTCTTGTTTGCCCAATCAATAACAATTAAGACACCCTGTTATAACATTTCTGATTAAGAACATATTAGTTGACACCTAATAGATGCTTGATATCAAAATACGGAAAAAAACTTCCAAAATACAACTGCGATATAAAACTGTTGAGCTTGGCGCAAATAATCAAGTTCAATGAAACTAACGTAAACAAAATGCATACAATATATAGATATCGCAGGACCGGACACTGACGTTAGATGTTCATTGCCAGTTCGTATTTATTTGTATAACTACAGTCGTTAAGGAGCTTTAAACACATTTCTATGGGTAGCCTTAAATGCAGTTTCTGTGTTATTTATTCTCAATCATTGTATTTCCTATTACTTGCCATTCGTACTTGCCAAAACTATGATTTGAATTCCCTACAGTAAATGTTTGAATAAAGCCATTAACAACTACCACATTCCACACTGCACCAAAAATACATCATTTGTCGCTATACTGTGATTATTATACTGTTCACTTGTCTGTAACGTATCCGGAACTAATAGAAAATCAAACAAACATAACATCTGACGACCGAATTGTACTTCCAGGGCCCAGTCCAGGAATACTTAGTATGAGAATTATTGCACTGAATGATGTTGACCATCGTTTTTCATTTGTTGACATCCTTAACATTTTACATTAAATATAGCAATGGCCAAAAAACACAAAAACTAAATAAAATATAATGTATTACTTGTCTTATTTAAAGTGATTCTATTTTTGAAACAAGTCGGACATCCATCGTTTGCTTCGAATCTGTCAATACCAGGTTTTATTATATAGAATATGCTTCATTGACTGGTCAAATAGAAGGAACATTATTGACTCACAGCTATTGAAACGAATCAGAAATGGCTTCGTTAACATTCGAAAATATACAATCATATCCTAACCTTTATAGTAAGTTCACAGGTTTGCCCAAAGCTTTGTAGTTAATCCGTATCATATCATTTTTTCAGTTGATTTGCAAGTAAAACATTTAAAAGTCGACTTTGGCTTTGGATAAACATGTCTCTTATCAACACAATTTTGTCTCCAATACACAATTAAGGCTGAGAACGACTAGGCAATGAATGATAATTTGAAATGGGAAATTTCTTCATTGGAGTCGATAGTTTTATTATGAAAAATACACAAGCATTCAGAGTGCGAAAACTCACTTTTCTTCAATTAGAATTTCCCTTTATATTGTTATTTATTTATATTAAGGAAACACACGTCCTTTAAATGGTGTGCAGTATGCTCCAATGCGTTCATGGACCGATGTCACAGTCACTAATGTTAATACATAATCACAATATAAACATTCATTGTATATCAACAAAAGTCAAACTACGGTGTTTGCATCATACCCTTGACGTGGATACATGTCTTGCTTTCACGTGGATCATATTAATGATCATTATAAAACGCTTATAAATATATAAATACTTCTAATGGTCCGTATATTGCTTTAATATTGTCAACGCACATATAAGAGTTACACCACGACAAATGGTGATAATTACGAAGTTCTGTTACAACGGTTGAATGTTTACTAAACACGAGTGGAAAGACTCAACACTGCCGTAGGTCAGATATGGTGTCCGGTATTGCGATAGCAAGGTGCGACTCCGGGGACATAAAATGTTCGGTATTTGACTTTGACAGATTCCTTCATTGTCAAAGGAAAGTGCAAGTTTAAGTGTTAACTACTTTTTTCAAAACTCATGACGAAATTACAAACATTTAACATGATGCAATACTTTGAAAAGCAGGAAAGATACTTTGTTCAGTATTTCCTTTAACTATCTTCTTTTAACTGGTGTATTTACTTGAAAACATGTTCAGTGCTGATTTGATTAAAGGTGCTACATACTTCAGTTCATTATTTACTTGGACATGTCAACTGCGCCTTCCATGCACATTTTGTCATGATTAGCAGAGATGGCACAACGTTTACCTTTTGTTTATGCAGTTCAATATTTTTTCGGCGCGGCCGTACTAACGTGGTTTTGCTATTTGCATATCAGCGCTATGTAAACCAATCAAATCTTACGTTAACAACCAAGGCAATTCCTGTTCAACCGAACAACGTTTGTAATTTACCGAAATCCATTTTGGATCTGGAGTGACCAGCAATCGTAACATATTGGCATTGTTTTATGTTCCACAACAAATCTTAACCTTCAAATAGTGCCGATCATCTTTTAGCAAGATATTGCGTGTTAACAATGTACATACATGAGCTAGGATTTAACGCTTATATTGTCATATTTCTTTGTACTTTTGTGGTGGCTATGCCTTTGGCTTTTTCATTTCCTGCTCGATTTCTTCATTGTTTTAGAGAATAGAAATTGCTGATGGAATATTTATTTTGAACTAATCATTTCGATTAATCAAGCATGGACTTGAAATTACGCTTTAGTCATTGGTTTTTATGATAGTATGCATATTATGCATCAACTGTGTTCAAAACTTTGCTTCGGAAGAAAAAATACATAGCAATAAACAAGTTATTATTTTTAGGTTTGGTAGACAAATATATAGGCCTTAACGAAATGTTAACCAATCTGCGACAAGGTTACAAACATGTTTCGGTTGAAGAGAAATGTATTATCATAATTTCTATGTACTATGCAGTACACTGATAACAGAGCTATGTTCACCGATACTAAGACAACTGCTATCGTCATTAATTGACCCAGTTGCTAACGCGCCACACGGCTATTTCCTTTTTAATTCCATAATGCTGCGGAATCAATATTGCATTCGTTCTACCGACAGTTTGATAACAAAACACTTTCCATTTCTTTTATTTAGATGTTCATTTTTCCCATGCTTGATTACCTTTTTACCATTAACCCCAGTTCTTTGATTAAATACGAATGCTTGTGAATTTTACATTCAGTTTTATGCATGATGTAAAACCGGAAGTAAAAATTGATAGTTATGGGATTACGTTGGAGTCAATTCGCATTTTCGTTTTAATATCATGTAAATGCATTCCAAGAAGCGTTCTTAGCACACACTTTTGCTTGAAACACACAGTGAGACTAATACCATTATAAAAATCATAAGCACAAATTATTCAGCATAAAATGACAAAAATAACAAATAAAATACCATCGAAAATCAATACTTGACATTCATTTATATGTGCAGAGCAAACCTCGAAGTGATGATCCTCTCTTGCGAAACAACCTGTCATCAACATTAGGGTCGTCTTGATACGTCTGCAGCGTACCACGATATATTGCAATACTTTAGCAACGAATCACAATATGTACCACGATATATTGCTTCATTCTTCATTAACGTAAGTAATGACTGTAGATAGTTTTGTTACTTTTATTCAACTCCAAACTATTCGTAGTGATGTAAAAACAAACATGCATCAGCCAAAACAAAACAGTTATCAATTTCATATCAGTTTTTGACTAGTAAATGAAAATAAAATTTCCCGATTTGATAGTAACAGTTAAAAACAGTTATCAATCAGAGATTATTTATTATCTTACATATTGTGCCGTTTTCACATGTTAGGAGTCACATAACTTAACGATATGTCGTCTGCTGAAATAAAGAGGTTGTATATTTAATACATAATTTTGTTCTTGTATGACCATATTCGTGCTGACCAAGAATATATCTGCATTACATGTTAAAATGCGTCTTCTTCAAAGTGTGTACGGCAAACTTCAGTTCTTATATCCTTATTTGCTGTTTCGACCGAACTTTAATGCGCAACAATTATAATGAAACGTATCGCGTAGGAATGATTATAAATAAAACAATTATCACAGAAACCAATTTCACTTGTGCTTTTACTAAACATTTCACTTAAATCTTGAATTTACAGGGTGTTAAATGTTCGTTCACAAAGTTTGAATTTTAATATTTTCTAAAATTCCGTTCCATCTATGCCGCTATGGACTAACAGTTTACTTCTGTGTGAGAGGTCTGCATAAAAAGATATTCATGAAACAATTTTAATTTTATCTAAATTCAAACTTTGTGAACGTTTTTTTAACACCCTGGTAATCATTTAAGCATTCAACATAACATTATGATTAAACTTTTTTAATATCTGTGTATCTTTTAACCAGGCCAAACTGTTCTGTATGTAAGACTTTACACTAAGAAATATCCCTGGTGTGAAGTAGGTCACCACTACAACCCTACGATGTATCGCACCATACATAATGTATAATACATATAATAATTGACATTTACACCGACTTTTATCCTCAATGTTCGGTAGTCAGCAATCCCAAATGCATACATGTATCTACGAACTATCACCCCGATGACAGAATACAGGATTATAACTGTGACAACATTAAAAACGTGTGACATAAGGACAGATCATATGATTCAATGTATGTTAAGTGTCCTATTATCGTACACTCAGGTCTGGCGGAGACGAAAGTTCTGGCTTAACGTTGCAACTAATTGCCATCTCCAACAAGTGATGATAGTATATGAATCAAGGCTTATATTCGGCCATATTATCACTAACTCGCTTATGTATGGCTTTTGTTAGAATGCAAAACATTTAAAAGAAGAAATATCTTGAAAAAATGGTCGGCGCTATTTAAAGGTTAAGTTTGGTTGCGCAACATAAATAATGCCGAGATGTTACGATTACTGGTAACTATAGATCTAAAATAAATTTCGGAAAGGTAACGTTCCCTTTATCAACATGTTAATCAATCCGCGTCAAGGTTACACACGTTGTTCGGTTGAAGACAAATTGCCTTGGTGGTTAGCGTAAGATTTGATTGGTTTACATAATACTGATATGCAAATAGCATAACCACGTTAGTACGGCCGCGCCGAAAATATTTAAACTAATTCTCAGTAATAAATCTGAATACAGAAGTTGATGCCAAAAGAAAACCGAATCTCAGAGATGCGCAACAAACGCTGTGATTGAGTTAGTTATGTAATTTGCCATCAATCATTCAACTCATTGTTCGTCCCAAGAGAAATAGAAACGACATCGTGATATGACAATGTCCAATCACGTATGAATGTGCTTTAATTGTCTCCTTTACGGTGATACAAATATTAGTAAATTGAAATGTCATTTGAACATTAGGATATTATCTGCCTTGGCATACATACACATAAACACCAGTTGTTGCCTGTAATATATCAATAAGGGTGATACCGTCTATTTCCATGTTATATAGTAGCTGTACATTTTGTATGTGGCATTTTGGTTTTGATATAATTTTAATATAAAAAACTTGGAACCGACATTTTCATTAAGCACAATGTCTATGTTTCTAAAGGAAGGATTAAGTTGTAATAGGGAAAGCCACATTAACAAGACAGTTCCTCCTCACACAGATCACAGGGAAACATAATCAGAAAAAAACATTAGGTGCTATGAATGTGTAAGGGGAAACATCTTTCGAGATATTACCCAGCTTCTTTTCTTTGAACAAACTATTTCATTTTTTATTTACGACCTGCGCAGAATCTAATATTTTATTATATTGTTTAAACAGTGATCACATTATTTAGGTCTTTTTATGCAACACCTTACTAAAGATGTAATATATTCTTATAACATGATAATAAGTAGTCCACTATAAAACCGATGCGAAAATATTTATCACTCGCAAGATTTATCGATATTACACATGGCCGAATGCCTATATACCAAAATGAAGTGCCCCAGGTGAGGATCGAACTCACGACCTTCAGATAACTCTGTGTTGTACACGTATTGACTATGAGACTGACGCGCTGCCTACTGCGCTACCGAGGCACTTAGACGTATTTTGTAATACTGCGTAACATAACTTACAAATTATTAATATTTAAATTATATTATGATATGCTTAATGTACTTGATATTAAGAAAAACCTTTCTTTACTATATATCCTTTTAAACGTCAGAATGTTTTCCAAACAGGCATGTCTTGTACACTGCGATGTCTAACAGTTTTTCTTAATATATTCCAGTACTTTGACTCATATCTACCTCTAAAGGGTAAAACAGTCATAACGCATAATATACATGATCAAAGAGCAGATGAACCGTTTGTACAATTAGGACTTAGTACACTGGCATACCATTCAACTTTACTAGTAATAATAATAAAACTTTATTCAAAGATGGACACTCGATAACACTATGGCTTATCCCACTCTATGTCATCTAGCAAACAACATAAACATCACAATCATTACACATACATGAAGCCATGTTCTTAAACTTTCATCTGTGTTCATTGTTCACTTGGTAAGAATGAAATCAACAAAAGTAAGACTAAAATGAAGTGCCCCGGGTGAGGATCGAACTCACGACCTTCAGATAACTCCGTATTATATTGACTATGAGACTGACGCGCTGCCTACTGCGCTACCGAGGCACACTTGAGACACACATGATGTAATACTGCGTACCATAATACTGTTTATCATACGATGTAATTTCATTTCTTAAATTCTACGGTTGAATAAATGTGACATGTGAGCGACAATAGTGTCGTGCCGAAAAGTTTCTTCGTCTTGGTCGTCACGCGATAGCTGTGTTATTTGGCTCCAATAATAATCTCGCCTAAAGCTATACAACCATATTAAAGATGACTGTATCTGGCTCATCTGAACATAAAATGTTTGAATTGGCTTTGTCCAGCATTTTGTTACATTGGCTTAAACATCTCAAATACGAACCATTGCAATCCGATTGAAAACATATTGTTTTACCGTATTACTAAAAGACAAAACGTGAAATCGTCAGATCGTTAATAAAACTGGAAGTTTTAAAAAAAATTAATAATGTGCAAACATCTTTCTTCAACAAATACGGATCAATACATTATGAGTTCATTCTTTGATAATGCATGTTTATTGATGTTTTAACTATAGGATATATATATTTCATGTTTATTTAGGTACACAATTGAACAAACAATGAGCATGATATTACTTTAAGCAAGTGTCTTGGATACCTACATCTAAATGATTACAATAGCAACAACATTTAATGTCTGTTACGTGTCAAGTAATTAATTAACACCAACAGTGATGTATAACAAACGTGTATTCCCAGACAACTGAAATAGTATGCCTTTTTTTAACCTTAACGATCAATATAAGTACTTAACGGACTGGCTGGTTACATCAGAATACAATATCCGAATAAACTACATAAATATCTATCGAAGCGAATGCATCAACAATGATAAAGACCACGCGGACATCCTATAATGATTTTTATGTTCGATCAATCTGCCATTGTTACTGGCATTTTTTTAAATTCCCAGCATGCATCATACGTTTCAAAACTGTCAAATCTCTGTAAAATTAATAGTACGAGGTCGTAGTGCAATATTCTTGTGTCTCTTCAGGGACAGTAATTTCACACATGGAAAGGTGCTAGCACTGATTCTTTGTTGGCGTTACGCTTGAAATCGAATAAAATGATTATGCCGCCTTTATTTTTATGAATAAGAATGGAAAACCATTGTTTGCGTCCTCAACGCATTATTTGTAAAATGCATTGGTCAGAGCATTAGTATTTAAACTCGCTAGGCCCCAGTTTGAAAACACAGCCATACGCAATCATGTGTCTATGCAGCATCACATATAGATATTCTTATAACACGACCAAAACAGTCAATTAGTTTAATATATGACACCTAAAAGGCCAAACAAGCGCACGGTGCTAGAGCATGTTCATTGCAGACGATGTACACACGTTTAATTCGACCAAGAATTTCTTACTTATGCAACAAGGAGAAATGCGATAAGGTTAAGTTTGACTTTTGCCGACCGTTGGGTACAGTCGTATGTTTGTGTTTTTGTTTTAGTTTTCTATTTGTTTTAAGTTCCATTTCCCTATCACTAGTAGCTAAGAATTGTTTAATATAGCGATTGAGATAGCTAGCTGTTAAATCGATTTAAACGCCCAGTATTTTTACTGACAGTTCCAAGGCTGTAATTCGTTGTATGGTTATTATTTCTTTTTTTGTGTTTTGAACGTGTGTTATATTTCCCTTTCCCCTATGTAATTATTTTACTTTATATAGTGTTCGGGTTATTATCTGTCCAGTTTTGGCCTATTGTTGCCAGCAATCCTGACTTGTCATATGATCTTTTCCATCCATAAATCCCCCTTCACTGTTTGTCCTCCTTGATTCTCATAGTTTTTCCGTCTGGTCCGCAGGGCCGTTCCATGCGCCTCTGTTCCCTGATGTGTGTGCCCTTTGGCCTCCTCAAGTGCCTTAAATGTTATGGATTGTTGTTTTCCCGGAGGTCTGTGTGGGGAGCAACTGTATTTTGTATGAGGCGTTAACCCTGTAGCAACCTTATTCTCTCTCTTCAATCCATGCATATTGTCTATAACTATGTCGCTTGAACGACTGTAGCATTCAATATAATTTTTCATATTTTTTGTAATGACAGCAACATCTTTCCAGTAAGGTTTAATGATTTATACCAATTTCTGTTTGTGACCAAAATAATAATTGTTTGAATTTTTATAATAGCATTATTGCTATTTGTCTGTAGGAGCCACGTGTCATTTAATACTCAATCTTGCCAATGACTTTTCATGTTTTGCTGCTTTTTCAGTATTTCTATTACGCAGTTCTGTAATTGAACCAATTTAACTAAAGCTTAAATATATGTTTTCATTGTCATAACTTACCTCAGCACATTCTTAATTTTAAAGTGCTATTCCAAACGAATTTATCATTGTGATCGTATTCAATTTAAAATAATGTGGCCATAACGGAGATTGAAGTTTCCTCATTCGGTAATCTCTCAAATGAAAGGATACTCGTTCACGCGTAAACTACCATTGCTTGAACATGATATTCCTGAAAGTTGCATTCTCAGTACATTACCACCGTATATATTACATACTAAGCATTTTCAAAATTACAGTATATTCATGATAGTAAAACACTTGGTACGAATTATTCGACAATATCTAAATTAATACTTCATTATTGGTCCAAAAATAGTACATGTTGTTGTTTTATGGGAAGTAACCGTGTGGGAGAACCTATCTATACATGATGACTGGTGATGTCGATTTTCTCAAGATTTGAGCGACCGACGAGGTTATATATACAAACCATATGCCGTTTTGACTTAGAATGCCTGCGAAATAATGGTCAGACTGTAAGAATGAACTGGTTTACTATTAGTTCCATTCATTTACTTCTTATAGTAGTAGCAACTTATTCCTTCTCTTCCATTACATTAAAGTTGTTAAACAATTATCAGTTAAGAAATTCAATACCATACAGTTATTGAAATGGTATCGACACCGCCTCATTAGCTCAGTTGGTAGAGTGCTGGAGGTCATGTATTCGATTCATTCCGCGTCGCACCAAAGTCGTGTAAAATGGTACTGGTAGCTCTCTTGCTATGCACTCAGTATATAAAGGGTAGTATCAGGAGATAAATAAGCATAGGTAAGTATCTTTTAGTGGATACATTGTTGGTTGCAAACGAGCTTTGGAGCTCATGTTTATTGTTGATCATATGCGACGTTAAATACAGATTATTTTTATCTTTATATTTATCTTGATGAATTAGGCAACCTAAAAACGTTGAAGTAAAGAACAACAATTTCAAACGGGCCAGTTCTGAAGGGAGACGAAGACCATGACAGTGAAACATCTTTGTGTATTTTTTCTATAATCATGCTTGGTTAACTGGAGAAAAACAATGTCTTATGCAATGATTCTATAACCTCATTTAATATATCTGATATCAAACTAATATAGAATACTGCAACAAATGTCTCTTTCTACAAGTATTTTGAATAGAAATGTACAAAGTATTTGGTGGTTAAACTATTGGATATAACTCAACATATGTCAAACAGCGTGTCAAGATTAAAGGCTTCTAATGCTGCTTAACGACGATAATGTCTATCTGACATTTAACGAAATAACGGGAAGTATTTGTCATTGCTTGGACGATATCCATACTTAACTTAGTTTAAATGGATAATAAATCATAATTTAAGCATTATTTTCCAAACCCAAGCTATTTTGTTATCTTAGTGAATAAAACAGAGAGAATACGTAACTACAGGGAACGCCACATACACAAGACAGTGCCTCCCCACGCAGACCTCCGGAAAAACAACAATCCACAAAATATAAGGCACTCAAGGGGATCAAATGGAACAGAGGCACAAGGAATGGCCCGGCAGACCACACGGAATAACTAGGAGAATCAAAGTGGACAGGGAAGGGGGGTGGAGGGGGAATTAATGGATGGAAAAGATCACAGGACAAGTCAAGATAACTGGCCGCAATAAGCCAAACATGGGCAGGAAACAATCTGAACACTGTATAAAGTGACATAATTGCACAGGGGAAAAGGAAATACAAAACACATTCATAACACAAACAGAAACTACAATCATATAGCGAATTACAGCCTTGGAACTGTCAGCAAAAAATACTAAAGCATTATCACATTTTAGACAACGGTTCCTATTTTCATTCGACTTTAAATATAAACATATATATATTTATATATTATAACGCGATTGATCTCAGTGCTCCTCCAAACCTTTGTAGTTGCTTCACTCCTTGCAGAAGTATTGGTGGCAATACAACATTGAACATATGTTTATTATTTGGGAATGTATTATTGTTTATTTAAACCAATGGCTCGTACATATTCCACAGTACGTATCGTGACGCAGCCGTACTAAAATAGTTTTGCTATTTGCATATCAGTGTTGTGTAAACCAATCAAATCATGCGTTATCCACCAAGGTAATTTCTCTTCAACCGAACCACTGAATTTCGGCAAATTTACCGAAATCCATTTTGGATCTGGAGTGACCAGCAAATCGTAACATCTTGGCATTTTCTTATTTTGCACAACAAATCTTAACCTTAAAATTGCGCCGACCATCTTTTTTCAAGATATTTCTTGTTTTTACTTGCACTCATATTGTGTTGCATGAAATTAGTTGCTTGAATACACTTGTACAGTAGCGTGTATGTGTTTCTTATATAACCACTCGTCTTTGTAAACCACTCGTCGAGGTATATACATTTGCAATTTATATCATTACGGCGAAATGCATGAGCGTGTTTTTACTCTTCTGTTCTTTTTAATTGTGTTTGGCAATCAGCCAGACAATTCCTAATCGATCCATCCCAATGGATGTTTGCCTCATCTCCTAGAGTTTTTTGTTTGCTGTTGTTTCCCTGTGATCTGTGTGAGGAGTTATTGTCCTGTGAATGTAGTGTTCCCTGTACCAACTAAATCCTTCCTTTATGTATTATAAACAAACACTCGTAATACTTTAGTTATGTTACCGCTGTTGTTTATATTGCAATATGTGGGATCAAATACCGTAATATTGGGCATTTCTGCAAATCGTCATACCACCTGAGAATTCATTTAGTGGCGCTACGTTTTATTACTCGCTGGATCGGAAATTTTAATTCGGAATAAACTCTTTTACAAAGACTGGCCGACGTAATTACAGTGACTCTTTTACAAAGACTGGCCGACGTAATTACAGTGACAAATAGAAGTTCCGTTAATTTATTATAACAGGAATAGAAGCTCATGGCTTCCTGCTCATAAATATCGTTTGACTCCAAGCACAATCTGAAAGAAACTGCAGAACGTTTAATACCCCATTAAGAACGCGACGGACATGTCGGTGAAAATTAAAATTTACCGTAACTTCATGAAGAGAGTAATTAAGATATGATTGGTTGTTTATTTTAAGAATTGTATTGGAGGATAGGACATTTTGGGACAAACGGAGGCCATTTTTATGCAAAACAATACCGAAGATGTTATATATTCTTGTTCCTTGATAAAACATGATCGCTGAACGAGCGGACTGCATCGATTATAAAAAATATATTTAACATTTGGACATTAATAAAGAAACATGCTAATAAGTAGTCCAATATAAAACAGATGCAAAAATATATATTTACTTTTCTATGCCGACAACCAAAATATGCATTTACAGTTCATGGTCGCTTGATCAAATACCCACGGGGCATAATTAAGTTTATGTGATAAAAAGGATCATGATATTGTTCACTAATCAAGCATACAAGTCTCACTGTTAAAATGTTTCACGTTTTGGTAAATATGATTTATTAGCCCCTCAACTTTTGAAAATCGGCAATTTCAGAGATATTTCTTATATGTTTTATGTAATAGAAGGTGAAACTTTAAACAACTAAATTGGAAGCAATACTATTTTCAGTTAGAATAAATAGTCTTACACTAGATAAAAGAGAGGAATATTGTCATAACTGTTAATATTCTAGTTATAACATAAAGCGTTTAAATTTACATTTGAACATAATTTCTCTATATAATATATTGATCAAAACTAGTAGAGATGGAAACACGAGATCGATGTTCGGGTCTTTTTCACGAGGGACAAACCATTGCGATGAGCCAGCTGAAAGGTATTGAAGGCTTGATACGATAAACCCCACACAGACCTCCAGGAAAACAACAATCCATAAAATATAAGGCACTGGGGGGGGGGGGTTAAATAGTACATACGTTAAGGGACATAGGCGCAAGGAATGGCATGGCATACCATTAGGAATAACTAGAAGCATCAAAGAGGACAGTGCTCGAGGGGATGAGAAATTAATGGATGGAAAATATTACAGGACAAGACAAGACAACTGGCAACAATAGGCCGAAACTGGGAGGGAAATAAAGTTACAGAATTGCACAGGGGAAAGGGAAATATAACATACATTCAAAACACAAAAAGAAATAATGACCATACAGCGATTTACAGCCTTGGAACTTGTCAGTAAAAATACTGGGTTTTACACGGTTCTGTTACGTCAACATTATTTCAGATGTATGCGACATTTGTCGTCCGAGCCTGCATTCTGTTTATAACTTGAACCAGCTTATTTGTCTCGTACAAGCAACTGATAAGTTCGGTACATTCTCCTATAGACACATCATCTTGCATTACTTTCTTTTCAATAGATATCAGGGTTTTGTTAAATTATTTCAAAATGATTAATGGTCCAGCTATGTAGAGTGTTAAGTAATTTAATTTAGATTTTTTGAGAATACACTATAGACACATCCAGAAATATCGATTTACACAAGTTTCACTACAAATTCATCCATATTGTATAAATACTGTTGATGATTGATGTGATCAACAAGTCCATGGTGATGTAAGTAGAGTAGCATGTTCGGAAACACAAACAGATCTTTGATGGATCTAGTAATTTGATATTGTTTGATTCGTGTTAATTCATTGCGAAATAAAGATGACGAATACTCTCAATAGTCATGCAGTGTGAATTAAATTGGTTAAATTGTGGAAGTTCGATCACCAACTATAGTGACAATGGTGACTATGGTAAGTTGATAAAACTCAGTCTAGTTCATCTATGGTCTTGTTACTCTGGTCACTCTTAGAACTTGGCGGGTTGAAAAGCCAATAGAGGTGTTCCGAATATCGGCTATAGTTCAACCATGCCAAATCGGTGGTTGAACCATAGTAAATGTTCGGAACACCTCTATATAGTATTTAAACCTCCAATTTCGAAGAGGTTACCAGACCAGACTGAATTTTATCATCAACCATAGTCCCCATAGTCGATATAAATGGTGATGGAAGTGCCTCTATATCTTATAACTTCTAGCGTCTATGGTAAGAGAATATGGTTGAGTTACCACATACATGGATGCATGAATATATACACTGCCATCCAAAATGTTCTTCACGCATGTGACACTAATATGAAAATACATTAACTGCAATAGGAATGGTCGAAGTGAGAAGGAACTTTTGGAGGGCAGTGTACATTACTTAGTGTCTACCTAAGTACCAATCGAATCAATTCAACATTAAACAATATATGAAGCGACATTTTACTAAAACAATATATGCCCCGGGTGAGTATCGAACTCACGACCTTCAGATTACTATGTGTTGTATTGACTATGAGACTGACGCGCTGCCTACTGCGCTACCGAGGCACATGGTGACATCGCGTAACACAGCAAAATTTGGCTGAAGTAATTTTTCATTTCAGGTTGTGGTTTAACCTAGTGCTTTTCAGGATTGCATAATTTAAATTTGCACTGGTTCCAAAACAAAAGTACCAAAGCATTTACATCGTTTTATATTTACATTTCATTACGTGTAATGTATATATATAAGTTCTTTTTACTTCAGAAAAGTTGAAAAGAAATGTGGAGATTCACAGCTACATTGTACAAAACACGATATTCTTGAGTAATTTTGAATCCTATACTACATTGCCAGAACTGAGTGTCGAGTTGTATTTTGCGGGCTTTTTTTCAAGCACAATACATTCATGTTCGAATAGAGTTTTTAGAAACTAATACAGTAGGGCCAAGATCTGATGGCACAATGAGCTAATTAGCCGACGGCTTCACTTTGCTGAAAAAGTCCTGATCATTGATAGTCTTGGTCAATAAACGCTTATGTCGTACACAAGTTTCGAAGTATGAACAATTATTGAAAAACGTACTTACGTTGCCTCTGTAGCTCAATTAGATGAGCACTCACTTAGCAATCTAGAGATTACTGGTCCATAACAACACATACTGGACAGACCAATGGTGAATTTTGCATCCATCATTACATATCCTTCTTTCAATGTCCTATAATAACTAAACAGAGTTGAAGTTTAAGTTTTGAATAGGTTTAAGCGTATTAAATTTTTAAAGTGTAGCCATGGAAACTTCATACCTCTTGACTTGTAAAATTAAATTTTGTTCAAGTAAGCAGACAATTTACAATTATATCTCAGGTTTATGAAGCCATTGGATTTAGAACGTTTGGCATTATAATGCGAACCTGTTGCAATATAATTGTGCTACGCTCCAAGCGAATCGTGATATCCCAAGTTGTGTGTGTAATATTTTGGCGTTTGTTCCGTTTGTATTCATGTAATATTACTCTCATTCGCAAGTTTATAAAACATGTACAACAACATACAAAGGAAATAATCCGTTAATAACTGTAGACTACTTTCAGTTGGTCTAAACTCCATATTCAGAAAACTAATTCACTCAAATAGAGATAACCCTCTTAATTATCTATCGGTCCATGTTTTCTGTTGTGACAGCATACTAAATATAAATTGGTATTCACAAAGGATGTTCTAGCAGGAATACATTTGAATCAAATCGAAGATTCGGCCACCTGAATGTGATCAAGCTACACTCGAGAGGCGTGTGTAAAACTATTGTGAAGTCGAGCAAGTGGTAGAAGCTTATCTTGAACTTGTACAGAATAAACTCGGAGTCACGTTGATCAAATTATTGACATCTTTCATTAATTAGTTTACCCCTGAAAAATTATAACTGGGATGAATACAAATGAAAGCCGCTCCGAATGTGAACCGAAACAGTTCTAAAGACGAATCTGATGTTGCACTACGACGTATGATCAAATCACGTCGATTGTAATATGTTTATCGGTAAGTTCTATTACAATATACTTTATACTGACCCTATTGTTATCGAAATGGTGGTGTCTCTGAAACAAGTGGTTCAATAAAGAAATTGGCATTACGTTCACATTTTTAATTAAAGGAATTACGTAACACAGAATCAAATGAAGTGTTTTTTTTGATATAATCGACGTTTTACTCCACGATAAAACATGACTTACTAGTAACTGTTGTTAACTGATGTAAAGCATTACGTTTTATGAATCATGTGTAAACTGTGACCACGTTAAACATTGTCCGTTCGATAGTAATGAAACATATAAGTAAAGTATCTTTAGTTTCTTGGTTATATTTGCCATACCTTACATTTTACTGTAACAAATCTTCTGTCAATCAGCATTTTAGTAAGATACACAAACTAAGTATTGCTTTAATAAGCGCCTAATATACGTATATTTAATACTTTCAGTGGATCAATTATCATTTTACCTCTTGTCCTGACACTTTGCCTACGATTTATTTATTCAATTCAAATATAGTAACAGGAATTGTTGCATTAAATTTTCGGGTAAATTTGGTAAGCAAATGGTATGCCCCTAAGTTGGGTTTGATTCTTTTACCATGTTCCCCTTTGTAATTGGTAACATGTATAGTATACAATGTCATATCTTCTAGCGCCTTTAATACGATATATCCTCTTTATTACAGACACATGTACACCATTGTATTCAACAAACAAACATATGTTTGTTTCTGAACAAAGCAGTTTTGTAGTTCTTTACAGGTTATCACAGCCAATTGTTTTCTAAGTTTTAATCCTCCTCGATAATAACTGACTAACATTCCAGTAACCGTTTTATCAACGAGTTCACATCATACTACTTGCAGAAATAATATGTATTTATCTCTATAGGGTAACAATTTAACACCTGTCTCTTCTAATATGTTGATGTAACTACTCGTATATGTATGTTCAATCTACCTTTGTAATTGATAACTTGTATAGTATACACATTTATATTTCATGTGTCTTTGAGCGGCTAAGCGCTTCGTACGTATTTTGCAATTGCTGATGTATTTTCATTATAGCAAAGTAAAACGTTGCAAGACTTCAACACATAGAAATTGCTCTGAATTATGTAGTTCAGTTCTTAACAAGTTAGCTAGCCATCACTGACTAACATTCTAATAAACGTTAAATCCACGGGTTAACATCATACTACTTACACAAATAATATGTATTTATCTCTATATAGTATCTGTTATGCACACATCTTCATCACTTATGTTCAATTAACTTCTATTTTTGTTGTAACAAGTGACATCGCGACATTGATATGTAAGGTTGCGTAACAATTTCATGTGCCTCGGTAGCGCAGTAGGCAGCGCGTCAGTCTCATAGTCAATACAATACAGAGTTATCTGAAGGTCGTGAGTTCGATCCTCACCTGGGGCACTTCACTTTTGTCTTTTTTTGTTTCATATGAGATATGGGCAGACTTTCGTGTGTTAGTGTGTACATCGCTGTGTGGTTATTATATATATTTGTAAGTTTTGATGTATTTAAGTTCAAATTTCCATTGTGCATTTCCTTTCTTGATATAATATTCATGTGCCTTTCTTCCCCATTCCATCATCACTGACTTTCCTGGCTTGTTCCCTGATGTATTTCATCCATTCAATCCCTTTCCCCCCGTGATATCTCCCTAAAGTATCCGTAGTTGTTATTGATTGTAGGCCAGATCATTCCTTGCTCCCCTATTCTCATACATGTTAACACTTACACTGCCTTAGTCACCAATGTTTTGTAGAATGTTGCTTCCCTATGGTCTGTATGGGGAGGCATTGTCTTATGTGTGTGGCAACTTTATTGATCTTTTATATTTTTCCTAAGTTATGCCACTATATACACAGATGGTTTTCTTAACAAAAATCATTTAAAGATGATGTTTACTTTTGTTTCATATTTTCTTCCGGTGGGTATAGAATCAATACGGAGAAAATGTTTTGAAATGTTAAAATATGATTACAAAATGCTTTTTACTTAGAATGTTTTACCCTTATGGATATAGTATACGCCAGAAGAAATATCAGTTTGCTGTGTGAAGTAGCAGTAGATACGCTAAGACTGATTAGATGATGTTACTTCTAAAGAAACTTTTAACGCAAGTTCAAAGCAATATACTGGAATATGTTTAATCATTTATGATAGAAGCTGCACTTGGATTGCTTTAGCTTTTCATACCAACTGAGTCAATTCGTGTATATCAATTACTCAAGAGCTCCAACGCTGTGAACAGTTTGCGTTGTTTATTTTCTTTCCAAGTTCAATTGTTGCGAAGTATTGTGCGGTTTTCCTTTCATTTCTTTGTTTGTTTTACACCTTGCCTTGTGAATGTGGCATTCCCTGTGTTACCCTTTTTAGTCGTTCAGCTATATATCATCTTTAAAACTGGTCGATACAATAATATGTCACATTTATATATCATATGCGAATATAATGGATACTGACTATAAAAATACATCTTTATTAACGAGCTTTGTTGGTGAAATATATGTTAGGATAACATTGCTGCAGATCGGTATCAATGGTCAAGAGAATTCTATAATGACAAGACATTTTGCTACAGCATGATCTATGAGACTTTCTGCATCATGTTCAATTGCATTATTCATCTGCTAAACATTACTAGATACGAATATTGATTTATAAATTTAGTTTTGCTAAATTAGGAGAAAAAGATGAGATTTCTATATGTCATCCGTACGCATAAGCTCGATATTTATTCTCTTAATTGTGTATGTAACGGAAATAAGGAGTGTTTCAGAACAAATGTGTGACATACATTCTACAAAATCCTACAAATTCTCTTTGCATAACCATTACTACTGTTCAATATACTCGTACAGTGGCATAGTTTACGATAAAAACGTATATTAAGAGAGCAATAGCAAAATACATCATATGTCAAAAATGACGATCGATCTGTGTGTTTGTCGTTACACCGTACCTACCCCATTCCCGTCATTTTTATTACCTTAAAGTGTACTATCGTATTGTACGGTTTAAGTGTTTCATTGCTTACCAAAACTATTCATCATACTATTCAATAAAAATTGAAGTTTCTTAAATGAATAATTCGTGTCACAGCAACATGGGTATTAGTATCGATTCCTGCATAGCCATCCCAAAAATACTTGGAACTTGAGTAGGTACACCACACATGTTGGTTATAACGTTTATACTAAAAGAGAGATTAAGTTTTTAAGGAAACGCCACATACATAAGACAATGTCTCCCCACACATATCCCTGGGAAAACAACAGTCTTCAAAACATTGGGGACTGACTGAGGAGGTGCAAGGGAACATTGGCGCAAAGAATTGTCCGACCGCTGTAAATAAATCCTAATTCAAAAGTTTATGAAACCCATAAAAATATAGCCTCGAATGCAGAAAACACTAATATTTGTTCAATATATGATATACAACATGTTAAGTTCATTTTGTGAACTTATTTTAACATTTCAAAACCTTTTCTACGGATTGATTCTTTCCCCGCCGGACAAAACACATGGAATAAAAGTTAACGTCATCTTTAAATATATATATACTTTTATTACCTCCACTGATGGAGAGCACATTATCATACTACAAACATTGGTCAACAGTTATACAAGAAATTTATACAAACATGAGAAAACATGTAATTAAAGTTGGGAAAAGTGCGCTTTACACTAATTACAAAGTATATCGTACCTGAGCCGAACCCCCCAACCAAGGATAACTTTAGCAGAAATGCTCATTACCTCATGGTTAATGTTCCCAAGAGATTAGTACAGTCTTGTGAAACAAACAAGAAAAATTATCTTAATAAGATCATCTTATCAGACTATATCTTCAAAGGAATAAGTCTTCACGACCTTCCTATTGAAGAATCCCCATGGAAATGAAAGGTACTATAAGGTACGTAGTAAAGATATATATATATACTATAATGGATATATATCATGTGAATGCATGTGCCTCCCTACACATACCCCAGGGATGAGTAACTATGTATGAGAATAGGGGAGCAAGGAATGGTCTGACCTACAATCAATAACAACTACGGAGACTTTAAGGAGACAACACTGGGGAAAGGAATTGAATGGATGAAATACATCAGGAAGCTAGGAAAGTCAGTGATGATGGAATGAGGAAGGAAAACACATGAATATTATATCAAGAAAGGAAATGCACAATGGAAATTGGAACTTAAATACATAAGATCCATTAATATAATTAAATAACCACACAAGGATTTACACAATATTTTCCCCATATCTCATATGAAACAAACAAAAAGAAACAATTGAAGTGCCCCGGGTGAGGATCAAACTCAAGACCTTCAGATATCTCCGTATTGTATTGACTATGAGACTGACGCGCTGCCTACTGCGCTACCGAGGCACATGTTACGCAACCTTACATATCAATGTCGCGATGTCACTTGTTACAACTAGAAATAAAACGTTAATTGAACATAATTGAAGGCGTGTCTTTAAACTGTTACCATATACAGATATATACAAATTATTTGTGTAAGTAGTATGATGTTAACCCGTGGATATAACGTTTAATAAAATGTAAGTCAGTGATGGATATGATAACTTGTTAAGAACTGACCTACAAAATTCAGAGACAAATATAAAGCAATTCCTATGTGTTGAAGTCTTGCAATGTTTTACTTTGTTATGATGAAAATACAACAGTTATTGAAAACAACTTGAGATATAAAATTGTATACTTTTAAGGGTACAAGAATCAAACCCAACTAAGGGGTATACCATTTGCTTACCAAATTTACGCTCAAATGTAATGACGCTCAAATGTAATGCAACAATTCCTATTATTTTATTTGAAAATATTTAGTACATCGTAGGCAAAATGTCAGGACAAGCGGTAAAATGATAATTGATCCACTGAAAGTATTAAATATGCATATAGTAAGCGCTTATTAAACCAATCCTTAGTCAGTATATCTCACTTAAATGCCGATAGACAGAAGATTTGTTACAGTAAACTGTAAAGTATGGCAAATATAACCAAAACACTAATGATAAATTATTTATATTTTTCCTTACTATTGAAGAGACAATGTTTTATTTAGTCACAGTTTACACATGATACATAAAACGTAATGTTTTACATCATTAAACAACAGTTAAGTCGTGTTTTATTGTGGTGTAAAATGTCGATAACATCAAGTAGCACACTTCATGTGATTCTGTATTACGTAATTCCTTCAGTTAAAAATGTAAACATACTGCTAATTACTTTATTGATATAATATACTGAACGACTTGTCTCATAGACATCATTTAAATAACATAGGGTCAGTATGAAGTATATTGTAATAGAGCTTACGATTGTAACTCGCAAGATTGATGATATTACACATGACCAAATGCCTATATATACCAAAACGGACCAAAAGTGAAGTGCCAAAACTTATTAATTCTTTATTTAAAGATTGGCGCTCAATAATCCTTTGGCTCATCTCACGCGAGACCATGCATTAAACATTATAAAAATCCCAATATGTGACCTTCATAAAGCCATATTCTTACACTGTCATATTATGTCATTGTTCGCTTGGAAAATTCCAATCAATAAAAGTGAAACAAACGAAGTGCCCCGGGAGAGGATCGAAAGTCACGACCTTCAGATAACTCCGTGTTGTATTGACAATGAGACTGGCTCATAGACTACTGCGCAACCGAGGCACATGAGCACTTTACGTAACACAACATTATTTAGCTGACGTACGTTTCATTTCAGGTTGTGGTTTAACCTATATTGATTTATAGGTTTGTAGAATTCAAATCTGCACCGGTTCCAAAACATACGTACCAAAGCATTTACATCGTTTTATATTTACTTTTCATCTCGTGTATTGTATATTTGTAAGTTATGTTTACTTCAAAAAGTTGAAAAGAAATTTTGAAAATCACAGCCTATCGAAACCAGTTTTGAAAAATGTATTGACCCAAACAAAATTTGAAACATTGTAAACAAAACGACATTCTCGAGTAATTTTTGAATCCTATAATATATTGCCAGTTCATGGTTTGTCACAGATTGTCGGTTTGTTTTTTGAGTTTTGAGAGATTGTTATTTCTTCAGTGCGTAAGAGCGTGTTTGTGTAGATTGTATCCAAACTAATAGTAATTAAATAAATTAATATGTTCCAAGGATCTTTCACAAACTTGTCTGCTTATTTTTCGCGAAACACACACCGTTGTACACATTATATTGCTGATGACGACTGCCGACATACTATCGAAAACCAATTATCGTCGTAATGGGTAATGCTGTCCATTGTTTTGGTCCATATCTCTGGCCTTTAAGCTGTGCATTGACTATCAAGGGTATAGCGTAATCAAATGGATCTAGTTACGAGGAATATATTTTAAAATTGCATTAAAAGTTCTTCAGGCGAATTAATGTATCTTGCAAATTATTTTATGCAATGTTTGCTCATGGGATTTTATGAGAATTTTAATGAAAGTAATGTATACATTAAATCAAGATTATTTGTTAGGCTTCAAATAAAAGGACACTCGTATGGTTTAAGTACAACATATCAATTGAGTATGTTCATATGCATGTACAAATATGTACGAACATGTTGGGCACGTCTGCCAAAACACTAAGTTTTAGATTGACCCGACATTGTAGATTCGGCATTATATTTTATAATACACTTATGGTGTTATCATGCGATAAATTATTATATAAATATCTATATGTATTCAATGTACATCAATGTATTATTTGGATCACATAGTACTGTATTTAATTCATAAGTAAGTATGCATTTGCCTATTTAGTAAAGTATGGTGTGAAAATGTAATAACGTATAATGCTAATCGTGTAATGTAATATAGTAGGCAAATTCAATAATATATGTAATCTATTTGTTATTGGCATTTTGCCATTCGAATCTTCTCCACATGACAATAAGCATGTTATCTCTTATTTTGATTGTGGTGATTGTAAATCAATATATGTACCTTACCACCGTATTGTCCTCATATGCTATTATCCAATTGGAAACAAATAGAATATCTATATGTGACATACAAGCACCTATTGTAAAAAAACACTTAACTATCATGCTGTAGAAAGACAACCTTTGCTCACACAAATATTGATGGTAGATGTAACAGTATCGTTAAAAGTATTTATAGACACGTTTTATAGTTCTAAGAGAATACAAGTCGATATCGTAACATTAGCCTAATATGATCATGTGCCTCGGTAGCGCAGTAGGCAGCGCGTCAGTCTCATAGTCAATACAATACGGAGTTATCTGAAGGTCGTGAGTTCGATCCTCACCCGGGGCACTTAACTTTTGTCGTTTTTATTGTTTCATATGAGATATGAGCAGACAGAAACATGAAAAAATAACTTGCATTTCGTACGCAATTCTGTTAAGTTTCCCATTATCCAGGTGCGGTTTCTTTTCTTGATATACTATTCATGTTATTTTCTTCTTCTCCCTTTCAGCCGATTATTAATGACATTATTGGCCTGTTTCGTGATGTATTTCATCCATTCAACACCTTGTCACCCTTGTTGTCCCCCAACATTCGCCGTGGTTGTTATGATAGTAGACCTTACCATTCATTGCTCCCCTATTCTCATATATGTTTACCCTTGCACCGCCTTAGTCCCAAATGTTTTGTAGAATGTTACTTCCCTAGCTAGATGCGCTCATATGGAATACGATAAATATAACATTGTTCATTTACTTTAATTCAATGGAGCAATACATAGGATTTTCATAGCATACCTTAAATTTATAAATAAAAAAGCTAGCCATTCCTTGCGACCCTGTTCCCTTGCGTATTTACCATTGCACCTCCTCAAATGTTATATAGATTGTTGTTTTCCCGGAAGTCTGTGTTGGGAGGTATTGTCTTATGTAGGTGGCGTTCCCTGTAACAACTTAAATTTCTAATTATGTGCGCATATGATTTGCTTAACAAAAATCATTTAAAAATAATGTTTACTCTTTTATTTCATGTTTTTTTCCGGGGGATACAATATATACGGATAAAAGGTTTTGAAATGTTAAAATATATTTACATATGAACTAAACATGTTGTATAACGTATAATGAACCCATATCAGTTTTTTCTACTTTCGAGGTTAGGTTCATATGGGTATCATTAACTTTTAAATAAAGTGTTATTTACAGCACGTCAACACATGAAAATATTAATCTAGAGTGGCATAATTAGTTCTACAGACAACGACGCCATACAATAATTAAAACACGAGAAACGTCCCGCATATTTTCATGAACTGACATAATTTTAACGAGAGTGGATGCCACTTTGCTACAATTCATTCTTGCTTTTTTAAATATAGCTTTCCTTAGAGGCAGAGCGTACCACTAACCTAATTATTTAAATAAAAACTATAGAGTTTCCTTGCTGTCCCCTTAATTGTCCTCAGTTATTGTTATGGTCTGCCTGACCATTCCTTGCACACTTGTTCCCTTGCAGGTTAACCCTTGCACCTCCTGAGTGCCTGCTATTTTCTAGAAAGTTTATCTATGTGAGGAGGCAGTGTCTTATGTTTGTGGCGTTCCCTGTGACAACTTTTAGTAAAGACTTGGTGGAGTACTTACTCAAGGTTCGAGTGTCTTTGGGATGGCTATGCTCCTAGTGTGTGGTATCTCCTGCTCCCCTTCAATATTCATTTTCAAAAACTGATTTAAGAGACGAAAGTTGTACATTTGGAATTAAACAACATAAATCGAGACTATTACCCGTGTTGCTGTGACATGCATTGATTATTTCCGACACTTCACATTATATCCAATAGTATGATAAAATGTTTGGATGTACAAGGCAATAAACAGTTAAATCGTACAATACCATAGTACATGTTAAGATAATAAGAATAACGAGAATGAGGTAGGTACAAAGTATGTATTTTACTATTACGACGGTCTCTTAATGTACGTGTTTATCCTAAATTATACCAATGTTTATTGAACAATAGGAATGGTTATGCCAATAATGAGAACTTATACGACATGTAGAATGTGTGTCACACATTAGGTCTGTAACACTATGAGACTGACGCGCTGCCTACTGTGCTACAGTGGCACATTGACGTATTTTGTTGTACTGCGAAAAAGGAGTATTGTACCTTACGTATTTGTATTATGAAAATTATTATTTTAAGGACATGTGTTATGTACTTCATATGAACAGAAACGTTTTCTTTACTACATTCCCGAACAGACCTGTCTTGTAGAATGCGTCGACTAATATTACTTCTTCTAGTTCTTTGACGTATATCTGTATCTAAAATGAATAACAGTTATGAAGCATCATATAAATTATGCTAGAGTAGATTAATTACACCGTTATGACTCAGCACACTGACATGCCATTCAACTTAAAAAGTAATAATTATAATTTTTAATTTAAAGATGGGCGCTCGGTAAACTTTTGGCTCATCTCACGCGAGGCCATGCATTAAACAACATAAACACCCCAATATGTACGCCTTCATAAAGCCATATTCTTACACTGTCATATTAATTTTTATTGTTCACTTGAAAAATTCCAATCAATAAAAGTGAAACAATTGAAGTGCACCAGGTGAATATCGATTCTCACGACCTTTAAATAACCCTGTGTTGTATTGACTGACGTGCTGCCTACTGCGCTACCGAGGCCATTGGGGACTTCACATTAATTCTTATTTCAGGCTGTGGTTTAACCTATAATGATTGACATGTCTGCAGAATTTTAATCTGTACTGGTTCAAAACCAAAACGTACCAATGCATTTATATCGTTTTTTATTTACATCTCATCGCATGTAAGGTATATTTGTTAGTTATGTTTACTTCAGAAAGTTTAAAAGAAATTGGGATATTCACAGCCTATCAAAACTAGTTTTGACCAAAACAAATATTGTACACGAAACAATATTCTCGAGTAATTTTGAATCCTATACAAATGTACTATATTGCCAGATCAAGGTTGTGTCCGGTTGTATTTTGAGTGTTTGTTATATCTTAAGTGCGTTTACGAGTGTTCGCGTAGATTGCTTCGAAACTAATAGTAATTAAATAAATTAAGATGTTCTGTGTCTGCTTCTTTTTCGCACAACACTCACCGTTGCGCACATCATATCGCTCTAGGTAAGAGTATTAAGGACGATGCCTTACTGTGTCGAACCCAAGAACACTGTTCTTCCCTACGGAAGTAGCAGCTCGAAGTCAATGAAACACTCGATGATTTCTTCCTGAAACAGGATACTGTGTCACAGCGCGAGAAACATTCCATACAGTAAGCTAAAATTGATGATTATTAATGTGTTCTCTATTGCAAGTCTTTGTCATAATTGTTATTTGTAAATGGCCAAAGGCTTAAACAAGCCAAATTAGCCAATATATGAATGAATGAATTAATAAAGAACACGTGCCAGAAATGTATAATTGAATTATGTAGGTACATCACTCACATAAAGACTTCTACTGAGAATTCAATGATAGTTTAAAAAAGCAGTATTCACACCTCTAACCTCGTCAATCAATATATATACGTATATCAACAAGTAAATAGGTGTTTGTATTTTTTTCATGTTTGTCAGCGTGATATGAAACAGCTGTCATTCACTTGTTTCCGTATGTAGTTTTCAAAACAACATAATTATGTACAAACATTTATTAGAGTAATAAAACATCATAAAATAGTTTAGTGTACTATGTTAGTAGCGAAATAATTGTTATCGTATGAATGCACAACAACTTTTTCTTCAGGCGAATTAATGTATCTTGTCAATTGTCTTATGTAATGCCCGTGGGATTTTATGAGAATTTTAATCAGAATAATGTAAACAAGAAATCAAGCTTATTTGTAAGACTTCAAATAAAAGGACACATGGTTTAAGAACAATATATCGATGTAGTGTATTTATATGCATGTTAAAAAGATGTAAGAACATGATGGACATGTCTGCGTGTGTGATATATGTTGTCTTTCGTTACCTTTGCAGTCATATATAATTACTCGTATTCGCAAGTATATAAAACACGTACAATATACAAAGGAAATAACCCGTTAATTACACTAGACTACTTTCAGGTGGTCCAAAATCCAAATTCAGAAAAAAACTAGTTAACACAAATTGGGATAACCATCTGAATTATCAGAAGATCAATGTGTTCTGTTGTGACAGCATACTAACTAGAAATTGATATTCACAAAGGTTGTTCGAGCAGGAATACATTTGATTCAAATGGAAGATTCGGACACTTGACTGTGATCAAGTTTCACTTGAGAGGCGTGTGTAAAAAACTATTGTCAAGTCGAGCAAATGGTTGAATCTTTTCTTTAAATTGCACTGAATAAACTCGCAGCCAGGTCGATCAATGTATTGACAACTTTCATTAATTAGCTTACCCTTCACCAGTAATAACTGGGATGAATACAAATAATTGGCCGCTCCGAATGTTAGCCGAAACAGTTGTAAAGATGCAACTGATGCTCTACTATGATGTATGATCAAATCACGTCAATTGTAATACAGCCGTCACACCGGACTGGCGTCCTTACTGCGTCCCTACGGCGACCCAGGACGTGGAAGGGACGCCATGGACGCCGTAGGGTCGTGGTGAGAACGCATCAAGACGCCGTGGGGACCCCAAGGACGCCGAAGGTCGCAGAGCGACGGCGTTTACTTTGGACATGTTCAAAGTAAACGCCGAGGTTCGGCGTCCTGAGCGCGTCCTGGCTCAGGACGCCGTGGGATCGCCCTGAGGTCGCCATGGTCGCCGTAGCATCACAGTAGGAACCCGAACAACGCCAAAGGAACGTAGTACAGACGTGGTAGAGTCGCCATGTAAACGCGGAGAAAAGGATCGGGGGAACCAATGGCGACCTTATTGCGTCCTTACCACGTCTATGGGGTTCTTACCACGACCCCATCACGTCTATGGCGTCAAACTTGTCCATGATCCATATATCACGCTCGGTGCGGTCGCCAGTCCCAGCCCCAGACTTCGGCCTTGCCAGTTTCCCATACCTGGTCCGAATGGACCGGTACCACACGGTAAGGAGGACCACTTCCTTACCAAGTTTACGGGCCTGCTAAGCCCAGAGCGCGTCCTTCTTGCCCTTATCCTTGTATGAGGATAACTTCTTGTTGAAGAGCAGTGGGTGCTCCCTAAGCCAGTCTACCATGGCCTCCTCTTCTTCGGGCGTCGGATCACTACGCACAAGCCTGCTCCTCTTGGTTTTACGGCATGGACTGTCACATTTTGTAGCGCTGGCATTGGACTGTGTGGACTGTGTGTCCGATTCCGCTACATCGACGCTGGAGTCCCTTTCAGGAGATGACGCTGGTGCTGGAGATATTAAGGCTGTCCTGGCTGCTATACCTCGCCCACGCCCACGGCCCCTGGTTTTCGGCATAACGTTGCGTATAAGTTTAAAATGCGTACACGTTAAAATGCATGACCTCAACGGATGAGAGTAAAATAATGAATGAAGCTTTCCGAAAGAACAGTGGAGTTTTATACTCGCAGCGAGGACGCCGTTGGGTCGCCCTGCAGTCGCCGTGGGAACGCCGTGCACGTGGTAAGGTCGTGGTAGAAACGCTAAGAACGCAGTGGGGTCGCAGTGGGGTCGCCGCTGATCGCCGTATGGACGCCGCAGTGACGCCGTGTAAACTCAATAGAAACTCCAAGGACGCAGTAAGAACGCGGTAAGGTCGTGTTGGGAACGCCGTGTACATACACAGATCGCAGAGCACAGAACTCCGGGGTGACGGCTGACCGAAATCTGGATTTATTTTAGAAAAATCATTGGCGTTCTCAATGCGACCATCGGCGTTCTCCAAAATATGACAGTTTAGGACGCGGTAAGGACGCCAGTCCGGTGTGACGGCAGTATAATATATTTTGATAAGTGAGTTCTATCAATACATGCTTCATATTGACCCTACTGCTATCGACAAGGTTTCTCTGGAATAAGTCGTTCATTATATATCAATAAAATAATTGACATTATTTTCAGACTTTTAACGAAAGGAATTACGTAAAACAGAATCACATGAATTGTGTTACATTGTTAACATGACACAAGGGTAATGTTTGCCTTGATACTACTGACATTTTACACCATGATAAAACATGACTTAGCTGTTGTTAAATAATATAATACATTATGTTTTATGTATCATGTGTTAATTATGACCAAGTAAAACATTTTGACTTCACTAGTTAGAAAGCCTATATTGAAGACATGACTTAATGTCTATTTAAATCGAACTCGAACAGTGTCATCACGCATGTTTTTCACATTACTAGTACTAAAACATGGGAAATCAACAATCAATGTGGACTGACTTCAATGGAGATCTAGGATATATATATTCAATCTTTCCAAAAATAGAGGAAATCCGAAACCCGCCAAAATGGGGTTTTACCAGGGGTACAAAAACATTTTACTGTAACAAATATTTTTCTATCAATCAACACTTTCTTAAGTATTTAAAATGCTTAGTATACATATATTTACCAATGTCAGTGGGTACATCATCAATTTACCCATTGTCCTGACATTATGCCACCCATGTATTAATACTTTTCAAATATAATAACAGGAATAATCGCATTTACCTTTGGGGGAAATTTGGTCTGCTAATTCTTTCAGTAAGGTTTGTTTCTTGTGTCATTTCCCCCTTTGATATTGATAACATGTGGAGTATTATAAAGTTTCATATCTCGTAGTAAGGAAACATGTAAATAACTTATCATTAGTGGTTTGGTTATATTTGCCATTCCTTACATTTTACTGTAAAAAATCTTCTGTCAATCAGCATTTTAGTGAGTTACGCAGACTAAGGATTGGTTAATAAGCACCCACTATACGTACATTTAATACTTTCAGTCATTTTACCGCTTCTCCAGATGCGTACGATGTATTTATTCATTTCAAATATAGTAACAGGAATTGTCACATTACATTTAAGGATCAATGTGGTAAGCAAAGGGTATACTCCTTAGTTTGGTTTGTTTCTTTTACCATGTTCCCCTTTGTAATTGGTAACATGTATAGTATACAATTTCATATCTTCTAGCGCCTTTGGGCGGATAAGCACTTCGATATATGCTCTTTATTACAGATACATGTACACCATTGTATTCAACAAACAAACATATGTTTGTTTCTGAACAAAACAGTTATGTAGTTCTTTACAAGTTATCACAGCCCATTGTTTTCTAAGTTTTAATCCTCCTCGATAATAACTGACTAACATTCAAGTAACCGTTTTATCAAGGAGTTAACATCATACTACTTGCAGAAATAATATGTATTTATCTCTATATGGTAACAATTTAACACCTGTCTCTTCTAATGTATGTTGATTTAACTACTCGTATATGTATGTTCAATCTACCTTTAATGTCTTGTTGTAACAAGCGAAATTATATATATGTGTAATGTCACATAAGAGTTTCATGTGCCTCGGTAGCGCAGTAGGCAGCGCGTCAGTCTCATAGTCAATACAATACGGAGTCTTCTGAAGGTCGTGAGTTCGATCCTCACCTGGGGCACTTATTTTTTTAGATATGAGCAGATGGAAACATGGAAAAAATAGCCTGAATTTCGTGATCAATTCTGTAAATCGCTGTGTATTTCTATTTACACTTTTAGGTGTATGTAAAATTTCCCATTCCCCAGGTGCTGTTTCTTTACTTGATATAATTTCATATTAATTTTCTTTTCGTCTTTGCTACACCCTTCACAGCAAATACAACAACAACATATTTTGCGACACCAGACGAGCTGTATTTATTTGGCAGTGCAGCCGGAGAGTTAATTTTATGTGATGCGATAACACAAAACATGTTGAAAATAAAGCCGAAAATTGCGATCCGACTCGCCCAGGAAAAAAACCTATTTAGGCTAAATCCTCTGGAAACGGTACCCGTTTGTCCATACAGATGACCATGACATTGTATGTTACCCGTCGGATCGCCTGAATGTCGGGCCACATTCTTTTTGAAACCATTGTATGAAAAACATCTTTAACAACATAAAAAAATGAAAATTTGCCTTGAATGAAGTCGTCCGTTAGAATGACCTTACATATCTATCACACATAGCAAACTCATTCACCGTAACATACACACGACTGACCCTCACTGTATTATATAAAGTACGCGGACTTTCAATAATTTCATATAAAAACTCACTACAGTGCATATATTACGCGTAAGACAACCATTTCACGCTATACTAACGAAACGCGTGAAATAAATATTATCCTCCCTTTCGGCCTATTATTAATGATATTATTGGCCGGTTTCGTGATGTATTTCATCCATTTAACACCTTGTCACCCTTGTTGTCCCCCAACATTCGCCGTGGTTGTTATGATAGTAGACCTTACCATTCATTGCTCCCCTATTCTCATATATGTTTACCCTTGCACCGCCTTAGTCCCAAATGTTTTGTAGAATGTTGCTTCCCTAGCTAGATGCGCTCATATGGAATACGATAAATATAACATTGTTCATTTACTTTATTTCAATGGAGCAATACATAGGATTTTCATGGCATACCTTAAATTTATAAATAAAAAAGCTAGCCATTCATTGCGCCCCTGTTCCCTTGCGTATTCACCATTGCACCTCCTCAAATGTTATATGGATTGTTGTTTTCCCGGAGGTCTGTGTTGGGAGGTATTGTCTTATGTAGGTGGCGTTCCCTGTAACAACTTAAATTTCTAATTATGTGCGCATATGATTTGCTTAACAAAAATCATTTAAAAATATTAATTACTCTTTTATTTCATGTTTTATTCCGGGGGATACAATATATACGGATAAAAGGTTTTGAAATATTAAAATTATTTACATATTAACTAAACATGTTGTATAACGTATAATGAACCCATATCAGTTTTTTCTACTTTCGAGGTTAGGTTCATATGGGTTTCATTAACTTTTAAATAAGGAGTTATTTACAGCACGTCAACACATGAAAATATTAATCTAGAGTGGCATAATTAGTTCTACAGACAACGACGCCATACAATAATTAAAACACGAGAAACGTCCCGCATATTTTCATGAACTGACATAATTTTAACGAGAGTGGATGCCACTTTGCTACAATTCATTCTTGTTTTTTTAAATATAGCTTTCCTTAGAAGCAGAGCGTACCACTAACCTAATTATTTAAATAAAAACTATAGTGTTTCCTTGCTGTCCCCTTAATTGTCCTCAGTTATTGTTATGGTCTGCCTGACCATTCCTTGCACCCCTGTTCCCTTGCAGGTTAACCCTTGCACCTCCTGAGTGCCTGAAGTTTTTTTCCCGGGAATCTATGTGAGGAGGCAGTGTCTTATGTTTGTGGCGTTTTCCCTGTGACAACTTTTAGTAAAGACTTTGTGGAGTACTTACTCAAGGTTCAAGTGTTTTTGGGATGGCTATGCTCCTAGTGTGTGGTATCTCCTGCTCCCCTTCAAAATTCATTTTCAAGAACTGATTTAAGAGACGAAAGTTGTACATTTGGAATTAAACAACAGAAATCGAGACTATTACCCGTGTTGCTGTGACATGCATTTATTATTTCCGACACTTCACATTATATCCAATAGTATGATGAAATGTTTGGATGTACAAGGCAATAAACAGTTAAATCGTACAATACCATAGTACATGTTAAGATAATAAGAATAACGAGAATGAGGTAGGTACATAGTATGTATTTTACTATTACGACGGTCTCTTAATGTACGTGTTTATCCTAAATTATACCAATGTTTATTGCACAATAGGAATGGTTATGCCAATAATGAGAACTTATACGACATGTAGAATGTGTGTCACACATTAGTTCTGTAACACTATGAGACTGACGCGCTGCCTACTGTGCTACAGTGGCACATTGACGTATTTTGTTGTACTGCGAAAAAGGAGTATTGTACCTTACGTATTTGTATTATGAAAATTATTATTTTTAGGACATGCGTTATGTACTTCATATGAACAGAAACGTTTTTTTTACTACATTCCCAAACAGACCTGTCTTGTAGAATGCGTCGACTAATATTACTTCTTTTAGTTCTTTGACGTATATCTGTATCTAAAATGAATAACAGTTATGAAGCATCATATAAATTATGCTAGAGTAGATTAATTACACCGTTATGACTCAGCACACTGACATGCCATTCAACTTAAAAAGTAATAATTATAATTCTTAATTTAAAGATGGGCGCTCGGTAAACTTTTGGCTCATCTCACGCGAGGCCATGCATTAAACAACATAAACACCCCAATATGTACGCCTTCATAAAGCCATATTCTTACACTGTCATATTATTTTTTATTGTTCACTTGAAAAATTCCAATCAATAAAAGTGAAACAATTGAAGTGCACCAGGTGAAGATCGATTCTCACGACCTTTAGATAACTCTGTGTTGTATTGACTGACGTGCTGCCTACTGCGCTACCGAGGCCATTGGGGACTTCACATTAATTCTTATTTCAGGCTGTGGTTTAACCTACAAAGATTGACAGGTCTGCAGAATTTTAATCTGCACTGGTTCCAAACCAAAACGTACCAAAGCATTTATATCGTTTTTTATTTACATCTCATCGCTTGTAAGGTATATTTGTAAGTTATGTTTACTTCAGAAAGTTTAAAAGAAATTGGGATATTCACAGCCTATCAAAACTAGTTTTGACCAAAACAAATATTGTACACGAAACAATATTCTCGAGTAATTTTGAATCCTATACAAATGTACTATATTGTCAGATCAAGGTTTTTCTCAGTGTCCGGTTGTATTTTGAGTGTTTGTTATATCTTAAGTGCGTTTACGAGTGTTCGCGTAGATTGCTTCGAAACTAATAGTAATTAAATAAATTAAGATGTTCTGTGTCTGCTTCTTTTTCGCACAACACTCACCGTTGCGCACATCATATCGCTCTAGGTAAGAGTATTAAGGACGATGCCTTACTGTGTCGAACCCAAGAACGCTGTTCTCCCCTACGGAAGTAGCAGCTCGAAGTCAATGAAACACTCGATGATTTCTTCTTGGAACAGGATACTGTGTCACAGCGCGAGAAACGAGAAACATTCCATACAGTAAGCTAAAATTGATGATTATTAATGTGTTCTCTATTGCAAGTCTTTGCCATAATTGTTATTTGTAAATGGCCAAAGGCTTAAATAAGCCAAATTAGCCAATATATGAATGAATGAATTAATAAAGAACACGTGCCAGAAATGTATAATTGAATTATGTAGGTACATCACTCACATAAGACTTCTACTGAGAATTCAATGATAGTTTAAAAAAGCAGTATTCACACCTCTAACCTCGTCAATCAATATATATACGTATATCAACAAGTAAATAGGTGTTTGTATTTTTTTCATGTTTGTCAGCGTGATATGAAACAGCTGTCATTCACTTGTTTCCGTATGTAGTTTTCAAAACAACATAATTATGTACAAACATTTATTAGAGTAGTAAAACATCATAAAATATTTTAGTGTACTATGTTAGTAGCGAAATAATTGTTATCGTATGAATGCACAACAACTTTTAAAATCGCATTAAAAGTTCTTCAGGCGAATTAATGTATCTTGTCAATTGTCTTATGTAATGCTCGTGGGATTTTATGAGAATTTTAATCAGAATAATGTACACAAGAAATCAAGCTTATTTGTAAGACTTCAAATAAAAGGACACATGGTTTAAGAACAATATATCGATGTAGTGTATTTATATGCATGTTAAAAAGATGTAAGAACATGATGGACATGTCTGCGTGTGTGATATATGTTGTCTTTCGTTACCTTTGCAGTCATATATAATTACTCGTTTTCGCAAGTATATAAAACACGTACAATATACAATGGAAATAATCCGTTAATTACAGTAGACTACTTTCAGGTGGTCCAAAATTAATATTCAGAAAAACTAGTTAACGCAAATTGGGATAACCATCTGAATTATCAGAAGATCAATGTGTTCTGTTGTGACAGCACACTAACTAGAAATTGGTATTCACAAAGGTTGTTCGAGCAGGAACACATTTGATTCAAATGGAAGATTCGGCCACTTGTCTGTGATCAAGCTTCACTCGAGAGGCGTGTGTAAAAAACTATTGTCAAGTCGAGCAAATGGGTGGATCTTTTCTTTAAATTGTACTGAATAAACTCGCAGTCAGGTCGATCAATGTATTGACAACTTTCATTAATTAGCTTACCCTTCAACAGTAATAACTGGGATGAATACAAATAATTGGCCGCACCGAATGTTAGCCGAAACAGTTCTAAAGATGCAACTGATGCTCTACTATGATGTATGATCAAATCACGTCGATTGTAATATATTTTGATAAGTGAGTTCTATCAATACATGCTTCATATTGACCCTACTGCTATCGACAAGGTTTCTCTGGAACAAGTCGTTCATTATATATCAATAAAATAATTGACATTATTTTCAGACTTTTAACGAAAGGAATTACGTAAAACAGAATCACATGAATTGTGTTACATTGTTAACATGACACAAGGGTAATGTTTGCCTTGATACTACTGACAATTTACACCATGATAAAACATGACTTACCTGTTGTTAAATAATATAATACATTATGTTTTATGTATCATGTGTTAACTATGACCAAGTAAAACATTTTGACTTCATTAGTTAGAAAGCCTATATTGAAGACATGAATTAATGTCTATTTAAATCGCACTCGAATAGTGTCATCACGCATGTTTTGCACATGATTAGTACTAAAACATTACCGTACATGGGAAATCAACAATCAACGTGGACTGACTTCAATGGAGATCTAGGATATATATATTCAATCTTTAGAGGAAATCCGGAACCCGCCAAAATGCACCAGGGGTACAAAAACATTTTACTGTAACAAATATTTTTCTATCAATCAACACTTTCTTAAGTATTTAAAATGCTTACTATACATATATTTAACAATTTCAGTGGGTACATCATCAATTTACCCATTGTCCTGACATTATGCCACCCATGTATTAATAATTTTCAAATTTTCAATTGTCTGCTAATTCTTTCAGTAAGGTTTGTTTCTTATGTCATTTCCCCCTTTGATATTGATAACATGTGAAGTATTATAAAGTTTCATATCTCGTAGTAAGGAAACATGTAAATAACTTATCATTAGTGGTTTGGTTATATTTGCCATTCCTTACATTTTACTGTAACAAATCTTCTGTCAATCAGCATTTTAGTGAGTTACACAGACTAAGGATTGGTTAATAAGCACCCACTATACGTACATTTAATACTTTCAGTCATTTTACCGCTTCTCCAGATGCGTTCGATGTATTTATTCATTTCAAATATAGTAACAGGAATTGTCACATTACATTTAAGGATCAATGTGGTAAGCAAATGGTATACTCCTTAGTTTGGTTTGTTTCTTTTACCCTGTTCCCTTTGTAATTGGTAACATGTATAGTATACAATTTCATATCTTCTAGCACCTTTGGGCGGTTAAGCACTTCGTTCGTATTTTGCAATTGCTATTGCATTTTCATCATAACAAAGTAAAACGTTGTAAGTCTTCAACACATAGAAATTACTTTGTAACTTCAATACGATATATGCTCTTTATTACAGACACATGTACACCATTGTATTCAACAAACAAACACATGTACACCATTGTATTAAACAAACAAACATATGTTTGTTTCTGAACAAGCAGTTTTGTAGTTCTTTACAAGTTATCACAGCCCATTGTTTTCTAAGTTTTAATCCTCCTTGATAATAACTGACTTACATTCAAGTAACCGTTTTATCAACGAGTTAACATCATACTACTTAGAGATATAATATGTATTTATCTCTATATGTTAACAATTTAACACCTGTCTCTTCTAATATATGTTGATGTAACTACTCGTATATGTATGTTTAATCTACCTTTAATGTCTTGTTGTAACAAGCGAAATTATATTTATGTGTAATGTCGCGTAAGAGTTTCATGTGCCTCGGTAGCGCAGTAGGCAGCGCGTCAGTCTCATAGTCAATACAATACGGAGTAATCTGAAGGTCGTGAGTTCGATCCTCACCTGGGGCACTTCACTTTTATTATCTCATATGAGATATGAGCAGATGGAAACATGGAAAAAATAGCCTGAATTTCGTGCTCAATTCTGTAAATCGCTGTGAATTTCTATTTACACGTTTAGGTGTATGTAAAGTTTCCCATTCCCAAGGTGCTGTTTCTTTACTTGAATATAATTTCATATTCATTTTCTTTTCGTCTTTGCTACACCTTTCACAGCAAAATACAACAACAACAACATATTTAGCGACACCAGACGAGCTGTATTTATTTGGCAGTGCAGCCGGAGAGGTAATTTTATGTAATAACAAACGCAATGGATGCGATAACACAAAACATGTTGAAAATAAAGCCAAAAATTGCGATCCGACTCGCCCAAGAAAAACCCAGAGATAAACCTATTTAGGCTAAATCCTCTGGGAACTGTGCCCGTTTGTCCATACAGATGACCATGACATTGTATGTTACCGTCGGATCGCCTGAATGTCGGGCCACATTATTTTTGAAACCATTGTATGAAAAACATCTTTAACAACATAAAAAAATGAAAATTTGCCTTGAATGAAGTCGTCCGGTAGAATGACCTAACATATCAATCACACATTGCAAAATCATTCACCGTAACATACACACGACTGACCCTCACTGTATGATATATAGTACGTGGACTTTCAATAATTTCATATAAAAACTCACTACTGTGTATATATTACGCGTAAGACAACCATTTCACGCTATACTAACGAAACGTGTGAAATCAATATTCTCCTCCATTTCGGCCTATTATTAATGATATTATTGGCCTGTTTCGTGGTGTATTTAATCCATTCAACACCTTGTCACCCTTGTTGTCCCCCAACATTCGCCGTGGTTGTAATGATTGTAGACCTTACCATTCATTGCTCCCCTATCCTCATATATGTTTGCCCTTGCACCGCCTTAGTCCCAAATGTTTTGTAGAACGTTGCTTCCCTAGCTAGATGCGCTCATATGGAATACGATAAATATAACATTGTTCATTTACATTTATTCAATGGATCAATACATAACATTATCTTACCAGACCTTTAATTGTAAATAAGAAAGCTAGCCGTTCCTTGCGCCCCTGTTCCCTTGCGTATTTACAATTGCACCTCCTCAAATGCCTGTTGTTATAAGGATTATTGTTTTCCCGGAAGTCTGTGTGGGGATGCATTGTCTCATGTAGGTGGAATTCCCTGTATCAACCTAATTTCTCTTTTATATTTTTCTAAATTATATTCACAGATGATTTGCTTAACGCAAATAATTTAAAGATAAGTTTAACTCTTTGTTTTCATGTTTTTCCCGGCGGGGATAGAATTCTTACGGAAAAAAATGTTTTGAAATGTTAAATATATTTAAAAATGAACTAAACATGTTGTATAACGTAAAGTGAATCAATATCAGTTTTTTCTACTTTCGAGGCTAGGTTTATATGGGTTTCATTAATTAATGAATGATGATTTATTTACAGCACGTCAACACCTGAAAATAATAATCTACAATGACATAGTTTACTTCTGCAGACAACGACGCCATGCTCCAATTCAAACACGAGAAACTTCCCGCATTTTCGTTTGTACTGACATAGTTTTAACGAGAATGGATGCCATTTTGCTGCAATTCATTCTTCTTTTTTCAATTTAGTTTTCCTTAGAGGCAGAGAGTACCACTGACCTTATTATTTATTTAACACTTCATTGCGTCCATGTTGTCCCCTTAATTGTCCTCAGTTATGTTTATGGTCGACCTGACCATTCCTGGCGCTCCTGTTCCTTTGCATGTCTACCCTTGCACCTCCTCAGTGTCTGATGTTTTCTAGAATGTTGTTTTCCCGGGAAACTATGTGGGGAAGCAATGTCTTATGTTTGTGGCGTTCCATGTTTCAACCTTTAGTATAATCTTTGTGGTGTCCCTTCTCGATGTTCAAGTGTTTTTTGGATGGCAATGCTCCTAGTGTGTGGTATTGTCTGCTCATCTTCAATATTCATTTTCAAGAACTGATTTAGCAGACGAAAGTTGTACATTTTGAACTGAACAAAAGGAATCGAGACTAATACCCATGTTGCTGAGACATGAATTAATTATTTCCGACAGTTCACATTATATCAAATAGTATGATGAAATGTTTGGATGTACAAGGAAATAAGCCCTTAAATCGTACAATACAATAGTACACGTTATGATAATAAGAATAACGAGAATGAGGTAGGTACATATTATGTATTTTGCTATTACGACGGTCTCTTACAGTACGTGTTAGACGTTCGTAAATTATGTCAATGTTTATTGAACAGTAGGAATGGCTATGCCACTAATGAGAATTTATAGGATTTTGTAGAATGTATGTCACACATTTGTTCTGTAACAATCCTTATTTGCGATACATACACAATTAAGATGATAAATATTGAGCTAATGCCTACGGATGACATAGAAAAATCTCATGTTTTTCTTCTAATTTAGCAGAAATTATGTTTTAAATTTATCTTCATATCTAGTTTAAATAAATAATGGAATTGAACATGATGCAGATAGTCTCATAGATCATGCATGCTGTAGCAAAGAATCTTGTCATTATAGAATTCACTTGACAATTGATACCGATCTGCAGCCATGTTATCCGTACATATATTCCTTTAACAAAGCTCGTTAATAAAACATGTCTTTTAATTGTCAATTTAGGGTCCATTTTATTCGTATTTCGTATGTTAAGGTGACATTTTATCTGATCGATCCGTATTAAAGAGGATATATAGTAGTTATGGTAGTTAGAGTAACACATGGAATGCCACATTCACAAGTCAATGTTTAAAGGAAGGTATAACACTAACAAAGAACAGAAGGGGAAACAGCACAATACTTCGCAACAATCCAACTTGGGGAGAAAATGAACAACGCAACGGGTGCAAAGCGTTGGATCTGTCAACTTTCGAGAAAAACCCGGTGAGCTCAAACAAAAGCTGCTGACTTGTGGCGTCCCCTGTAGCAACTTATTCTCTCTCTCACTAAATAGTTCTTTCCCTTACTAGTAATTGATAATCACGAATTGACTCAGATGGTAGAAAAAGCTAAACCAATCAACGTACAGTTTCTATCATAAATGATTAAATATGTTTTAATATCTTGCTTTGAACTTGCATTGGAAATGGCAAACGTTTATTCTTTTAGAAGTATCATCGTCTAATCAGTCTTAGCGTGTTAAGATAAACTGATATTTCACACATCATCTGATATTCTTTCCTACGTAATATATATGAAGTCTAGGGAGAGACTTACGTTTTGAAGTAATTAAACTGGAACATCAAACAATCATAGAATGCACTTTTCCGAGGGGCTAATAGTGTGTACATTGCGTTGCAATTCGAGATCATGTTGAGCGACGCATCGTCGCTTGTTTCATATTCTTCTTTTCCTGCTACATACTCAGTATTTCATTTCTGAAACTATATAAAGCATTCATACGACGATATTTCATTCCTGAAACAAAATGAAGCATTCATACGACGGTGCTTTGTTTCAAATGGAAACCTCTCAATGTTGTACTGCTGCAAATTAGCTGTGTGTGTTCACTCAATCATAAACGACATGAACATGTCACGTACTTCATGAGATGTCATTACATAATGAATGTCACATCCTGTCGTTTTTCAGTTATGTCAGAGTTTTGAAATCATTTTAACGAAAATTCTGATATTTAAAAAAATGACCGCATTGATAATGTTTTAGCATTTCGCTTAAATAGCGTTTTAGGATAGACACACTAAACACTCTACAAAAACGGAAGTAATATGATAATGTTCCAAACAAAAACATCTTGCATCCTATTTGTGAATCTTACTTTACAAAATTGACTTTCCAATACAAAGCCATCTCAATATGGAACATCATTCTATCGAATATAAAACATATCAGTTCTGAGAAAAAATTCTGCTCATTGTTAACAACCTACCTGTTATGTCAAATATTACATTTTATGCAATGCAATACTCGGGTCACTGCTGTTGTATGACAATATGTATTTTTTCTCTGTATTTGATGCATCTGTTTTGTATTTGTTATGTATGTGTGTTGTAATTAAACGGTTCTATGTTGTTTTAATTAGCGTTGTATGCATGTTGTGTATTGGCTATATAGTAGATTCAACACTGTCGATCAAAATTGTTTTGACAAATTACTTGATTATATTGCCACTATACATAATAATACGAATAGAAATTGTCATATTTTCCTTTCAGGCATTTTTTAATAGCCGTACATCAGACACTAATGATTTTGTAAAAGAATCATCTCATGTAAAAACACCGGACATACCTTTGTCAAGTTTTGAGCATTATTTTAAGGCTATTAATAATCCAGACGATCACTTTTTCAATCCTGACGAAGATGTAATGTATTTTAATGATCGTTTTGTTAAATGTGAATTTCATGTCATGTTTAATGAGCTTGACTCAAGCATAACTGAACGCGAAATATTAAATGCTATTAGCGAAATAAAAGCTGGTAAAAGCGCTGGTCCCAACTACTATTTAAATGAATATTTTAAACATGGTAAAACTCAATTATTACCATACCTATTTAATTTGTTCAATATTGTTTTTAGCACCGGTTGTTTTCCCGAAGCATGGTCTGATGGATATATAATTCCATTACATAAGAAAGGCTCGCTTAATGACCCGGAAAACTACAGAGGAATTACATTGCTTAGTGCTTTAGAAAATTTTTTTACAAGGATTTTAAATAATCGTTTAGATAAATGGGCTCAAAAGTATAAGGTTTATGTTGAAGCACAGGCAGGTTTCAGAAGGGGTATGGGTACAACAGATAATATTTTTGTGTTACACGACCTAATAACACATATGATTAACTCTGGGAAAAAAATGTTTTGTAGCTTTATTGATTTTAGCAAAGCCTTTGATTATATAGAAAGAAACAGTTTGTGGTATAAGTTAATAAAAATTGGAATCAGAGGTAAAATGTTTACTGTCATTAAACGTATTTATTCTAACATAAAAAGTCGTGTCAAATATAATAACATGCTTAGCAATGAATTTTCTTGTATGTTAGGTGTACGCCAAGGTGAATGTTTGTCTCCATTTCTGTTTTCTATGTTTTTGAACGATCTAGAAGAATATCTGTGTTTAAACAACTTTGTAGGTATTGATGTTCTAATGACAAAACTATTTATCTTACTATATGCTGACGACATTGTATTTTTTTCAGAGTCAGCCGAAGGGCTTCAGAAAGGATTCGATTTATTATTCGATTATTGCAAAAGATGGAAGTTAAAAATCAATGTAAAAAAACAAAAGTAGTTGTTTTTAGAAAAGCGGGATTACTGCCGCGCGATACTAAATTCAATTTCGGTGGCGAAATTGTAGAAATTGTAAGTTCTTTTTCATATCTAGGTATAATTTTTACACAGGGTGGATCCTTTAATATAACACAGTGTTCTCTAGCAGGTAAAGCAATTTTTAAATTAAACAGATATCTTCTTAATTTTCCTTATGTATCTGTTAGTCATAAAATAGAGCTCTTTGAAAAATTGATTTTGCCTATTATGAATTATTCCTGTGAAGTGTGGGGTTTTCACAAAGCAAGTAATGTAGAAAGAGTACATACCCAATACTGTAAACGAATTTTAAACGTTAAAAGATGTACTCAGAACGACTTTGTATACGGTGTATTAGGCAGATTTGAATTGGCATACTATAGATACATCAGAATAATTAAATATTGGCTGAAAATACAATCATGCAGTGAAATTAAATTTTGTAAAATTATAAACAACGTGCTGAAAGAGGATTATTATGTCTTTCCAAATAAAACTTCATGGGTTACATTAGTCCGTAATCTTTTGTCAGAATTAGGTTTTTACGAGGTTTGGTTAGCACAAACCGTTGGTGACACTTAAGTATTTTTAAACATTTTTAAACAACGACTTATAGACACTAGTATTTAAAATTGGCAGAGTCGTTTGGAAAACTCTAGTAGGGCGCATTTCTTTAAATCTGTTATTAATTTTGAGTATCAATTTTATCTGAAATCTATTAATATTAGTAAATTAAGGATCGCGATGTCAAGATTAATTGTATCATCGCATACTTTAACAATAGAGTCCGGTAGATGGCATAAACCTAGAAGTATCCCAATAGATGACAGAAAATGTTTAATCTGCAACATAATTGAAAACGAGTATCACTTTATTTTAGAATGTTCTTTATATATTGATCTACGCAAGAAATACATAAACAAATATTACTGGTCTTGTCCTAATATGTTTAAGCTTAAAGAATTATTTGAAAGCAAAAACGAGTTTTTAATAAATGGTCTGAGCGCATACATATTCAAAGCTTTTCAATTACGTGATTCACTGACCTAATTTCAGTGTGAAATGTAGTTATTATATAACTTGCGAATGTAAGTATATATGTTTTGTGTTGTTATGTAAACGATGTATGTTTATTTTCTATGTTTACAAATTGCTGTTTGTCTCATTTCATTTGTTCCTACAAAATGTTATATCAAGCAAATTACTATTATATTGCACACCTTCTCCGCCCCCGCCGAACGATTTCGCTTTTTTTTCTCGTCTTCTCGTACTCTTTAATGCGACTTTCAATGACTCAATATCTAAAAACATGTAACTTTCGTTTCACTTATGTCTTACATTAAGATAAATGTATACGTTTTCTTGATATTGACTAGTTGCCACTTGTTACGTCTGTAATGTGAAATTGTATGTACATGTAATTATGTTCACATGGGCCTTTGGCTTACTGAATTTGCAATAAATTATCTATCATTATATATATATTGTATATATGAATTAATTGCTATTGATGTTTATGTTGTTTGATAGATGGCCTAAAGTGAGATAAACCTTATATGCTTATCGAGCCTCCATCTTTAAATAAAGAAATTACGACCGTTATTATTATTAGAATACAATAATGTGAGATGTTATTTATTTTGCTTATTAAAGTGCACTATTATAAACATTTCATATTCTTAAACATGTGTTTGGGCCGTATTTAAACTGTCGTCAATCGACGTCCAGTTGTTATGAAGCTAGTATCTGTCTTATTTGTGAGTGGCTTCTCCCTTCTGCATATTCTTTCACTTTACTTATCATAGCATTTCGATATTACCGAGCATCGGTACAGTTGGAGCACAACTGTTTCCAAAAGCATTTAAGCAAGTACCATTCAGTCGTTCGTTCGATTGCTCGTAGAGACAAACGTTTCATTCCTTGAACTAATGACAAACCATATAGGTGACAAGTTCAAATGTGTTAAACATCTCATCGTATGTTTTGTGTCATTTCATTTAAGACTGCAGACAACAGAAACATTTAATTTAAGAAACAGTTTCCAATAGAATAAAATATTATGTAGACAATCTTGAATGAAACTGTGCAACACTGTAATGTTATGTGTACGTTCGGATTCTTCAAATTCACTTTCAGATATACGTGTTATTTATATTCTTATAAATCCTTTTGAATGCACATGTACTATGATGGCCTATATTGATATCGAAAAATATCTATTTGGTGAATTGTTTTCTTCAGGAAATAACAAGTTACTTATATGTCAATGAATGAATACCTGACATTAGCAAGCGTACGTTATGGATAAATACTTTTAGTTTATAGTTTTTATACGTATTTCTTTTTGTGATTTTTGCATTCCCTGTGATCGTCTTTTTCATTATTAATATTCAACAAGAAATGATTCACTGCTCGTTTGAAACTAGCACCGGTTTCGAGTACTACTGTACTGCAAAATTACAAAGTAGCAAATACCAAAGAGAACATCTTAAATAAATTATTATATATTATATAATTAATGGTATGCATTTCAGTCAATATCAGAAGATGAGGTCTCGGAAGGCACGTTCATTATGTGTGCTGTTTCATGCAACATATTATATTTTAATGAATGTTACGATCAATTATGATACTGCTGAAAAACGCTTTCATGTTGAATACAAAGATAAGTACTGAAGAAATAATTAATTTTAACATAATCACATATTGATTTCACGAAGCAAACCATGTCTATCATATGGTAGCGCAACCATGTACACGTTTTGGTATAAGTTATACTTTAATAAAGGTTTAAGGGTGACTTCATTACACTTTCCTCATGTTTAACAAATACAGCACAATGTAACAAATGCTTTACATGTTTTATTGTTGTTTGACATAAAATATTTCTGCGTTACCCTTCAAGATTATGATCAATGTGTTGTTCAGTCCTTTGTTGTTTCCTGTTGTGAACATTAATATTGAAGTCGAGCCGGAAAGGCCACAAACAGTGAACAGCCATCAAACAAGCGAAAGGAACCATGAGAATATATAAGCAAGAGGTACAAAGTCGCTTTGTTGCAAATTTACAACATTTAGAAACGGCGGGAATTTTTCACAACGATATGTAGTTATCATGGGGAGTAGTACAGAATAATATGATAAATACCACTATAGACATCCAGTTAAACAAACTGTTAGATTGATCAGTTTGTATATAAAATAAACACAATTTTAATATTTAGTTTTGTATTATCGATAACAGGTGTTGGGGGTATTCAAGTCAGGGCCATGCTTGAACAAATACCTTTAACACTGGCACTGCAATATTTATTGTAAACACTTGCCTCAAATACTTACTTAACCCCTACCTGTCAATGTTACTTCCACTAACTGTTACGGCCAGTTTGACGATACGTTGATAATTACCCTTACAAGAACGAAATTTCCTTGAGATACTTCGAATACTGATATTGCTGTAATTTATTTCCCTAACGTGTAATTTATTATTGTGTTTTAAATGTCGTACCTCTTTGTGCTTTCAGTGTGACAATGCCCTTTGTCAGAGGCATTCCTGTGTGACTACGTTTTTTGCAATTTCTCGTTTCGAGGTGATACTCCTTCAGTCTTCACTTATGTCTGTATTTTGTCCCATTGTTTTGCGGCGCAGTCGTACTAACATGGCTTTGCTATTTGCATATCAAGTTTTTTGAAAACCAATCAAACCTTACGTTAACCACCAAGGCAATTTCTCTTCAACCGAACAACGTTTGTAACCTTGACGCGGATTGGTTAACCTTTCAATAAAGGGAACACTGCCTTACCAAAATCCACTAAATTTCGGTAAATTTACCGGAATCCATTTTGGACATGGAGTGACCAGCAATCGTAACATCTTGGCATTTTATTTATGTTGCACAACAAATCTTAACCTTCAAATTGCGCGAACATCTTTTTTCAAGATATTTCTTGTTTCCCATTGATGTTGTAATTGTTTACATTCCTGTTTATTTTATGTCTCCTTGAGATTTTAGTTATACTTTTGACATTTCATGTGTGACGTCAGTCATGTTCATTTTTGTTTGTTTTACAGACAATGAAATCACTATAGTGATATGCTTTATCAAACTGGTAGTGATTGCGGTTGGTAAACACAGCGATATATATACAAATATGTATGTTTCTAGTGGATGTATTTTTTTACCTGGTTAAAAAGACAAAAGTAGTAAACACATAGTAACTAGAACTACACAATAATGCCATTTTAAAACTGATAGACCATATTTAAGTATAAGGAAGACCTTCGTTGTCATGTTTGTTGAACTGTTGTGCATATCGTTTGTTTAAACGAGAACCTACCAAAATATGTAACAATATACGTCCATTATTGAACAACAACATCGGGGCGTACAGAAATGAAATGACCCTAATGCCTTTCACAAAGAATGACGTTTGTGGGTACCTCATTACATCCGGCTCTTCCAAGCTTTGTTCTGCGTTAAGCACTACACGTCCATAAACCGGATACTTATATATAATGCAGCTAGATGCGCAAACAATTAATACGACAAATTAAACATTGTTCATTTACTTAAATTGTAAGATGTCTTTCGCTGACCTTCAATTTGTAAATAATTAAGCTGTATGAACATCAAATTATTGCTTAAATCTACAGAACCTATGGTACGAAAAAACAAATCTCGACATTATAAGCATAGAGGTGGTGCTCGCTCGGAATGTTCTACACGGCCTGATTTTATATATTTGTTTCCATCAATTTCCAAGCAATATAAAGCATTGGCATATGTGTACGGAACGACTTTTCAAAAAAAAAGAAATGGTCATCACCGATAATATTTGACAAAGAAGATCCGTGTTTTTGTTCTCTTCGTTCGCTGTTTTTCCATAGGTTTCCCATATGAATATCTGATAACTGTCGAGATAAATTGCTTGCATTCAAGATCGACGCTTTGTTACAACAATGATTTTGACTTATTTCTGTAGATACACATGTGCATAAAGAATTATTTAAATGTTACAGTAAATGCGATACGTCTTTCAGTGACAAGGCTGAAGGATGTTTGACTATTTTGATAGTGATACCCGAACGCATTTAAAAAACGTTAGGTTCCCGAGTACAACAAAATCATATACGTCAAAAGGTAATTAGCGATGACAGTTAATATTGTTTATTTTGCTTTGATGCAAGCGGTGTTGCCTGCTATTTACGACAACTTTTACCGGTTCATTATTTATGTGAAATGGATCCATGTCCATGAACGAATACATACATATCACTGAACGTAGTGAGTGTTTGAATTTCACTTGTTCGTGATACATGCAAGAGTCCTAAACACACAAGACGAGATCACTTAGCAAACCAAGGAGGAGCAAAGCATTACAGTTCTACAACATCACATAAGTGTGACAATTGTTGATATGTCAAGTTACGCATTGACTATACTTATAAATCAATAATTCAACATTTCAAGACAGATATTTACCTTTGATAGATTCTTAGAGATAGAACGAGGTAATTGACTTTGGAATATTTTGCGAGTTAATAAATCGATGAATTATAAAAGGAAAGCATTTGTCGACATTTCCGCTGCATTTTGTATTGTATAATATTCTGCACCTTACACAATAATATTCAACAGAATGGTATGTGTTACCCTTATAACATTGAAATTTCGAAAATAAAGGAAAATTAGCAAAGAATGAATAACAACTTGGCAAAGGAACAACTAAAATGTGCGCGTACAATTCCCTGAGCAAAGTTTGTCACCCATGTGTTTGCCTTTTGTCTGCAAAGTTTAGAATCTATTACGCATTAACCAGGAAGTTAACACCAAGTGACGGTTTCTATTATAGAAACAGAAATCGAAAAATTATACAGACTGTGGTAATTCAGTGTCTTATTGTAACATAAAGTAGACATGTTAAGATATAGTGCCCGCACAAGGGGTGTAATAACAACAACTCATAGACACTGTCAGTAGACTTAATTTAAATGTTGGCAGTTCAGCATGTCATGTCTGTATACGTTTAAACTGGTCTATGACCCTAGTACAAATGTATGTATATTCTATTCCAATGCCGTACTGTGAAGCTGTGGTATTACAAAACTGAATAAAGATCTTGAGGTAATGCCAAATGCAAAGTACACAGCAACCACAAAAGCTCCCGATGATGTGGAAATCTATGTGAGAGAATCCGCCTGTTTCTCTCTATGCTACATTGTGGTGCCGACATGTTGTTCCATGTGGTCTCCTGGTTTATTAGTTTAATTATATGCATACATACCGAAGTAATCCACTAACAAAACAAATTCTTTTGGGAATAACTTTTTCCCTCTGTCCGATATAATCCATATTTCATTTTGAATATTGGTAAAAGTGAAATGTGTATTATTATGACTTTGTTAATACATTTCGACTGGAATATCGAACGAACATTTGGAGAGGCACTTTAGGAACAAGTATTATCCCCTTTGTTTTGGTTTAGTTATAAGGACGAAGAAAACCAGCATTGCAAGGCTTTTAAGCCATTCAAGTATTTGTTACGCTTTAAATTGTTTGGCAGTCTTGTGCTGGGCACTACTTTGTAAAGTTATTTTCATTAAATACTTCCTTCTCATTTTATGGCTGCATCATTTAAAGAAAGGCGGGTGCGTAACGTGTAACCTCTGTCCGCCCGTTCATGTGTCCGTCTTTGCGTTCCTCAATGCCACAAATTGGTTTCCACTAAATATATATTAACTTTATAGAAAGGAAAGATGAATTCAATTAATATCGGTCACATAAGCATATGAACGATACAATACAGCTCAAATTCTATTTGGATTACACGCCACGAATATTTTTAGGAGGTATGGCCCTTGTCGACTTACAAATCTATAGCGGGGCATTCGTGCCCCGCAGACAAAAATAGTTAATTTTGTTTCATAACTTAGTTACCTGTGCTGGTTACCTCCCTAAGCTTCTATGACTTCCCTTAATCAGAAGCAGTAGCACACTCATACATCCACCATCAATATTAAGTCACGCAATAAGAAACCCATGAAACATAGGCTTGGACATGATTGAGGTCCAGTTGCCGACACAGATTGGTATAACAGAGGCTTGGACATGATTGAGGTCCAGTTGCCGACACAGATTGGTATAACAGAGGCTTGAACATGATTGAGGTCCAGTTGCCGACACAGATTGGTATAACAGAGGCTTGGACATGATTGAGGTCCAGTTGCCGACACAGATTGGTATAACAGAGGCTTGGACATGATTGAGGTCCAGTTGCCGACACAGATTGGTATAACAGAGGCTTGGACATGATTGAGGTCCAGTTGCCGACACAGATTGGTATAACAGAGGCTTGGACATGATTGAGGTCCAGTTGCCGACACAGATTGGTATAACAGAGGCTTGGACATGATTGAGGTCCAGTTGCCGACACAGATTGGTATAACAGAGGCTTGAACATGATTGAGGTCCAGTTGCCGACACAGATTGGTATAACAGAGGCTTGAACATGATTGAGGTTCAGTTGCCGACACAGATTGGTATAACAGAGGCTTGAACATGATTGAGGTCCAGTTGCCGACACAGATTAGTATAACAGAGGCTTGAACATGATTGAGGTCCAGTTGCCGACACAGATTGGTATAACAGAGGCTTGGACATGATTGAGGTCCAGTTGCCGACACAGATTGGTATAACAGAGGCTTGAACATGATTGAGGTCCAGTTGCCGACACAGATTGGTATAACAGAGGCTTGAACATGATTGAGGTCCAGTTGCCGACACAGATTGGTATAACAGAGGCTTGGACATGATTGAGGTCCAGTTGCCGACACAGATTGGTATAACAGAGGCTTGGACATGATTGAGGTCCAGTTGCCGACACAGATTGGTATAACAGAGGCTTGGACATGATTGAGGTCCAGTTGCCGACACAGATTGGTATAACAGAGGCTTGGACATGATTGAGGTCCAGTTGCCGACACAGATTGGTATAACAGAGGCTTGAACATGATTGAGGTCCAGTTGCCGACACAGATTGGTATAACAGAGGCTTGGACATGATTGAGGTCCAGTTGCCGACACAGATTGGTATAACAGAGGCTTGAACATGATTGAGGTCCAGTTGCCGACACAGATTGGTATAACAGAGGCTTGAACATGATTGAGGTCCAGTTGCCGACACAGATTGGTATAACAGAGGCTTGGACATGATTGAGGTCCAGTTGCCGACACAGATTGGTATAATGAGGTGTTCGTGATTAGAACGGACCGATCGACGAGTGCCAGGGTTGCAAGGCGTGTAAGATACACCATGACAGAGGATGTGGAGGAAACCCACACATTGCATGCAGCTTTGAGATAGTGAGGGCATAGTTTGTGCATGTTTGAATAATACTTGATTCGTGTGGCAATGAATTCCTTATCATCAAGTTAATTTTTATTCAGATTAATCAGAAATTAAGGCGACTATTTCATTAAATTATGAGCATTGATCAGATAATTCGATTACTATAATTCGTGATGATGTTAATACACCTTGACGGAAAATGAATGATTAATGAATATATGATATGCATATTGTCTGTATGTTTGGTGTAAGATAACGTTTGTAATGAATTATAGATGTTTGTGTTCTGATTTATGTTATTAATCCCACGCAATGCATGTACCCCAAGTTAGTACATAATGGACAATGCTCTGAATAGATCATTGCCGGGGTTCCAGACAAGCAAACGATATTATACACCACATAGCAATATATCTGTCGAATCCTTCTTTCATTAAACATTCGTAATTCCTCAAATGAAGCATTATGTGAATATACATTCTAATGTCTGACTGAAGCGATTTTGTTCAAAAAAGAAATATATCATATTATTTGAAAGAAAATCATATCTTCTATGAAATGAAATGAAGCAAACAGCGAGACATCCTACTTGAATTATAGGGGATACGACCAATTAGCATGAGTCACTAAAATAGCATGCACTTAACGTGAAGTTAAATATTCTTCTATTTACACTCCCTCACTAATGTACCCGTATAAGCTGTAATTTGATGGTTTCCACATTTACAAGATTTACCTCCCACGTTCTGAATTTTCGGCAATATGGAAAGGCAAATTTCCTCAATGTTTAAAGGGAATATAATGTAAACGATGATTAACTAATGAGAAATAAAAATATGTTATACCTTATGCTCATGTGGGCAGTTGGCTCAGACTGTTGAAGTAAAAGTGGTTGTCACATGCACATTCTCTTGATATTATCTCAATAATCACATATTAAGAAATTACTCCTATAAGGGCTTATCAGTTTTGCCTATCAAAATGTCTGATGCAGAACAAGGGAGATAAATGTTGTGGATGTTGGAACTATCTATAACCTAACCCACAGGTGCAGTTATGAGAAACATGGACAATGTGCAACAAAGTTGTTTATTATTTAAATATAACATCTCGATTAGTGAATTCAGAGTAACTGTTGATAGTGAGTTATAATTCAATTATATGAATTTCAATAAACTTGCATTGGAAAAAAAATATAAATATTCATTGGAAGATTTTGTATAAATTTGATTGTTAAACATTGTCACCAGTAAAGATTGTACCATGGAGCGACCAATACCTAAATGAACAAAGTTCCTAAAGCACTGTAAAAATAATGATGATAACAAGAAGGAGATGCCACATTTTAAGGGTGCAACCACCGCATTGCACAAGGAGACAAGAACATAATTATACGTACATGTGAACAATGTTTAGATACATGAATACTTATTGACAGATATCCATTACAAATATAAAATATTCTTTTCTACATTGATTATCAGTAACCAGTGTTTGGACTTATTGGAAACACGAGACAATGTCTTGAGTTACAACACTTCAGTTACATGTTATAAACGTTTAACCTTCTCCGATTGAACCAAGAATCGATATATAGAACTTCATTGAAAGGCGAAGTCGATACTATTTGCTTTATATGTTATTCCACTGTCAACATTTTACACTTGGGACTTTTGAAGATCGTATGAACTCATTATTGATTAACTCGGTGTATCAAGTATCTTGAGGGTGATTGCTGATTTATGTTCTGTTAGTAACACGCCCATAATATATAAGCGTAGCGAATGACCAATCAGCAAAAATTTAAATACCATTTACTGTCTCTGGAAGTTACGACGTTTATATAATATTATGTCTCACTCTCTCCGAGGGAGATATATTGTGTTTGCCGGCGTCTGTCCGTCCGTCCGTCCGTCCGTCCGTCCACTTTTAGTTTGTCCGCGCTTTATCTCCAATACTGCTGGTTGGATTTCATAGGATTGATCACTATCAAGTGTAGTTGTGCATCTTCGTTTAATGTTCCGCTCAGATAATATTTTACTGAGTTATGGCCATTTGATGTTTTTATACATATGGAGTTTGTCCGCGCTCCATCTCCAATAATGCTGCACACTTCACAGGATTGATAAGCATCAAGTGTAGTTGTGCATCCTCCTCCTGGTTTTGTTCCGTTCAGATAATGTTTTCACTGAATTATAACCCATTGATGTTTTTGTACATATACAGTACATGATGAAGTTTGTCAAATACGGCTGTTTGGATTTCAACCAAACTTCACAGGATTAATACGCATGAAGTGTAGTTGTGCATGCTTGTCGTTTCGTTCCGGTCGGATAATCCGTCACTGAATTATGACCCTTTGATGTTTTTATACATATACAGTGCATGGTGAACAAACCAAACACTATATTTCTTGTTTGCTTGATATTATACATCTTGTATCAGTATTACAATTACTGACAAACTGCCATCTGGGAGACATATGTTTTTATAAAAAACAACAACATAGTTCTGACATATATTTTTGTTTATTTGGTTCAAACGTGTTAAGACTAAAGCATCCAACTGTTTTCCGAACTAGTCCAAAATAAATGACTTGTTGCCTCACACGTCCTATTGCGGAAAGTCTGATAATAAACTATTGCACGCGGACATGTTTATACAACATAAAACTGTGTGCTAGCAAATTGAATTAGTGACAGTCGTACATACTCTTCGTATCTTCGTATCTTTATTTGCCGCAGCTCATTCTAAGCATATTTCAATTACCGCCATATGTGCGTATCTCTATCGTGTGTCAAATTATCTCTTTCAAGACGCTGCCTCCCATTGTTTGGGAAGTTCCATAAAATATGTCTGCCCCGGACAAATCTACCGTTAATTGTTTGTCATAACGACTGTAAAACACCTTTTTGGCATCGATTTTACAACGCTAAGAAAAAAGTTCAAATGCCTACTCAATTTGTGTTTCATTATTATGCTATCATGCGAAAACAAGGCCGTATTGATTTTCTTTGTAAACCTTTGTAAATCTTAGCATGTTACCCTCTTAATATAAAAACAATAAGTACATTCTATTATTATAACTGCGTCTTCTCGACCTCATACGAATATTTCACATTTAACTAATAAACACATTGCGTCAACGCCTTAGGAAAGTTTCGACTCACCCAGTTCATATGTGGCAGGAACACCACTAAACATATACATTTATCAAATCACCAATTATAGTAGTTATAGGTTCATTTATCAACATTACTTGGAAACTTTGTTGTATTAGTTCTTTTAAGTTATTCTGTCTAATGCCATTAATGGTTCAGAATGATGAACATCTGAGAATATACAGCGTGTAATGTCCAATGCATGTTTACACATGCGTTAATGCTAATCATGTTGCCCTATTGTGATGACTACTACATGTATAGTTATCTTTACTAGATTTATCTAAATGTGATATCAACGATACGCATATGAAGTGCACATTTGCGACTTTTAATATGGTCACTCAAGTATTTATGACATAATAAGAAGGTATTTTTAAGTGGATTTGAGTCAGTTTTTGTTTCATTCAATTTATTTCGTCTTTAAAACGGTTCCCGTTCGTGCCGGATCCATCTCCACAGAAACAATAAGATACATTTAGTGTATAGTTAACTCTAGATTAGCTCCAAATTGTCTCATGTTCGAAACTAGTATTCAGTATAATACAATTATAGGGTTATTACGAGTATATTAAAGGAAGACATTACTCGTCGCTTAACTCAGTATAACTGAAGTATCCGTCAGTACATAGCTTCTTTTATTACGATCACTTCTTGTTCTACATTTCGAGTGCATGCAGGACAATCATTCGTGGTAAAGACTGTTACATATGACCTATCCGGTTTATAGTCCCCCCAATTGAAGTCATTACCTTTATTAGCAAGATAGTAATGAAATAAGTTTTCCCAATTGTAACGTATTGATTATCTTATAGTAATTTAGTACAACCTATTGTCAGATAATTTGATATTATGAGTGACAATTGTGTTAGGAGATATAATGTGCTTGAAAGATGCAATGTTACACTCATTGTATTTCTGTGAGCGGATTGACCCTTTTCTAATATTCGATTATTATGCAGATATTTTTTTGTTGCCATATATGGGCTTATTTCATAACCTGAACGCCAAGTTGTTTTCTTGGCCAACGTTTATATTTGTCAATGTTGTGTTTTACATGCATTCATGTCAACTTGGAACTTGGAACATCTTGGAACTTCTTTCTTGTACTACGTCAAGGTCTTAAATGTTTACGTGAAATATCTTTTACCCTGCTACAAAAGAGGTACGGGGAGTATCTCATTAACTGCATGTACACTCGACTTCTTCCTTCATTCTTGGATTAAGTATAACCTAACAACATATATTGTATAAACGTAAGTTTACTGATAGTAGCCTGTTGTTTTTACGGTGCAGCCTTGACCCGGATGTGTTTACATTTCGATAAAGGGTACGTTACCTTACCGAAATCCACTGAATTTCGATGAATTTACCGAAATCCATTTTGGATCTGGCATGACCAACAATCGTAACATCTCGGCATGTTGCACAACAAATCATAACCTTCAAATAACGCTGACCATCTTTTTCAAGATATATCTTGTTTATTGATTTCATTACTTATGTATAAGCGTGGGAAGTCTCGTGAATTTGGCCTTCCTGTACAAAGTGTTTTTATCCTGTAGACGGATCATAAATAATTCTTAATTGCCATAAAGTTTCCAGTGTCATGAACTTGGCAATTCATGATTTAAAACATCGTCACGAAACCAATTAACCGTAGGCGTTCAACAATACGCATAAAACTTAATAAACTTCGACGAGGAAAGATGTATTGACATTTATTTTAATGAGCTTCAGTAATTACCTAAAACAATAAACATAAGTCACATAAGGGGCATGAACATATGCTATAAAATATTTACGAAGTTGAGCGAAATGACAAATTATTTACTCAAACAATTGTGAAAATACATTCTTCATGGATGCTGTTGTTGACCATTATACCACGTGGACCAGTTTTCTATGTTTCCGAACCACTCACCTCTCTATTAGACAATGTTTTGTGCGATATCGAAGTGCTGAATATAAACTGCCATCCAAAAGTTTCTTCACACTTGTATATTTTGAATGTCGTTACTTTTTTCTTACAGAATTTCAAATAAAACATGTATGACCATGAAGTAACATTATTCATCTCACTTCTGTGATGGATATTTAAGAATCAACAATTTGCACATCCCGACTTCAGCATCAATCGACCTGCATCTGAAACTAATATATGTGTGTAACTGATTGATCTGACAGACAATAAGATAATTTATTTCAGTACACATTTATAAATACTTCTACAGACGATGATTGCTGTGTTCAAAAGCATTTTCGATTTATAGCATGTGAAACAAATATGAAAATACATTAATTGCAATGGGAAATTTTCAAAGTGTGAAGGACCTTTTGGAGGGCAGTGTACATGTATAAGTGATTTGTATTCATATGGACATGAACTGTACACCACTTGGTGTAGTTATGTTTGTATTGCTATGGGTATGAACTGTACACCACTTGGTGTAGTAATGTTTGTATTGCTATGGGTATGAACTGTTCACCACTTGGTGTAGTAATGTTTGTATTGCTATGGGTATGAACTGTACACCACTTGGTGTAGTAATGTTTGTATTGCTATGGGTATGAACTGTACACCACTTGGTGTAGTAATGTTTGTATTGCTATGGGTATGAACTGTACACCACTTGGTGTAGTAATGTTTGTATTGCTATGGGTATGAACTGTACACCACTTGGTGTAGTAATGTTTGTATTGCTATGGGTATGAACTGTACACCACTTGGTGTAGTAATGTTTGTATTGCTATGGGTATGAACTGTACACCACTTGGTGTAGTAATGTTTGTATTGCTATGGGTATGAACTGTACACCACTTGGTGTAGTAATGTTTGTATTGCTATGGGTATGAACTGTACACCACTTGGTGTAGTAATGTTTGTATTGCTATGGGTATGAACTGTAAACCACTTGGTGTAGTAATGTTTGTATTGCTATGGGTATGAACTGTACACCACTTGGTGTAGTAATGTTTATATTGCTATGGGTATGAACTGTTCACCACTTGGTGTAATAATGTTTGTATTGCTATGGGTATGAACTGTTCACCACTTGGTGTAGTAATGTTTGTATTGTTATGGGTATGAACTGTACATCACTTGGTGTAGTACTGTTTGTATTGCTATGGGTATGAACTGTACACCACTTGGTGTAGTAATGTTTGTATTGCTATGGGTATGAACTGTACACCACTTGGTGTAGTAATGTTTGAATTGCTATGGGTATGAACTGTTCACCACTTGGTGTAATAATGTTTGTATTGCTATGGGTATGAACTGTACACCACTTGGGGTAGTAATGTTTGTATTGCTATGGGTATGAACTTTACACCACTTGGTGTAGTAATGTTTGTATTGCTATGGGTATGAACTGTACACCACTTGGTGTAGTAATGTTTGTATTGCTATAGGTATGAACTGTACACCACTTGGTGTAGTAATGTTTGTATTGCTATGGGTATGAACTGTACACCACTTGGTGTAGTAATGTTTGTATTCCTATGGGTATGAACTGTACACCACTTGGTGTAGTAATGTTTGTATTGCTATGGGTATGAACTGTTCACCACTTGGCGTAGTAATGTTTGTATTGCTATGGGTATGAACTGTTCACCACTTGGCGTAGTAATGTTTGTATTGCTATGGGTATGAACTGTTCACCACTTGGCGTAGTAATGCTTGTATTGCGATGGGTATGAACTGTACACCACTTGGCGTAGTAATGTTTGTATTGCTATGGGTATGAACTGTTCACCACTTGGCGTAGTAATGTTTGTATTGCGATGGGTATGAACTGTACACCACTTGGTGTAGTAATGTTTGTATTGCTATGGGTATGAACTGTTCACCACTTGGCGTAGTAATGTTTGTATTGCTATGGGTATGAACTGTACACCACTTGGTGTAGTAATGTTTGTATTGCTATGGGTATGAACTGTACACCACTTGGCGTAGTAATGTTTGTATTGCTATGGGTATGAACTGTACACCACTTGGTGTAGTAATGTTTGTATTGCTATGGGTATGAACTGTTCACCACTTGGTGTAGTAATGTTTGTATTGCTATGGGTATGAACTGTTCACCACTTGGCGTAGTAATGTTTGTATTGCTATGGGTATGAACTGTTCACCACTTGGTGTAGTAATGTTTGTATTGCTATGGGTATGAACTGTTCACCACTTGGTGTAGTAATGTTTGTATTGCTATGGGTATGAACTGTTCACCACTTGGTGTAGTAATGTTTGTATTGCTATGGGTATGAACTGTTCACCACTTGGTGTAGTAATGTTTGTATTGCTATGGGTATGAACTGTACACCACTTGGTGTAGTAATGTTTGTATTGCTATGGGTATGAACTGTTCACCACTTGGTGTAGTAATGTTGGTATTGCTATGGGTATGAACTGTACACCACTTGGCGTAGTAATGTTTGTATTGCTATGGGTATGAACTGTTCACCACTTGGTGTAGTAATGTTTGTATTGCTATGGGTATGAACTGTACACCACTTGGCGTAGTAATGTTTGTATTGCTATGGGTATGAACTGTACACCACTTGGCGTAGTAATGTTTGTATTGCTTGGAGGGCGGAACCACTTGGCGTAGTAATGTTTGTATTGCTATGGGTATGAACTGTACACCACTTGGTGTAGTAATGTTTGTATTGCTATGGGTATGAACTGTTCACCACTTGGTGTAGTAATGTTTGTATTGCTATGGGTATGAACTGTACACCACTTGGCGTAGTAATGTTTGTATTGCTTGGAGGGCGGAACCACTTGGCGTAGTAATGTTTGTATTGCTATGGGTATGAACTGTTCACCACTTGGTGTAGTAATGTTTGAATTGCTATGGGTATGAACTGTACACCACTTGGTGTAGTAATGTTTGTATTGCTATGGGTATGAACTGTACACCACTTGGTGTAGTAATGTTTGTATTGCTATGGGTATGAACTGTTCACCACTTGGTGTAGTATTGTTGGTATTGCTATGGGTATGAACTGTACACCACTTGGCGTAGTAATGTTTGTATTGCTATGGGTATGAACTGTTCACCACTTGGTGTAGTAATGTTTGTATTGCTATGGGTATGAACTGTACACCACTTGGCGTAGTAATGTTTGTATTGCTATGGGTATGAACTGTACACCACTTGGCGTAGTAATGTTTGTATTGCTTGGAGGGCGGAACCACTTGGCGTAGTAATGTTTGTATTGCTATGGGTATGAACTGTACACCACTTGGTGTAGTAATGTTTGTATTGCTATGGGTATGAACTGTTCACCACTTGGTGTAGTAATGTTTGTATTGCTATGGGTATGAACTGTACACCACTTGGCGTAGTAATGTTTGTATTGCTATGGGTATGAACTGTACACCACTTGGCGTAGTAATGTTTGTATTGCTTGGAGGGCGGAACCACTTGGCGTAGTAATGTTTGTATTGCTATGGGTATGAACTGTTCACCACTTGGTGTAGTAATGTTTGAATTGCTATGGGTATGAACTGTACACCACTTGGTGTAGTAATGTTTGTATTGCTATGGGTATGAACTGTTCACCACTTGGTGTAGTAATGTTTGTATTGCTATGGGTATGAACTGTTCACCACTTGGTGTAGTAATGTTTGTATTGCTATGGGTATAAACTGTACACCACTTGGCGTAGTAATGTTTGTATTGCTATGGGTATGAACTGTTCACCACTTGGTGTAGTAATGTTTGTATTGCTATGGGTATGAACTGTACACCACTTGGCGTAGTAATGTTTGTATTGCTATGGGTATGAACTGTACACCACTTGGCGTAGTAATGTTTGTATTGCTTGGAGGGCGGAACCACTTGGCGTAGTAATGTTTGTATTGCTATGGGTATGAACTGTACACCACTTGGTGTAGTAATGTTTGTATTGCTATGGGTATGAACTGTTCACCACTTGGCGTAGTAATGTTTGTATTGCTATGGGTATGAACTGTACACCACTTGGTGTAGTAATGTTTGTATTGCTATGGGTATGAACTGTACACCACTTGGCGTAGTAATGTTTGTATTGCTATGGGTATGAACTGTACACCACTTGGCGTAGTAATGTTTGTATTGCTATGGGTATGAACTGTTCACCACTTGGCGTAGTAATGTTTGTATTGCTATGGGTATGAACTGTACACCACTTGGTGTAGTAATGTTTGTATTGCTATGGGTATGAACTGTTCACCACTTGGTGTAGTAATGTTTGTATTGCTATGGGTATGCACTGTACACCACTTGGTGTAGTAATGTTTGTATTGCTATGGGTATGAACTGTACACCACTTGGTGTAGTAATGTTTGTATTGCTATGGGTATGAACTGTTCACCACTTGGCGTAGTAATGTTTGTATTGCTATGGGTATGAACTGTACACCACTTGGTGTAGTAATGTTTGTATTGCTTAGAAGGCGGCTTCGTGTTGAATCTTTCACCAGACACGCACGTAGATGCCATCAGTGCCTTTAATGGTGCATCACGTTATCCATATTATATTCTTAATATAGAGACAACCTTTCCGTGAGTACATGGGATTAAATGGTATCGTTCATTGAGAATATTTCAGACATTTCTGCATATTTTCTGGACTTAAAACAGTCGCCCGTCACTAATCCTAGAGTTTCTTCCAAATTTATATGATTCAAGGGAATTGTGTTTACTGTTGTTATTGTAAATTCGTAATAACTATTAATTCGCTTTTTCTACAAACGTTTTGAGATGGTGGAGAGAATGAACTACAACTATAAAAGGAACAACATCAGGAAGTGCAAAAGCTAGGCGACACTGCAGTACAATATTTGAAAATAGAATTGCGTAAATAGCGCTTTTAAATAAGTACTGTTCAGTACTTTTATTATTTTCTAATCGGATAGCTTTGACAATATGCACCCTTAGCTGATTATAATAACATTCACGTGACTACAGTATAACACTCGTGAACATCACATTTACTTTCTGTTCTACCTCGTGACTGCCTTCAATTTACATTACTTTTACTGTTATATTTTAGAAGTCGTTGCAATGGTTTGGGCTATCAAGACAACAACATTATTGCTAGATCCATTTCAGATATTGCGAATATCAGTCAACAAGTTAAGCTGCACATATTTTTCATTTGCATGGTACATATTTCATCATCTGAGCACTATGCATTGTATGACCTGTGAAGTTTTCAACATATGTTGCGATTATGTTTGGGTCGGTTTAGCAGCACAACTATTTAAGCAAGAATACGAACACATGCCGCGTATTTATACAGGGTTAACTCAGGGTTATAGAATATAGAGATGTAACATACAGTGTCGCACACAAAGTGCACAGTCACTTTTAACGCACGGTGAGGCTTGCAAATATAATTATACATACACGTAAAGTATTTCCGTATACAAAGACTGATAAATAGAACATACAAGCCGGCGAAAACTGGGCAATGCGTTGCAGTTTGAACGGGATCATTACTTTTTAATAAACATTTTGCTGCGTTTGACAAACAATGATGAATGCGACCGACTGTATGGCAATAACTTTTTGTTCAAATCTAAACCATTGTTTCAGCAACACAAATGAAATGTGAAGATCAGGTTTTGTTCACGTCTAATGCCTGATTGTTATCCTTTTTTATTTTAAAACATTGAATCGTTTATTTCAATAAAGTCTTGTGTACAATACAGAATATTTTTATATCAACACCATATTCAAAGTTTAAATTTTTTTTGAAATATGATCGTTCCATGAAGTATGTAAGACGGTATGTGAGCTGTTCCATGAAGTATGTAAGACGGTATGTGAGCTGTTCCATGAAGTATGTAAGACGGTATGTGAGCTGTTCCATGAAGTATGTAAGACGGTATGTGAGCTGTTCCATGAAGTATGTAAGACGGTATGTGAGCTGTTCCATGAAGTATGTAAGACGGTATGTGAGCTGTTCCATGAAGTATGTAAGACGGCATGTGATCTGATCCATGAAGTATGTAAGACGGTATGTGAGCTGTTCCATGAAGTATGTAAGACGGTATGTCAGCTGTTACATGAAGTATGTAAGACTGTATGTGAGCTGTTCCATGAAGTATGTAAGACGGTATGTGAGCTGTTACATGAAGTATGTAAGACGGTATGTGAGCTGTTCCATGAAGTACGTAAGACGGTATGTGAGCTGTTCCATGAAGTATGTAAGAAGGTATGTGAGCTGTTCCATGAAATATGTAAGACGGTATGTCAGCTGTTCCGTGAAGTTTGTAAGACGGAATGTGAGCTGTTCCATGAAGTATGTAAGACGGTATGTGAGCTGTTTCATGAAGTATGTAAGACGGTATGTGATCTGATCCATGAAGTATGAAAGACGGTATGTGAGCTGTTCCATGAAGTATGTAAGACGGTATGTCAGCTGTTACATGAAGTATGTAAGACTGTATGTGAGCTGTTCCATGAAGTATGTCAGACGGTATGTGAGCTGTTACATGAAGTATGTAAGACGGTATGTGAGCTGTTCCATGAAGTATGTAAGACTGTATGTGAGCTGTTCCATGAAGTATGTAAGACTGTATGTGAGCTGTTCCATGAAGTATGTCAGACGGTATGTGAGCTGTTACATGAAGTATGTAAGACGGTATGTGAGCTGTTACATGAAGTACGTAAGACGGTATGTGAGCTGTTCCATGAAGTATGTAAGAAGGTATGTGAGCTGTTCCATGAAATATGTAAGACGGTATGTCAGCTGTTCCGTGAAGTTTGGAAGACGGAATGTGAGCTGTTCCATGAAGTATGTAAGACGGTATGTGAGCTGTTTCATGAAGTATGTAAGACGGTATGTGAGCTGTTCCATGAAGTATGTAAGACTGTATGTGAGCTGTTCCATGAAGTATGTAAGACGGTATGTGAGCTGTTCCATGAAGTATGTAAGACGGTATGTGAGCTGTTCCATGAAGTATGTAAGACGGTATGTGAGCTGTTCCATGAAGTATGTAAGACGGTATGTGAGCTGTTCCATGAAGTATGTAAGACGGTATGTGAGCTGTTCCATGAAGTATGTAAGACGGTATGTGATCTGATCCATGAAGTATGTAAGACGGTATGTGAGCTGTTCCATGAAGTATGTAAGACGGTATATCAGCTGTTACATGAAGTATGTAAGACTGTATGTGAGCTGTTCCATGAAGTATGTAAGACGGTATGTGAGCTGTTACATGAAGTATGTAAGACGGTATGTGAGCTGTTCCATGAAGTACGTAAGACGGTATGTGAGCTGTTCCATGAAGTATGTAAGAAGGTATGTGAGCTGTTCCATGAAATATGTAAGACGGTATGTCAGCTGTTCCGTGAAGTTTGTAAGACGGAATGTGAGCTGTTCCATGAAGTATGTAAGACGGTATGTGAGCTGTTTCATGAAGTATGTAAGACGGTATGTGAGCTGTTCCATGAAGTATGTAAGACTGTATGTGAGCTGTTCCATGAAGTATGTAAGACGGTATGTGAGCTGTTCCATGAAGTATGTAAGACGGTATGTGATCTGATCCATGAAGTATGTAAGACGGTATGTGAGCTGTTCCATGAAGTATGTAAGACTGTATGTGAGCTGTTACATGAAGTATGTAAGACGGTATGTGAGCTGTTACATGAAGTATGTAAGACGGTATGTGAGCTGTTCCATGAAGTATGTAAGACTGTATGTGAGCTGTTCCATGAAGTATGTAAGACGGTATGTGAGCTGTTCCATGAAGTATGTAAGACGGTATGTGAGCTGTTCCATGAAGTATGTAAGACGGTATGTGAGCTGTTACATGAAGTATGTAAGACTGTATGTGAGCTGTTCCATGAAGTATGTAAGACGGTATGTGAGCTGTTACATGAAGTATGTAAGACGGTATGTGAGCTGTTCCATGAAGTATGTAAGACGGTATGTGAGCTGTTACATGAAGTATGTAAGACGGTATGTGAGCTGTTCCATGAAGTATGTAAGACGGTATGTGAGCTGTTCCATGAAGTATGTAAGACGGTATGTGAGCTGTTACATGAAGTATGTAAGACGGTATGTGAGCTGTTCCATGAAGTATGTAAGACGGTATGTGAGCTGTTACATGAAGTATGTAAGACGGTATGTGAGCTGTTCCATGAAGTATGTAAGACGGTATGTGAGCTGTTCCATGAAGTATGTAAGACGGTATGTGAGCTGTTACATGAAGTATGTAAGACTGTATGTGAGCTGTTCCATGAAGTATGTAAGACGGTATGTGAGCTGTTCCATGAAGTATGTACGACGGTATGTTAGCTGTTTCAAGTAATAGCATCGAATATGTTTATCTCCTACGATACGATAGTAATAAACTAACAATATGTATTGTATATTCGTCTATGGGGAAAGTATTCAATAAAAGGTTTTCTATTTGTGAACAATCTACGAAATAGAATTCGTGAATAGTATCCTACACCTGTTTGAGTGAATAGTATCCTACGCCTGTTTCATATCATATTGACAGACAAGTTTATTATTATACATTCTGTCTGGTATAATGAAATATTATGTTTAACCACATATAGAACTACCATTGACATACCTTTCCTTTTATTTCTAACATATTTTTCAAAAGCAATGATAGATCGTGTGGAAGAAAGTTTATCCTGATGTGGCCTTCTAGCTGCCATAAATATCTATGTTCTCTGAATGAAACCGAGTGTATCATTTTAATTTCTTTGTAGTGTTTTAGTAGCTTGCCTACGCACTGTCCATATCAATATATATTTTTTGAACATGATCCAATTTGGCAAACCCAGTCTACATTGCCGTTTTCGTCCTGTTTACACCGGCGCTATTGTTGCAATCTTCAGAGAGTAAATCTACAATCCATCACCACGTCCCGACTTATTCCATGAAGGAACATATGGAGTTCTGTTCGCGGTGGCGTCGTATACTTTCTGTCAACTTATGTGCAATCTAGAAGCGAGAACTTTAAGTACCATACAATAAATGTCAACACAGACAGGAACAAGTAATAAAAAGATAATTTTTACAGTGATACAATATAGAACTAGGGATGGTAACAGAGATACAATATAGAACTAGGGATGGTAACGAATACCGGATAACTCAGTTAATCAACCATTTATAGATGATCTACAAAACAGTCGAGACGATTTTAAAACTTATTGTAATAAATGGGGATTATGGGTTAATAATGATAAAACAAAAACAATATCATTAGGCGTTTATGGTGGAATACGCGTAAATAAGCGATTGACACAAGGCGGTGTACAATCGACTTCGCCAAAACTTTAGCTATTTCGTTGTAGTATTTGATTCCAATGGACGTTTTAATTATAACACACAGATGACAGTTGGGAAGTAACTAGTTTAACTTAACATTCAAGACTATGCTAACACTCAGGACTATCCTAACACCCAAGACTATGTTAACAAACAGGCTATGTTAACACCTAAGACTATGCTAACTCACAGGCTATCCTAACACCAAAGACTTAACTTACTCACAGGATATGCTAACACCCAATACTTTGCTAACTCACAGGCTATGGTTACACCAATGACTATGCTAACACCCAATATTATGCTAACACCCATGACTATGCTTACACCCAATACTATGCTAACACCCATGACTATGCTAACACCCAATATTATGCTAACACCCATGACTATGCTAACACCCAATATTATGCTAACACCCATGACTATGCTAACACCCATGACTATGCTAACACCCAATATTATGCTAACACCCATGACTATGCTTACACCCAATACTATGCTAACACCCATGACTATGCTAACACCCAATATTATGCTAACACCCATAACTATGCTAACACCCAATACTATGCTAACACTCATGAATATGCTTACATCCAATACTATGCTAACACCCATGACTATGCTAACACCCAATACTATGCTAACACCCATGTCTATGCTAACACCCAATACTATGCTAACACCCATGACTATGCCTACACCCAAGACAATGCTAATACCCAAGATTATGCTAACACCCAAGACTATGCTAACACCCAAGACTATGCTAACACCCATGACTATGCTAACACCCATGACTATGCTAACACCCAATACTAAGCTAACACCGATGACTATGCTAACACCCAAGACTATGTTAACACCTAATACTATGCTAACACCCAATACTATGCTAACACCCATGACTATGCTAACACCCAATACTGTGCTAACACCCATGATTATGCTAACACCACATACTATGCTAACACCCAAGACTATGCTAACACCCATGACTATGCTAACACCCATGACTATGCTCACACACAAGACTATGTTAACACCCAATACTATGCTAACACCCATGACTATGCTAACACCCAATACTATGCTAACACTCATGACTATGCTAACACCCAATACTATGCTAACACCCATGACTATGCCTACACCCAATACTATGCTAAAACAGTTTGTTACATGTTCAATAAACGTTAATAGAGCGCGTAAATAAATGTACATTAAAGACAATTTTGGCAATGTCCATCGACTTATCTGAGACACGATGCATGTGCGTATATATTATAAGATAGAGAGAGAATAAGTTTCTACAGGGAATGCCACATACATAAGACAGTGCCTCCCCACACAGACCTCCGGGAAAAAAATAATCCACACAACATAAGGCACTTGAGGAGGTTAAAGTATACATATATTAAGGAACAGAGGAGCAAGGAATGGCCTGGCTGACCACATGGAATAAATAGGAGAATCAAAGAGGACAATGATGGAGGGGGGGGGGGATTAATTGATGGAATATATCATAGAAAATTCTAGACAGCTGGCAACACTATGCGGTAACATTTGCTTTGGACATATTGTTGTTATCTCTTACATTCAAATGGCGTTCTTATGATAGAAAAATACTCATATCGTTGGCAAATAATATTTAATACCTCCTAAACCTGAGAGAGTGAACATTGCTGAAAGTGAGATTAAGTTGTTACAGGGAACGCCACATACATAAGACAATGCCTCCCCACTCAGACCCCATGACAACAACATTCTACAAAACATTAGGTACTGAGGAGGTGCAAGGGACAAGGGGAGGAAGGATTCGTCAGGACGACCATAAAAATAACTCCGGAGAATTTAAGGGGACAACAATGGGGACTAAGTGTAATGGAATAAATCATAGATAAATCCAATAAAGTCAGTCATTATAGGCCAAAAGAGGAGAAAAGAACATGAATACTAAATCAAGTGAAGGAACTGCATACGGGGAAAAGTGAGTAACTTACATTCTGGAATCATATACTATGTATTAACGTTAAATCTTCTTGTGCGTCTGTTCCTTTTTCTGGCATTACGTCAACTATACAAGCATTACCATTGACAGCGGAATTTGTCTGTGATATAAGTTATGTCAATATACGTTCATCGGATGATTCGAACGTATATAAAGTATCAAATGAACACCTCTTATACGAATTTCTTGCAGTTTTGTAAAATATGATTGACATCTGCTTAATGGTGAAAATCGCCTTTGTCGTGTGTTTTTATGTTATGAAGAGATACTAACCTATTTCGTGAAGTTTATTTTTGAAGCATCTTAAAGTAAAATTTTAGTACAAACAGGGATGATTTTGCTAATATTAATAATATATATAAAACATTGAAGTACGGGTAAGTGGGCTAATGTCAAAGTAGCGGGCTCATTGCAAATATATCAAATGACAATTTTGAATCAGTACTGGTAAAATGTTAAATAAGGAAATTTGAAAACGCAGAAAATTAATTCTAAAAGCGAGTGTTGAGTGAGTAACGACAAAAGTTGCGTTAGTAAACGGCGAATGTTAAAATGGCGAATGTTGAATTTGGTAAATTGGCGAATGTTGACTAAATAACTAAATATAATTATGTTGATTGTTGGAATGTAAAAGGACGCATGTTACTTTTGTGCAGGACAAATCATGAATACATATATGGCAAACGTTTTATAGGTAAATTGCTGAAAAATAAAGGCGAGAATAACACGTTGACTGTTCCAGGCACCGACATCATTTGAGGTTATGCCTTTTTTCACTTAATATTTCAATAGCAACAACGTCTGTAATGCAACATAGTGGATTCATAATTGCTTACATTAGTACAATAGTATCGTACAATCTAAATATAATCCAATAATCATGCCTGGTACAAAAGGAATTTTGTGGGTGTTAAAATACGAATAAAACAAATTAAAAGTATCAGACAATAGTGTATTACATTAGTGCCAATCTCATTATAGTAACAATATTACGACATCATATGATTTGGACTGGAAGACAGCCATTATCATGTACTAATTTACAGAGAGGCGAACGAATTAATGCTAGAGCTAAATCAACTTTTACCTTCTTACAGTCTACGCGGAGTATTTTATGCAATGATGCATTGACGTCTTTTTCTGTTCGGAGTGTTTACCTCTGGCCTTTACTGTTCGGAGTGTTGACCTCTGACATTTGCTGTTCGGAGTGTTTACCTCTGACCTTTGCTGTTCGGAGTGTTTACCTCTGACCTTTGCTGTTCGGAGTGTTTACCTCTGATCTTTCCTGTTCGGAGTGTTTACCTCTGATCTTTGCTGTTCGGAGTGTTGACCTCTGACCTTTGCTGTTCGGAGTGTTTACCTCTGACATTTACTGTTCGTAGTGTTGACCTCTGACCTTTACTAGATGATGCTCCTATGTTCGGAGTGTTTACCTCTGACCGTTGCTGTTCTGAGTGTTTACCTCTGACCTTTACTGTTCGGAGTGTTGACCCCTGACCTTTACTTGGTGATGCTCCTATGTTCAACCATCGTTTATTTCTGTGTTCCTTTTACCTTTGTAATTGTCTACAATGTTGGTATAGATTGTTGTATCTCGCGGATTCCGTATGGTACGGCTTTTGGTCGTACATAGTACGGCTTTTAGCCATACGTTTCCTGTGACGTCTAGAGGGTGATGTCACATTTGGAAAACCTCGTCCAGCTACGGCTAGTGCCTCGGATGTTCGTAAGGCACTACTTTCGGAAATACCATTCGAATATCATGTAAACAGTATGGCGGTGTGAACGCTGGAGTGCCGATGAAACGGGATTAGATTCACATATACAAGCTATATGAAGACTGAAATATGTGAGTTTTAACTAGAAATGACAAGGATAATCCATTTCTTATGTGAATTTATCAAAGTTATTGAAGTTAAATCCGTTTTACGAGAACTATTTTTTGACCGCACAAAATGTTGAATGTTGCCATATAGTGCTCCGCCTGACTTACACTAGAGTTTGTTCGTAGAGTAACGTAGTGGTACGGAAATATCCGAGAGCTGTCGAGAATGGGTGATGTCACAGGGAAAAGAGCCGGACGTGAATGATTGACCGTGAAGCGAGACCACAGATCAGAAGCTAAACCAGGTTTTTATACCAGTCCTTTATTTATTCGTATGTGGGTTGTGCTGAAACAGGATTACAACTCGACACTTTAATATTCAATGCCGCCTTGTGCTTTAAACATGCTTTGTGTTTATATGGTGTCATTTCCTAATGGACGTTCTTATAATATAATAAATAATTTTTGGCTTGGGACTGTAGCCCAGATTTTTTCCAGAGGCTATGCATTTGACCCAATTTTACAAATGTGTAATTTGATTCTGTACTGTAGACGTAGGCGTGACAAATAGTGCAGCACGTGCATCTTACAGATGCTGAACAGTTGATTTAAAAGTCTTCTTAAAAAACCCAGTATTTTACTGACAGTCACAATGCTGTAATTCGCTGTATGGTTATTATTTATGGTTGTGTTTTAAGTGTATGTTATATTTCCCTTTCACGTTATTTAATGTTAATGTTTTTTTCTGCCCATTTTTGGAATACACTCTGTAAGTATAAGGAAAACAAAATTGGCATCAAATGGTCCATAGAAGCACAATGTCATCGTTAAATCATGTTTAATGTTCATTTACGATTATAAGGATATTTAAAAGAACATTATGTGTATTTCAGAATCCTTTGATGTATCACGGTAGGGGATAACCATATTTAGCCCACTTCCATCAAACTATTCCGTATAGACAGTAAAAAGGTTGAGTTCAAGGTCACGTTAAATAAATGGAGATATAAAACGTAAACCTACATAAACTGATACCAATACCGGATATCGTAATAGTATTCAGAAAACGAAAATAATGTTATAATTAATAACAAGAAATATCTTGAAAAAAGATGGTCGGCGCAATTTGAAGGTTAAAATTGCGAGATTTTACGATTGGTCACTCCAGATCCCTTATGGATTCGGTAATTTCCCCGAAATGCAGTGGATTACGGTAAGGTAAAGAATCTTTTATCGAAATGTTAACCAATCCGCGCCGAGGTTACACACGTTGTTCGGTTGATGAGAAATTGCCTTGGTGGTAAACGTAGGATTTGATTGGTTTACATAACATTAATATGCAAATAGCAAAACCATGTTAATACGGCTGAGCCGAAAAATATCAATGCTGCACAAGATACACCAACATGTTCAGTCTGCACAAGATACACCAACATGTTCAGTCTGCACAAGATACACCAACATGTTCAGTATGCACACGATACACCAACATGTACAGTCTGCACAAGATACACCAACATGTACAGTCTGCACAAGATACACCAACATGTTCAGTCTGCATACGATTACTAATGGGAAAATATTACCACTGACGTAATGGAATTAATTCCGTGGGTAATGTGATTATTACATCTATACCAAGCAAGCACATACACAACCCACCTATCGGCTTTGATTAAATACACTTTCCGAACGCAATCTTGTTCAAATATCATCATTATGCACAGGCGGTATTGTCACGATGTTGTTTAGAACAAGTTTGAAAAATGTCCGTATAACTAAAAGAATTGATCAAACATCCGTGTTCAAAGGTTGAATGGCCAAGTTGCGCGAAAAAACAAAAACGTATTTTACGCTACACCTCGAGACGCTACGACACAAGTTGAATGAACCCAAAATGTGAATAACTTTCTCTTTGTTTTGTTTACTTATTTTAGCGTCACTATGGCATGCAGCTAAGTGTTTGGGATATTGTAAATCTGTCAATGTGGTTTTCTCTAATAACGCTTGCAAATTGCTGGTGGAAGTGTCCATGTAGAAATTGGCACTATATTTCTCCAGTTGAATACCATAAATTACTTGGGGTTTTTAGAAACCCTTACAATAAATTATTCAGGCTTTTGTTCATGTCCGGATGTTAATTAAGTTCACATTTATGGCACATTATAAAAACATCTGTATGTATCACGTTGATGGACAATAGCAGTTGTTTAGAAGTTTTGACAAAACAAAAATGTAAGGAAGTTCAATAAGTCAGTTGTCTTTAAAACTTGTTTCATGTCAAACCAGTTATAACAAGTTTATTACAAATGCTTGAGCTTACCAGAATTTAATGTGCTGCCTAAATAACTCGTGCGTTAAGTGATGTCAAGTGTTTTGGACGGTTGTCGTTTTGTATTTAAAATGTGCTGCTCGGTTTCTTCAGTTTTTGTTGATGTACATCTAGTTTGTGTCTTTTAATTAAGGAACTAATGCAGGAGAAGATAACTTGATTGCTAAGAATTGATGCATGACTTGATATAATTTTAAGAAGCGCATATCATTAAGAAGCGCATATCATTAAGAAGCGCATATCATATACCATTTTCTACAATTGTATACAACATTGTGACGATCGGCTAGAAAAAACCTTTACAGTTTTGATCAGACAATAAACTTTCTTATAAACAAGCACTTAAAATACACAACAAGTCAAAATGAATTTCCTGATAAGCCATACATAAGGCTCTAACTATCAGACAATTTTTCGTGTTAAGGTATTTATCTGGTATAAAAATGTATCACGATACTTATCTAGTTAACCATATAATTATCTAGATAACTAAGTAGTTATCTAGTTTTTTTAACGTGATGACCACATAATTACTAGTTCATTAAGTAGTTAACAGGTCGCAGAAATATGCCAACATAGGTTCTATCAAACGTTTACAATACCTTACATAATCAGGTAACAAAACACCGAATACTCCGGAGTGTCTTTTGAGTGAAAAAATGATTTCAGTGTTGCACATGAGTCGGTAAAACTATGACTAATAAGATACCAATGCAGTAAACATGTAATAGTATACAAGATTATATGATTCTTGGACAATAATTCTGATTTATTTTGGATAAAGAAAGGGACATGACATGTAGTTGTATGTTACAATGCGTAAAAAGGGTACAAAAACGCGGCAGTAATTTGAAAAATCCTGACTGTTTTAAGAACTTGTTAAAAGGACCCTGGGACCACTAACAATCTAGTAAGAGTCATAAAGATTGGACACGAAATGACTTCAAATATATGTTGAGACTTAAGTTGTTAACATAACAGAAGAACAGAACATATCTTTATTACACCCAGGTACACATGTTACAACATGGGGTTATGACATTTATCGTTGTTATTGTATAATTATAAATTGGTTAGTTCTGGTCAAGTTAACATTAAATATTTTGTTAGGGTAAGTTTGCATTATTATTATTTACACAATTAAGGGATGGATTGATGAGAGGGGGGACAGTATAAAGTATAAAGAATAGAATTTACACACACACAAAAAGAGATAACAATAGATATGAGCATTTTACAACATGGTCAAATATTAATAACATTAATAATAGGAATAATAATAAAGGTGAACAAATTTGTGGCTCAAGCATGCTAGCTTACCGCACAGCTACACACACACACCTGAATTGTAACGGTTAATATCGCAGCGAATGACGTTATGTAGAGCATATTCAATGAAAGGATTATTTTTATGCATGCGTACATTTTTGTGAATGGGGAAGCAGAAGCGTTACACGCCTTCGGATATGAGACGAATGTCGTTCACAACGATTCGCATTCTAAGCACTTTAAACTTAGTGACTTAGGGATCGAAATCGGTGTATTGAACACATACTGTTGTAACGTTTTGTTTTTAGGTAAAAGTATACTATATTACACTATATGAAACCACTATTTTCCATTTAGATACAATCATTGACGTATTCTTATTTTATAAATGTATTGATGATAATAATGTAATACGTGGTCTCCTCAGAATCACAATGATAAACTTCAGTTAAGTCAAATTCAAATCTTGAATTGACATTGAAACCACACGAATGTTGTATATGGAGACATTAAAAACGATATATTAGTACAGGGTAACACAATTAGCATGGTGAACTGTCTCGACATCCATTCAGAGTCGCACCAATACAGCCATTATAATGATCAAGGAGATTGTTGTCTTTGCTTTTATATTGTATTTATAACATTACATCTGAGTATTGTGTCATTCTCTCGTGCCAGTAGAGTAAAACGTACATTGCATTGAGAGCAATATTTTTAAAGAATATATTGAGCGCTGCTAAGTGACCTTATTTCAAGAAACGCAACATGTGGTGTAACTATTTGCAAGCAGGAAACAATGTTTACTCCATATGGTCACTTCGTTTTGATATTGCTATATGGGGCAGATATTCCTTACTGTCAGTACATGGTGACGTCTACTGTGACGTAATATTTTCAAAGAATGTATACCTAGTGTCTTATGCACGAATGTTTTTAAGTCTAAGTCTTAGACATGTGCTTAGGCTTGGACTTGTCAATCATTTGTTTAATTCGCAAAACACCTAAGTCTGTAGTTTAAACTTACAGTTATGAGGATAAGTCTGAAATCTTAAGCATAGTTTTTGTAGGCTTAGATGTTTATAAATCAATAAGGATTTTGTCATACAGTACAGACGGTAATATATTGTATTTTATTGCAAGAATATCACAGAAATTGTTTAAGAATGCTACAATTTAGCTTTGATGTAAACATCTCTGGCTTAAATCCAGTGAGTTGTCGACACATTCTGGGTGCGCATTCCTACCAATTGTAAACAGGGGTAGATCTACCTCATTTGTTCTGTTTTAATCTTTAGATCTCTATACTTGATGGGCGGAACCAATCTGAATATTACCTAGACAAAAGAACAATTCTTAGGCAAAATCTTTAATTGCAAAATCTTTAATAGTGAATTAGACTCAAGAAATCGACTTTGATAAGTTTGAGACAATGTCCAAGTGTAAGACTAAACCTAAGGTTTTGTGACTAATGCTCTTGTCAATGAACTAAATGGTCCGAAAACGTGTAAATTATTTAAGTTTATTATTATATCTCGTGTAGCCATATCATACGCCAATCGAATATTTCACAAATGCCCACATTGAGTTGCATTCAGGTGACTTACAGTAAAATGATCACACACACAGTGTTTCTCTTATCTACCAATCTACGTGCAATTTCATTGTTGCACAAATAGCACAAGCATACTGTGTATTTCATAATTATGGTGATACTTTAAATAATAAAGTATTGACACAGTGGCTACATAAACGTTAACTGTTGCGTGTTTACGATTACACCACCTCAGTGCCTGGTGTTTTGTGGACTGTTGTTTTCCCGAGGTCTGTTGGGGGAGGCATTTCTTGTGTATATTATGCTTCATGTAGCAACTTAATACTTCTGTTATACAGCTGTGTTCTACATGAATTATCTCGTAATACTGTTGTTCCTGTCCTATATGATGTTATTATTTTAATTGCTATGGATAAAAACAAAATGCTCTGTATTCCAAATAAATATTTAATATTGACCAACATGCAATATCTGGAATAGTCGAGAAGAAGCCAAGTATTATAAGTTCTATAAGATTCATACATTCTATATAATTTTCAGGTGTAAAATAAATCATGACAATATAAGTTAAATAAAGCATTACCGCCGTAATCAAATTAAACAAAACTACAAACCCCACATGTCACTTAAAACGCTATAGTTTTATTTCAACTTAAAAATATTTAGACCTCATTCTTTTTCATTTTTGAATTCTGTTTTGTTATTCAACTCTATGAACTCGTCTGACTGACTTCTACTTTCCATTCCACTTTCGTCATCCGTGTCACGTTCTAAATAATCCCGTGTAGATATATGAATAAAAAGGATAAGAAATGACATAATTGTGTAAAGTCCGGACGCTATTAAGAATGACAGTCCGGGAAAGATGTCTAATGTTGTACCGTACAGTGCGGTAAATATAAGTGCTAGAAATTTAGCTATTGTCTCTCCACTTCCTAAAACGGAAAATATCTTCCCTACTTCATGTTCCTGTACTAGTTTACTTAGTAAAGACCTTGCTGGTGAATTGATTAATCCACCTAAGCTGCCAATACCGATAGCGCACCATACCATCCAGGTATGTTTACTCCAGGTGAGGATAATAAAGCGGATACTGGCACAAGCTAGTCCGATCATGCTTATTACCGAATCTGACAGATTAATCACGTTGGATAAAATTGGCAGTACAATGAGCAACACAATACCCATTGCTGCATTATCGGCTGCCGACAGATATCCGAACCAAGACGTTGGCCACGATAACGGCGGTAACTCCGTATAAAGCAGTGTCACGTCTGTCAAGCCAGTCCTACACGTTTGATGGAGAAGCAACACGAACAGAACGGCGCATATACTTCTACGTAAATTACAATCGCGCTTCTTCATCACTACCATTAACGAATCTTTAAAGTTCTCAAGTCGAAATATTGTCCTGCAAGGAAATACCTCTGTGCCTTCATTTGCGGCGACTGTTTCTTTCACTGTGCTGAGCGCAACAGTTACAACCAATGCATTCATGAACGACGCAGTGCAATACGTTGTTAATATATCGGTATTATCTAAAAGCAGCCCAGCAACTAATGAACCCATAAACATTCCTATAAATTGCATTGCAGCCAAAAGGCCTAATTTGTTAGTCCGTTCACTTGGAGTTGTAATATCGACAGTGTAACTATGCACTGCCATGGAGATCATCGAAGTCTTGCCAAAACAACCATGTACTAATGAGCCACTGAGAAAAAAGGCAACTGAAGATTCTGGGGAAATGTTTGCTGCCATGTATAACAAAACTGCGAAAGTAGTTCCAATTGATGGAAGAACCATTGGTAGTTTTCGACCATATTTGTCGCTCCAAGCTCCACAAAATAGTCCCAATATTAGCGCTGGGAAGTTCGATAGACATTTATGATAGATAATGTAATTTGTAGCCTCCCTTTGAACATCATCCTCTAGGTCGGGGGTGTGCTCTAGATTACGACACATCTCGAGTCGATTTGGAAACATATTGAAGCAGACGATCTGTGGTATATTGGGCCGCAGAACGGCATCCAACATGGAGTCTCCAATGCTGTATAACAAAAATATAAGATCGATTGGACAGCCATAAACACAGCTCCAAAACTTTATCGAATATCGTATTGGAATGGTGTCCCGGAAATGTTTGAAACGTGAAAATAGTCTGTCCATAGTGCGATGGTGCTGTGGTAAGTCAATACAACTGGGGGCGTCTTTAACAACTACAACTTTCGTCGACACGTTCTTTCCTTATATTCTCTGGTTCTCCAGTGACACATGCAACGTAAACCTGAAATAGAGAAATAGAAACATAAAACAGCGGGCAGATAAAATGCATGAATGTTATAACAATACGTATTTCTTTTTAACATTCAGTGTTTGTATCCATTCAGAAAAGTCAGCTTTCAAGCACTGGAAACAGAGCAGGTGTTGATTTCCTTGTTCTCGAGTTACCGTAGCAGTATTGCATATTGATGTCCAATGAACCTTAAGACTCCGATTGCTTCATACAAACGAATAAAACACGGATTACCAGGAATCGCCACATGCAATTAATTCCTCCATTCCAAACAGTCTGTCACAAACCAAGACAACTAACGTAGGACACATAAAGCACAACATAACATTCACAAGAATGAAACGAGATTCCTGAAGGGTTACCGCGCTGGAACGGTGTTTGATATGAAAACAAAAATAGGACAGCGTTATTTTAGAATTACATTGACTCATCCTATTCCGTTAGGAGATTGTTCAAGTCTTCCAAGCAGCACTTAACCGCTTTCCAAAAGTAATGCAGAGATGTCATCGCCCCCTATCCACTTACTTCTATTGATATGTATATAGCCGATAACTCAATTTAAATATATATTGTTTGCATTAAGTGTCGGTCTCTCTACTATTATTATGAGTACCTTAAACAGTTCTCAATAATGCACGTATGTTTACCTAAGAGTTGCCTTGGTTAAGCAATAGCACAATCGCCATAGTCTGTACACATATTAGTATTTTTAATAAATATAAGCTTTTAATCCAGTTACTTACACGTAATATGATTGATTGTTATCTTTGGGCATTGAACTAATTTAGATGAATGTTAAAAGTAAATACGAATGTTCTTGCGTAAATGTTTATGGCCAACTTCTATACAGAAGTTAGTAAATAAAGCCACCGAAAGTTTAAACGTAATATATTCCACACCTAGTCCGATTTCCCTAGAAAAGTGCAGTGTTTTATGATGTTATTTACCCTTTAACTTTTCTGCCATCTAGTGATGTCAACCCAGTTTGTTACTGCTTTTATGTTTCTGTTAATAGTCTAGACGCAGAACCGAGTACAGGCAAGTACATCAGAGAAACGATAATTGGCTACTTATCAGTAATCTCACATTCTAGTCACGAGACGAGCATAAAATCAGATACGATGTGTGGGTGCAGATTGGGCCACGTGGATTGCGTAGTAAATAAGTGTCCAGACTGGAAAACATGTTGCTTTGGTGATATTTTCTGTACTGCCTGGTTTCGAATTCGGGTACGTCTTGCAATACGTTATTCCTGGATAAAACAGTTTTTCATATTTTTTTTATATAAATATATTTTCTATAGACGTGCATATCGATATGGACTGCGAGAGTTGGACGTACGTGAATAACACGTTTATCACCATTATTTTGCAATTACTTGATTAAAATGCCTCCCTTTATTTACATTTTCAAATATAATGTCTTCTCTTATTTTGCTTATCTCGTATTTACCTGTCATATTTTCATTCGTTTTCATGTTTCTTTAAAATGCAAATAACTATCCACCAATGCGATAGGTTAGTATATTCTTGATATCTGACTAAGTGTGCATGCCAATATCAGTTAAATATTCTAGTGAGCACAATTACGGTTTCACCAACACAACAATTAATTTAAACTGTTTTACTCAATGACAAAATTGGGAACAATTTAATGATAGAAGTGTTTAATTGCTCACACAATTTAACGTGAGACAAGAAACATTACACTTGTCAAAACGTCCAAGAAAATTTTGTCATTACGTCGTAAAATGTTTTAGCACGACAATCTGTGAAAAGTTTCTTCCGGAGGTGTTTATTTCAAGAAATGATATGCCTTTAGGCACTGTTGTGGTAGTTTGTGCTTAAGTGTTAATGTGACGTGTAACACGTTGTCAGCCATACTGTTTCATTGTACACCCCTCTAGGGACACTGAACGTTATTCCGAACTGTTATGTTTTTGCACGCTCATCTTGTTAGGTCCAGCGGTTGTTAACAAAGAATAAAGCGGCAGATTCAATGAGCTTTGAAGATTCATTCATTTTTCATTGGAGCCGATCTAATTTGTAATTGAAGCTTTACGATTAAGCTGTAGGCGATTATCTATCTTGAAATGATCACAATGCTTGTCTTTTTTTCTGTCTGTAATGTGACAGCGGTTAGTGATATTGTCCGTAGTCATCCGCTTGCACTTTGTACATACATACTTGTATATACAGTGCCATCCAAATGTTCCTCCAACACTTAGACAATTTCCCGATGCAATTCATTTATTTTCATATTTGTATCACATGCAATACATTGAAAATGCTTTTTAACACAGCAACACTTTTTTGCAGAAGTATTTATAAATTTGTACTGAAAAAAATTATCTTATTTTCTGTGTCAGATCAATTAGTTACACACACACATTTGTTTCGGATGCAGGCCGATTGATGCTGCTGCCGAGATGTGCAAATTGTTGTTTCTTAACTATCCATCACAGAAGTGGGATGAATAATTTTACTTCATGGTCATACATGTTTTATTTGAAATTATGTAAGAAAAAGTGAGTAAATTCAAAATATTCAAGTGTGAAGAAACTTTGGGATGGCAGTGAATATAATTGTTTGTTCTGATATGTTTTATATGACTTATAAACATTGAGAAAATAACAACGTTATAGTTGTCACAAATTAGGCGTTTTGTAAATTTTGCAATAAATATCAAAAATTTATTTTGAAATATGGACTTATGTCAAATTATGTTATCTATAGACTGGAATAACTGAACCAATTTTTTATGGAGATCTGTATTACAAAATTCGCAAAATTACGTTGAGTACATATAATATTATGTCATTACATTATCTGTGTGCATCCGTATGTGAACGCACCATTATGTCATGTGCATACAACATTATGTTAAGTGTGTATAGCATTATGTTATGTCAAACATTAAATTAGTACAAATTTCAACATTTTGTCTTAAGGGCTACATTATAGTGATATGAAGTGAAATATACGACCATATTTTGATTGAACTTGTAACACAGTTATTATCAAATAATCCATTTCATGTTGCTCTTTAAAAGAGTTCTGTTTATGAACAAACTATGTATTAAAGCAGACCACCTTATTGTTATGAATATTGCTATTGCATAGTTAAATATTATAATTTCATGGAAATCACAGGACCATCAATTACAATTTGTATATGATATTTTAATAAACTGGATTATATGTTGAATGATACTCCCATCCAAGTTTATCATATATCCACCATTGATATAATAAATAATTAAAACTAGAATAAAAAAGGTGTACACACAAAGCGTAATAATGTGGATTTTATTTACTTGATATATTATTCATATTCCCATTTCCCCCTCCTATTTCGGTCTATGATTACTGACATTCCCGGTTTGTTCCGTCCATCCAACCCTCCCCTTGTTTTCCCCCTAAGGTACCATGCTTTATTATCGCTTGCCCAGACAATTCATGCTCCCTTATTCACGTACATTTTTCCCTTGCACATTCTCAGTCCCTAATATTGTGTTTCCATAGAGTTTGTGAGGGGAGGCATTGTCTTAAATAGTATTGTTCCTTGTAGCAAAAATTGTCAAAATCATTTCCGAGTGCGCAGATTTGTCATGAACATAAGACAAACCTAATTCCGACACATGATATGATTACCACAAAATCTAATGGCACACATAGACACTACCTGTTTTATAAATAAGAAATTTGACTTCAATGCAAACACAGACTGAACGAGTTTCGATACATTTAATACCTAAGGACTTTCATCAAAATCTAATAATGGCGTGGTGACAGACTGTTGAAGTTAATTAAGAAGTCACTATTTGCCTGCGCAGTTGTAATTTTCCTTCCAAAGACGCGTCACAGTACAAATTATTTGAGCACATATTATCTACGGACTTTCATTATTCCACTGACCACGTGTGTACACAAGTTAATGGCATGGTGACACTATGTTTGCAAAGATCTTTGTCCTTGTTTGAATAATTTACGCTTGCCAAACGTTACATCAACTTTTTGGTAATGAATGTCCTTACAGTAAACAAGGTCTGGGTGTATGAAGTCGAGATGTTGCATCGCTATTGTAAGGTGTTATACTGTAACAAAGAAATAATTCGATTTCTCAGGACGGTGATGTTGCTTATTGCATTTCTTGAAACTGTTAGATGACATTTATTCATTTTCTTTGAGTGAAAATGTGACAAAGCTTTACCCATAGAGATTGAATAATTTCTCGGTCTGTTATGGCTTCAAGATAAGTTAATAGTTGGCTTTTTGCAGTGGCCGGATAAAAACGAACAGATAGATACCGTCTCAGGGGAGTTTGAAGATGTTGAGTATATTATATGTGTTTGTGACTTATTACAAGCGAATTCGTCCAGACAAATTGGTGATAATCAAAGTTAAGACAATAAACCATCAATCGGGCCTTATTGGAAAGATACATCTGACGTATGATCATGTGGAGACAATATTGTTTATTGTCGCTTTTGACAGTTGTCTAGTGTAAAACGTCTTAACCAGGCCTGGAAGGATGTATGTTGTTATGTTAGAGATCCTTTGTTATAAATAAGCTGGATCTGTTCGAACACATTGTTGTTTCCCATTACACAATAAGTGTATATGCAGCCGTGCGTATTGGTGCTAGCGATGTTGTGAGTCGATGTCTCAATACGTGTATATGCAGCCGTGCGTATTGGTGCTAGCGATGTTGTGAGTCGATGTCTCAATAAGTGTATATGCAGCCGTGCGTATTGGTGCTAGCGATGTTGTGAGTCGATGTCTCAATACGTGTATATGCAGCCGTGCGTATTGGTGCTAGCGATGTTGTGAGTCGATGTCTCAATAATTGTATATGTAGCCGTGCGTATTGGTGCTAGCGATGTTGTGAGTCGATGTCTCAATAAGTGTATATGCAGTCGTGCGTATTGGTGCTAGCGATGTTGTGAGTCGATGTCTCAATACGTGTATATGCAGCCGTGCGTATTGGTGCTAGCGATGTTGTGAGTCGATGTCTCAATAATTGTATTTACCACCCATGAGGCAACTTATAAAAAACATCACATCAAACAAACAGCTGCAACTAAAAATTTCTTCGAAAACATTATATACAGTGAGATAGGGTGGGACAGTAAAACCCACATTGAAAAAAATCAATGGCTTACAAAACGATCAAGCAGGCTAAAAAGCCAGTGCTATAAGTCGTTCCTCTATTGTAGAAACAATACAATATTTGAAGAACTTAAGAACACTACGTCAAGGTATATGTTATGTCAAATCAGAGTGATGTGATCAATCCAATTTATTTCACATGACTTTTATGCGATAATTTAGTCTTAGATTTAGACATTTTCCATCATTTATGTTCGCATATTCCATTTTTTTGTCTGTAATAAATCATTTTAATCTCGACTGTTGATGGGAGTTTTAAACATACGGAATATGTTCCTCAAAAAAAAAAGTCATATTATTTTAAAATATCATTCCCTTCATAATAAAAAACAAGTTTCGATATGATATTGCCATTCATTTATAAATCTTATTTTGACACATAGCGAATATATTGTACGTCAGCTCATGCATTTGGATTTTAATCTTGCTAAATATTACTTTACGATATACAAAACATCTCTAACAAATTGACACCTACGAGTATATCAATCTGTATTATTTGTACCAATATAATGTCCCAGATGAGTTATTTGTTTAAATCTTTTAAAATGCTTATCAACGCAAAATGCTTATATCTGCTTGTGACTTTACATCACCAGATACACTGATGGATTTATCTTCCGATGTGAGGTTTGAAATATTGCTGAACATAACAGCTTTTGAATAGTTGTTTAAGTTTTACATCGATTGTGATACAACGTATTGAAATAAACATTAATTTTCCTATGTTAATAAACCGCAGATGCGACGTTTTCAGACATATTTAAGTTCGAGGTTCAAACTAGATTGAGGGGGGATTCGAAGCCTTGACCTTCTGATCAGGGTTCAGACTCTCTACAACTCGACCACTATGCATCATGTAATACTATTTATGTTACAACAAATAATTAATTATATTAACAAAAACATGTGACAATACTTAGCATTAACATGTTGTTGAAATGAATGAACATATAACCGAAAGAGAGCGATCTTGGGAAAATCATTCAATCAAGTTTAAACCCCCTAGTTGCAATGCGCCCATGACCGTTTCGAGGTTTTTAATGTTTCAAAGTGACTTTGGTGTGGCTGAACATTTCATGTCCGATTGTTTCATTCTTTGTTATACAGTGTGTGATTGACCTAACAATCCAGTAATGTGATCATTATTTATTGTTTAAAACATTTATGATGTTTATTACATACTGAAACAACAAACACGAACTATCTTGGAAAAGATGGTCGGCGCAATTTGAAGGTGAAGATGTGTTGTGCAACATAAAAAGAGGCCGAGATGTTACGATCCAAATTTGATGTCGGTAAATTCACCGAAATTCAGTGGATTTCAGTGGATTTAGGTAACTTACCCTTTATCGAAAGGTTAACCAATCCGCGTCAATGTTACAAACGTTGTTCAGTTGAAGAGAAATTGCCTTGGTGGTTAACGTAAGATTTGATTGGTTTACACAAAACTGATATACAAATAGCAAAACAACTTTTGTACGACTGCGCCGAAAAAGGTAACTTCCGATGTTTGTGCATGTGATTTAACGGAATGCACGAATTCCAAATATATATAATTTTATCACTAAACACAAATATGTCGTAAAAGTTTAGATTAATTGAATGCGTATAATGAGCGAACAATTATTAAAACATTTGAATGGAAAATTTCACAGTTAAATTAGCGATGTCGATAATTGCAGCTTATTTGCACAACAGAGAAGTGAATGTGGTTGATATTGGTATGACAGCATCATGAGATACTGTTAAGTTTGTCTGCAATCACCAAGTGTATTCCATTACGTATTGACTGCCTAAAAGTCGACACTTTAACCCTCAAGAACATTTATAGGGTTATCTGTCTCGACGCGTTATACGTTGACGTAACCCACCGAGAATTGCCTTAAACAACTAATGAATATCATCAGTTAAATAAATAGCTTGTTGCTTTATTAATCGCTGGAAGCAAGATTCTAGTTTATAGTTATAATATAATCATTGCCAACCATCAAACAAGTTAGACGATTCCTTCAGGCTATGGTATCAGAGTAATTTAGTAAATTGGAAATATTAACATTTACGTTACGATATTCCTGAACAAATCAAGTAGAAAAAATAGGTTCAACATATAACACAAAGAAGTGATAGGAAGGGTCCATGATATGCTAGGTACAACATATAACACGAAGCAGTGATAGGAAGATTCCATGATATGCTAGGTTCAACATATAACACAAAGAAGTGATAGGAAGGGTCCATGATATGCTAGGTACAACATATAACACGAAACAGTGATAGGAAGATTCTATGATATGCTAGGTTCAACATATAACACAAAGCAGCGATAGGAAGGGTCCATGATATGTTATGTACAACATATAACACGAAGCAGTGATAGGAATGGGCCATGATATCCTAGGTACTACGTATAACACAAAGCAGCGATAGATGGAATTCCATGAAATGTAACACCGCAAAGAAGTGAGTCGATTTGCCATGATAGGAACAATATCTTTTATTTGTTATTACTTATTACCGGAGGTCTGTGTGGGGAGGCACTGTTATTACCGGAGGTCTGTGTTGGGAGGCACTGTTATTTTTATTTGTTATTACTTATTACCGGTGGTCTGTGTGGTGAGGCCCTGTTATTACCGGAGGTCTTTGTTGGGAGACCCTGTGATTACCGGAGGTCTGTGTTGGGAGGCACAATTCTTATGTATGTGGCGATCCATGTAGTTACTTATCTCTCTCTTTTACACCTTAAGTATTATTATACATCTGTTATAAAACTGAAACAAATCTTTTCCTGATTCATGCAACTAAAACAAAATAACACAAGTTACAGAACGATCAAACACATTTGTAAAAACTTGTTGTCAATTAATGACATAACCAAGGAAATGAGAGGCACTGTAACGTTTGCGTGAACACCTCAAAATGACATTGTTCAAAGTAATGATTGCAGCACCAATAAAATCAACAATGTCAACAGAGTCATGTATTTTATTCTGGAGATTGATTTGTAGAACCCTTTTTTGTATTGAACTTCTGTCCTAGTCATTGATGGCAGAGTTGTAAAGTGGTTACGCACGTCATATTGCGTGAGTGTTTTAAACTTCATGATACAGTTTACACGCACTTATTTGAAAACACAATGCTTGATACGAAAGGTGGTAATGTAAGACGTCTAAAATTTCAAATTGTAACAACGTTAATTATACATTTACATTTTCATTAGATGTGTGTATGTTCATGCCTCTTTGTGCTTTCATAGTTGTGTGCTAGCGTGTGTATTTTTATCTTTGTAATTTCTGGAGTGGCTATGTATTTTGTATTTGGTATTTCCTGGTGTGTTCATTCATTTTCATCGGTATATAATTAGCAAAAAACATAATATTATGAGGTAAACTTCACAGTGCAGAACCTGTATACACACCCCATTTGCTAAAAAATTAAGTAAAACACAAAAACAAATTAATAAAAGAAGTGAATATGTTGTAGTTAATATATTGGTCAAGATTTTAATTATATGAACTTTACTGAACTTTATTTTTAATAAGCATGAAGGCCTCCGGCCCTTACACACAATATATACATAATATTATAATACAACACATTTTATAAGCATGTACATGTGATATACCAAGCTGGAATTTGGGCAAAAAATATAAGAAATAATTTAAACATTTACTTAACAAGTGATTACATATGGTAAAAAGGTCTTCAAAAATATCCTCTAGTGTCACATAACTAACTGTGTTCTCAATTTAAATGCATAATAAGTGTATACAGCTAAATTTCTAATCACATTAAGGTTTGAACTCGACATCAAGATATGGAATTTATTAATATTTGGATATTTATGATATTTCTCCTGTAAATATTGCCGACGTAAATTTTCATATATTGGACAAACAAGTATGAAATGATATTCATCTTCAATACAATCACTACAATAAAAACATTTTCGTTCATTTCTAGGACTTCCTAAATGTCTTCCTTTTTCTATCATGAGTTTGTGAGATGATGATCGAATAGATACAAGACTTGCCCTGAATTTAACAATATCTAAAGCATCAACATAAGCTTCAACATCAAAATTTGTTTTAAAATATGATAAGATGTTAATTTTTCATTTTCTGCATATTTTGTGCTCCAAATTTGCAAATACTGGTCTTTAAGTCGCTGCACATAAGTATTAATAAAAACATTACAATTCATTACTCGCTGACTTTCCCATACATATCCAAAACCGTTTGTATATAAATTATGTTTGATAAGACTGACCCAGTTATTATATCCAAGAGAATCTAAGTGAAGTAACATATTATAACATCTACTATCAGGCATGTTTAAAATTTTAATCCAGTACTTAATACATCTTTTATATGCTACAATATACATAGGATAGCGACAACAGTCACACATAATGACTTCATTACATGATCTAATGGGTGCATTTAAGAATCTTTTACATGCGTACCCATGCACTCTTTCAGTATTTTCCATCGAATATATTCCCCATAATTCTGATCCATAGAGTAACACAGGCACCACTTTAGTATCAAAAATCTTAAAATATGTTTTATGTGCCATAGGTAATACATGATTCAAATTTTTTTAAAGTGCAACAATTACCCTTTTGGCTTTTATATGATGAACACGTGTTCATAGAATCAATGAATAAGACATACAAATAATAAAACGCTGAGTCCGTTCATTTATATGAACTTATGAATATATCCCACAATAATAGCATACGGGGTACAAATATACTATACATGTACATTAAACACAATTACAGGACTAGTGTGGCATTGTCCATTGACCTTTCATTGATTTCCATAAATTGATTACTTCAGTACATGTATTTTTTAATAACATAGCTAAAATTAATACGATATTAACGCAATCATCTCGTGTCTGAATTAAAAATAAGGTACTAGGTTTATTAAATAATAATTGGACTTTCAGCTATATCAGACACATTGAAAGACATAAAATGCTTAGACAATAACTCGTCAGTAGTTACAAGTAAAGTTTCAATCTGTAAGATGTGTAGCATAATCATAATACGTATGTCTTCATTCATAATTTCAGAAATACGACTTTATTCCATTCCAGACCAGCGGTTACAACGTGACTTTTTGAACAAATCTGTGTCCAGTTTAAAGTCCTAATGGTTTGCCATCTGCTTCTTTTGCATTAATGCATATCCATTTAGACTATGCCCCAGTCATAGTTTCACGCTTTGGTCGCCACTTTTATTTACAATGCGAAAGCTGGCAGAATGTGGCTACAACGTGAGAAACGTGGAACAGCGTGACAAAAAGTGATGTAACGTGACAAAATGTGATATTTTTACTTTAATTTTTGACATATTCAAAATTCGCTAGGTTTTCTCCTACAAGATACAAAATAGCAATAAAGTGGCAACAAAGTGGTACAACGTGGCTGCAACGTAGGAACGAGACAGACTGTAAGCATAACGATCTGTTGTGTTTTTGACACGTTGTGTAGCGGCATGATACATGTGGCCTCATTGCTACGTTGTGATACGCTATGATACGCTGAGCCGCAATATCAATGATATCAGATGCCATCTGCCACATATTTATACCCCTCCATCTAGATAAAATACAGAATGTATAACCATCTTGCTCGGCTTGCAAATCATTAATGCTTGACCAGCCGCTCGAGCCAGGCTTAATCTAAACTAGGCGTACCAACGCCATTTACGAGGCTGCAGCGGGGCAATGGCGAGCCAAGAGCGTGGCGGTAGCGATGTACAATCGGACTTTGGTCTTCAGTGTCCTCGGACAATCATGTCACTATGGAACTACAACGAAGCGACAGCGTGGCTAGCACATCGCGTCAACGTGTCACAACTCGGCACCCGACCGCATTTTGTTTTTCAGAACGTTGGTGTCAGAAATGGAACACAACAGCGCGGGCAAAACGTGACACTATGACTGGGGCATTAATGGATTTGCATCATCACCAGTATTTCAATACAATAAATTACAAATCCTCGTTAAAAATAATAATAAGTGCTCGGATTCTAGCAAAATAACATAATTACACATGGTCATAACGGAAAGAATCACCAAGTTTATATTCAAATGCAAATGAACTACGTAGCTAACGTATTGTCCTGTATCATTACCACTTGCCTTGACAGGATTAGTTCGGATACACTTTAGTTGATTAGACCGTGATCAATTCATGATGATATCGCTAATTATTTATTCATTAGTTTAAATCAGCTTTATCAAAGTTCAACGGGAAGTGTAAAATATGAAAAATAAGAAAAATGTCATGCAGGGAAAAACATGTTGACAAATCAAAACTTCCCTGGACAGATCTAGGCAAAAGAGAAGGAAAGATGCACATGCATGGTGGGGACATCAAACCAAACACAAACAAATAAGGGGGTACATGCACGATTGGAAACACATAATCTATCCTTATTAACGTAAGTATGTAAATGCAGACGCTAATGCAGTATTTATAAACGCAATGGAAATATTATCAGCTGTGCATAGAAAACCTCTCTAGTTTGCAAATTTAACCTCGATTGTTGCAAATCTAACCTCAGTTGTGTAAATCTTCTAACATAATAGACTTTTATAGAATTTCACAACAATTTTACTTATTTAATTTAGTCAAATTGAAAACAGCAATTTTTCCTATTACCGTAGTAAAATCATAATTCATTTTGTTTAGTTGTTTTTCAATTGTGAAATTAATTTTGCTATATAAGCAATTGATGCTTCTTGCCATCGGCTGTCATAAACAACCCTCTCTGGGTTTAGAAACGTTATTCTAGTCGCAATTTGACCGTGTTAAATTCTACAGAGGGTTCCTCTACGAAAACCTTTAAGGTAAGAACTAGAAACTATTTATACAATATCATTCAGAATCTATTAAATTTAGTGATATTTGTTATCAAATAGTTTTATTGCATGAATATGAGTTAAATGATTTCTCAAGGGAACCCGCATCCAGCAAAAGAGTGTTCATTTCTGAAATAATCAGTTTTCGATGTTTTTCATGAAGTAAATTCAACACAATCAATATCGACCCCAAATCATATAACAATTCCTGATAATAAATAACTCCATGCTGTATGTTTATCTATAATAAAATCAGTGTAGGGCCATTCCTTGTTCCCCTATTCCCCTACATGATAACCCTTGCACCGTTTCAGTCCCTAATGCTCTGTAGACGGTTGGAGTCTGTGTGGGAAGGCACTATCCTATGTATGTCGCGTTTCCTGTAATAACTTAATTTCTCTTTAAAATGTATAAAATACAAATCCGTAAAAATTCATCATACACCTTCATATTGATTATGATCTTAAAATTTATAAACTAATTATGTTTGTATTCATAGTCTTGTTGAAAAAACTCGACGTTTTAGTAGTTCAATATGCATTTATAGGATAATTAATTTATTCGAGTAATCGGTTACCAATTTAATCCTATCAATAACAGTTAAGCGTTGACACATCGGTGGTAATGTTAAGGAATCGCAGCATTCATAAGACAATGCTACCTCCACACATCCCAGGGAAACATCAGTACATACAACACTAGGAGTTGAGGAGCAGTAAGGGCAGACACCTGGGGATGGGGCAATAAAGAATTGTCGGGCCGACCATATGTCAAGTGAAGGAGAATAGAAGGGAAAATAAAATGATCAAGTCCGCTCCCTCCTCTGGCACTTCATCAAATACTAACTATTCACTTATTTTGAATCAAGCGTAGATAAGATTAGCGATACGCATACATTTCTCTCTCCATTCAAAATAAATGTCCTCGATTTACATATATTTCCCAAATCAACAACATTTTCCCCAAGATGGTGTTCCACACCAAATTGACGTATAAGAGTCACAATAAATCCTGTAATGAACATTGAAGGCGTCGGAAGATAATACGATAATATCAAGATGTAGATTGTTCCCGAGTAGTCGAGAGAGTATGACCATACGTTTTGTTATTCTATTTCCCTCTAGAGAATACTTGAAGTTAGTTACACGCGTACGATAATTGTATTTCTCTCCGCTGGGATAAGCGTCATATCTTCTTTAGTTTCATGTTTACGTATGACCGCCGAATTTTACTGTCTGATATTTTCTGTCAACTGGTTTGATCATTATGCAAATAATTTTGAAAATAGTATTGTTCATTATAAAGCAAATTCGATATTTCTTTCATTATCGCGTTTAACTAATTATCGATAATAGGGGTTTGTATACAATCTATTTACAGCGAATTAAAATGATTTTACATGATTTTGACAACCTTCCCAACCTATACCCAATATAATGGATACATCGAAAATGAAAGCCTTATCGAATTGGGTTTATACAAGAATTTGATTCAAAATAAATGCGTCGTCATGTGTTTCTTTTTTGGAACTTGGGCATGGATTCGAGTGAATTTCAGCGTGACACCGCTTACATAACAGCTTATTTTACTTAGCAGAATGGTCATTGCATGGCCATGAATCCCGATATTTAGCTCCAATTTGTTTTAACATATTTATTGCATATCGATTGAGAAACAATGTCATACAACCATTTGTATCCTTGGTTACTAACTACTACTCGCACCAAATAAAGGCTTAACGCAGGACTTGAACTCAAGACCGTCGGATTAGGAGTCAGGCATACTAGCCAACAACCCTTTCCTACGCTGCTCTTTCTGACTTATGTAAATATTTGATCAAGATCAGTCAAATGTAAATGACGACAATGGCAATTATTCAAACAGCGTAAAACTGATATCAAGGTTGGTAATTATTCCACATAACACTTTGACACGCAATAGTATACTGATCGCACCATAATTATTACGCATTGCAACACGTATCAATTAAGAACCTTTGAGAAAGGTTGGATAGTTTTAATTGCTGTATGCGATGAACTATGAAACAGTTCTAGATTCTATAAATGTAATATCGCATTTACTTTATTGTGAAATATTGAAGCAATAACTATCAATTGTAACATTTTGTCATGTATTGCCACATAATCTGCATTTGTTATGCACTCTTATTTATTACAAAATGTTATTACGAATACAAGCAACTTATTGACCTGTTTACAAATTAATCCATGCGTCATGACATACTTGAACTTGTGCTTCTGCGATACATGTTAATGGCCGGTTGCACGTTTTCTTTTTCTCCATTAAGAAACAAAATGTATTATTGCTATTTAAATTATTGATCAATAAGTTTATGTTTCACTAACTTCTAACATGCCCAGTGGTTACTGTTCACACATTGCATTAAGACATGATAACGTGCTGTCAACTTGTATGTTTGAAATGATGCCTGTTGCACAAGGACAAATGCATTGTTAAGCGCAATTATAATGTGCAAAAGTATGAAGTAAACCTATTGTTCTACTCTGGCACGCACATTTTAATTGGCTTTCTCTCAGGGTGTCAATAAATCTTGAATCTTGAACAATCACATCACCAATCAATGAAATTCTAAATTGCAAACCACGTGACGCAGTTTTACAGAAGCAGTTGCGTGTTGGTTAATAATTTCGTGTTACAATATGCCAACATCCAAATCTAATGCACAACATACAGAATGTTTGTTTTAACAAGTTATATGTTTGTTTACAATTACTTACAATTCAGATTCAGGAATCGAGACATTTACATCAGGTTAGACATTATTTTACATAATGATGACATACAAGTAGTGTTGGTTAATACATAAGTATGATATTCATACGTAAAATTCAATCAGCTTTTAACAATGGCTATTGACCTACATGAAAATCATCACTAAATATACAAAGCCATTTAAATCACTTAATGGTTGAATTTGATTGGAATACTTATTTTCCCGATAACAAAACATAGGTACAAACTGTATCCATAGGAATTCACAGCATTCGCTGCAGCAAACTGACTGAGTCGTCTAAATACTGATAATTTCGTAGAAAAATATATTAATTTTCTGCGATCCTATGATACTACTTGCAATTGAATTTTCTAAGTAGGAAACGCTTTATCGTTGAAGGGGGGATGCTCCAGACAAATAAACATCAGAACATCTTAATTTCAATTCTCAAAACAATAGTATCTGTCAAATTACTCCGTATGAACTAATAGAAAATGTCAAGTGATTTAGTTTATAGGTTTAAGTGGTGTAAGAAATTTTCTAATGGTAGTTATGATATATAATTGAATATATTTTCTGCGCTGTGATTTCCTTTTACTGTAGACAATGTAAAATGTTCTAGGAGACTTGTAGAGAGAGAAGTGATGGAAACAGTTGTGTTGCTAGTTATCAACGGGATGACCAACTCCTCTGTATTCCCGTGCGTATTATTGAACATACAGGTGGTGCGGCTAATATTTCTAATAGGTGTATTTTGTATATCTTTCGTGACAGTTCCACGGCTGTAGATCTTCGTGTTGCCTTAAGATTGTCTTAGTTCTCTTGTTCCTTTGTCGTGCAGAACTGGTGTTGATTCTATGTTGTTTTGGTTTCTTTGTCATTATCAATGTAGTCCGTTTAGAAGTGTAGTGTAAAATATGAACGAACGTCTCTAATTGTAATTGATTAAAAAATAGAACAGGATGTACATGATGGCCAGCTTCGTTTGAATCCCTATGCATGTCTAGTATGTCTTTCTGTTTTGCTTAAGGTTTGATACGCAATCAAACCTCATTGTATTCCAATAGCTCGAAATGAAGTAAAAATTGCTTGATGTTTTCAATTTAGTTTCCTTTACATTGTCATTAGCCGTCTATTCAATATCGTGTATCATTTCCACAAACTTTCCGGACTGTAATCACGTATGTAAATGATAATTGTAGGTTATGACCGCAATGGAAAGTGAATGTTCTTGCAAACATTGACCCAGTTTCTCCAGTTTTGATATTTACGCATTACTTAACATCCATGCATACATTCCACGTTTCAATTATGTTTGTGTCTTGTGCTCCTTTTGTCCCGTTTGCCTTTGTAAATGCCTACGTGTATTATATATTATCAGTCCTCCTTAAGATTTTGGGGTGTATTTCTTATTTCATGTTCGTTTTCATCAGTCATATACATATAAACAATAGCGTGGCCAAGAGTTAATCACTTGCGTATGTTTAAACACTGTACGATGAGTGTTTTTCTTTATCGTTTGTTCTTACATTTTCTAATTGAACATCATACGCGGATGTTTGGTTTGTATGAATGTTGTAAGTCCCAAGAGTGATCTAGCTTTTCAAATATTGATTGAGAATTACGTTTAAAAATGATAGGTTGATGACAAATAAAATTCCTATACATGTTGAGAACTAAAGAGAGAACGAACTCGATGATCCCTGGTTGGTATCCTGTTTTGTGTTAATGGAGACAAATCGTAGCTAAAATACTTGACCATTGTACGAAGGGTACAACCATTCTAAGATTTACGCCATTTAAAGCAACTAGTTTGCGTAATTAAATACAACAAATTGAAGCTGTTGAGACCACGACTTACATTTTACATCTCGGTTCATTACTTTTTCTTGCAATTCGTCTGAATCATTATTTACTTGTCTATATTTCTCCAATACTCAAGTCAGTCTGTCAAATGCCATAGCTCAGTGGTGGTTTTATTCAATTGCTACACTCGTTTATTAACAATTTGTATTTCATTGTGAAATACTATTGGCATAAATAATGAGGATGTTCAACAATATCTATTCATTGTAAAATTACTTAAATATGCATTGAATGCATGTCAGCGTGCAAATCTGTATGCCAAACTAAATGTTTGTATATATATAATTAAACATTGAGATATATTCAAAACAGGTCACAGAATATCTATTGATTGCTTCATTGCGTTAAAGAACTTTCCATTTTTGAACATGTAATTGCAGTACTCATTTTACACTTTTCCATACATTCATATTTGGTGCTGAGCTTTAAACTCCCTTGTCTATAGGTCCTATGCACCCCATAATGCCTTACCTATATTGTTTGGAAAAGTGCTTTTGTTTCTAAGGTTTGGAGGAAATGTCAATGGGCAAAATCAATAAATCATTAAAAATCAACAGTTCTGTTCTTTATGAATTAATCAATGCCACAAGGAGTTGCACTAGTATTTAATTGTTTCTATCCATCAACCTATATTCTAATTATTATTCGATCAGGTCTAAACGTCGCGTATATATTGTTTCAATTTCAATTATTTTGCGTATACTCGTATATCGATTGAACGGTCTGTAGTAATGAGAACGTGGATTAATTTTCAAAATTGAATAACACTTTGTGAAAGAACTGCCTACCAAAAAATTACATGATTTCTTTCAATTTCATAGTTTTCACTAATTTATCGTTGAAAAATACTTCTTTGCCGTAGCGTAGCGTACTCCTCTGGTAAATTCAGAGTTCCTTCTTTACACGAATATTTCACTGAAATTCTGAATGGAACATTGCGCAAATTGTCGATGTTAAAGAAAAACTGAAGGCATTACACGAGAACTATTTACCATGCGTAATAATTTATTCTCTGTTTTCAACAGAAAACTTCTACTGTTTTGTTTTAAGGTAAGCCGTCCATCAGTGATGATATTTGAAATGTCCATTAACATATTATATTAATGAAAGACATATAATAACTTATTCAATTCCAAACTATTAGAAACTTTCATAAGCCAGTAAGTGAAATATGACAATTTCACTATTATGACCCTACTGTTGTAGAAACGCCATATATAGCTATATATATACACAAGTCGTGTCCATGTTAAATTTTTTCATTAAAATAAAACAAATAACAAAACAATACATGGTTTAAAATAGTCTATTGTGTGATTAAATGAAATAAAGCCACACTTATTTGAAAATGGTAGACATAAAGTGGTGACATTGCTTAGAAGATTATCCATTTGGGCCTCGGGAAGCGATTTTGGCAACTCATTGTTCAATGACATTTTTTATGAGATTTCACCGAAAAACATGAAAACAACAATAACATTCACAGATCATATCAAACACATAAATAAGGTTTTGACAAACTGAATATGTATAAAATGACACCAGTACCAGGCTTTTTTCCATCATCCCCACAAGTCAGTCTATCTGACCCTTTCCCAAAGCCAAATATATGTTTTTTTCCCAAACAGAAAAAAATATTCCCAATGAAAAATCGTCTATAAAATCGACCTAGTATATCTTAAAGCTCTTTGAATAACTCTGGCCATAATTCTTCCTGGTGTCATAAATGTGTGTGGACAGTTTGCGTGTCTTTTTGACAGTTAATATATACATAATGTAGATAAGAATTAGAGGATCTTATATGAGTGGTCATTATTTATTGAATTTATTTAACCAGTCTTCTAAAAACGATAAAAACGAGGCTTTGCCGAGTTTTTATCGGTTTTAGATGACGACTTTAATAAATTCAATAAAACATGAACACGAATGTAAGATTCTATTTATGACATAACAGCAGAAACGGCTGAATTTCTTCAAAACGTTACATTTGCCACCTCATATGCAAGCAAGGTATGACGTGCGTAAATCGGTATTTTATAAATAAAAACTGACGCATAAAAAGTAGTTCCGACAATGTTCTGCCTTAATTGTCAGCCACAATATATGAGTTCTAATGATTATATCACATATCATATTCAAATTATTTAGTCATTAATTTTAAATGAAATAATATGTCATACTTCGTATAAAATAAATATCTAACAACGCTTGTTTTGTTGTTACGTGACATTACCGATGTTGAACGGAATTACCCGGAGATTCACGATCTATTGATGGACGGCTTACCTTAAATAAATTTCTATTTCACATACTGCAAAATTCATTCCATCTACGCCGTTTATCATTTTTTAAAGACATTTCTTGTTAATATTTACCTACGTAAATACATAAATTAAGTCGAAATAATTACAAACTCGAAAGTGAAATAGCTCACTACTAATATAAGTACATGTATTTTATTCAAATCGAATATACATCACAAACATTACCGAATATATTTTTCCTCCTAGATTTTCTTTGCCTTCGATGACCCATTGTGTTAATAATTCAATTCAGCTACAATTACAAGGATTAATTAAAGACAAACACTGTATCACGTACGATTATTTGCAATTTATATAGATTTATACTATGATATCAATTACTGTAGTTGAATGCAAATCAAGATGAGTATTTGGAGACATTCCAGGACGTTTATGACTCTGCCATGAATTGATCGCTTTTATCGTATTCCACCAGATATGTTCTACTACGAAAGCTACTATTGTTTACTAATTGTCCATATACGGTTCCGTGTACGCAGTGTCACTCAGATTTCCGAGTCAACGAATGAGGATGATTGTTACAAAGTCCTTTGGGTTTAGCAATCCGTAACTGTGTGTGGTGCCGTAACGTTACACCTTAATTGTTTCGACGATTTACTTTGTAATTTGATTCTTCATTTGAATAGGTTCTCCCGTTTTGGATGTTTATGCGGAAAGAAGTCCGTTCTAAAACAGGTGTAATGTCATCTTAAACACAATATAAACCCATACATATAGAATGAAGATTCATTTAGTTGCCGACAGAGCTTAATATGCGGCGGTTATTGTTTTATACAGTGAACTCAGAAAACCCGAACTCTGTAAATACCGCAACTCTGTAAACATTTACAATTACAATATCATTTCATTGCATAAAACATGTTGCAAAGTTTATAGCAAACAAAGTCAATACTACTATACAATATGTAGAAGAAATACATGGATTTTCAAAGAGCATCACAAATTTTACATCATTTTCATACATTGGTTTGATTTCTACAAAAATTGGCAAAGTAAATAAATTTCGCAAGACTACATGTAGTGTTTGGATTTTCGCACACAAGTTTCGTACATTTTGTATGTTTGGCAAATGTAATAATAACGTTTTAAGTATTGAATTCTAAGGTTTCTGTAAACACCGACGAACATCTCGGTCCCGAAATATCCATTCTTTATATAAGTTTGTTTTCCTCTGACAATACCGTATTTTAGGAAAAGAAAGAAAAAAAGTTGCTACAGGTAACGCCACATACATAAGACAGTGCCTCTCCACACATACCTCCGGGAAAACAACAATCCATACGGCATTTGAAGAGGCTCAATGGTACACACGTTAGGGAGTAGGGGCGTAAGGAATGACCTGGCATACCATGAGAATAGGAGAATCATAGAGGACAAACAGTGGGGGGATTAATGGATGGGATATCACATGACAAGTCAAGACAGTTGGTAACAGTAAGCCGAAACTGGGGATAAAATAACAGGAAAACTATATAAAGTGAAAAATTGCACAGGGGGGGGGGATTTAACATACATTTAATGCACAAAAATAATTAATAACCATACAATGTCAGCAATATACAGCCTGGAACTGTCAGTAAAAATACTAGGGGTTAAAGTGATTGCACGGCTAGCCAACCTGCCACTTAATCGCTATATGGTCTTTGATTTCCAACGTATACACATAAATTGACTAAGTAGGCAGTAATGTTTGGAACTGACTTCCGAACACTGTATTGAGTCCACGTTTGCAACTTTAAGTTTTAATCGCTTTGAGAATACCGGACAGCGACGATTATCTACGGCGAAATATCTCTTTTACACTTCTATACAAAGACGGAAGCGGTATTGTCTTAGCGCGAGGTTAGCACGTCGTTAAACAGATTGAAGCTCACTGTATTTTTACTGACAGTTCGCACTGTTTCGTGTCGTTCCGTGTTCCTTTTGTCGTTCGATAGTTTTGTCGTTTCTGTATTGGTTTGTGTACCGTCCCAGTATGCGCCTCCTTGTCCGTTTGGCAATGTTTGTTAGCGCCTTTTCGTGTGTGGATACTCCGTTTTTGTCTAGACCCGTCAGGGGAAGCACTGATGTGTGCATTGGGTCATCGCAATCGAAATTAATCCCTAACTTCAGCTCCATTACTTTCCGCTGTTAGGATCTGACTACACTCCGTAAGAGGTCACGTTAATATAACCTCTCTAAAAATAGATATGCGTAACCAGGTGCCCGTTTGTGGTCCAATGAAATTTCTCCTTACAAAACCGGTTTTGTCGTTCTCCGTTTATTCGGAGATTCTGTTTATACTGTTTAAACTGTTTTTAACGTCCTTCCTGCCGCTTCCGGTTATAAATATTTCCAAAAACGAAACACCACACAAACCACACCGATCAAACAAAGATGGTTGCTGTGTAGGAGTTGCGACTGTATCCATGTGCGAAGCTATATTGAAATTGACGAAAATACGTAATCGGAACGTCTTGGTGATCTACGCTAAATAGAATTTACGGAGTTCGTCGGAGATCGACGAATATTCATAACTCTATACCAAAGCATTTTGCAGGCGACGATTTGATTGGCTACTCAAAGGTCATAAGAACGTGACCTGTATTGTGCAGTCATCAGATCCAGTTAGCGTATAGTATAGGAGCGTGCGACTGGAGGTGATTTTAATGAGATTATGGGTCATCGGTGCTTTGCAGGTCTTCACTACTTGATAGCTGGTTGACCTGTTCGAGATGTAAGTTTTGGGAGTACATGTTGTGTTCGAAACAGATAACTCTTATGTTAAACTGTCAAAAGAAGCGAAGATACTAATTCATACTGAAAACGTCTTACGCTCATTTGTAATACATTGTACCATACTGGATAATACAAGCGCGATAATAAAATGAATATTAAATAAGGACTACGCATAAATAAAATATAATTGTATATCTTTATTTGTTGATATATTGAATTGCCTTCCAGTGATTTACCGATATCAATAAATGATACTCAAATTACGAGTGGCATTCTCTGCACATTCTGCATCGTTTCACTTTATTTAAAAGTGTTCAGAATTTAAATCAACTTTTATTGTTATAAAATTTAGCACATTTCTTCAAGCAAAAAGGAACTCTATTTACTTTAGTACCAAATATATTTGACATTGCTTAATGTTGGCTTGTCTCTATATATGTTACCAGTTCCCTATACACGTGGATTCAATTTATTTCTTGTAAAAGGGCCGATAATGATTGTTTGTAGTTACTGTGGTCAGTTGTTTTATTCGTCAGAGCCAATTGTCATAGTTGGCGAATTCAGCGGACACTCTTCGGATGAGTCATCCCAAGTCTTACATTCTGAACCGCCAAAGTCTACATACTCCTGAATAAAGTAGTCCTTGTCTAACAAAGAAATAGCAGTAAGCAATTGCGATATCAGCAGGAAACGGATTTGAACTGACATCACCGACGCATTAGAAAGAGCCCAATTGTTATTTAAATATCGCAGTTACAGAATAAAAAATGTGTATATCAACACGGACTATGATAATGTTTATATGTCCGTGATATCAATACACCGCAGTCGCATGAATTTATCACATGACTTGATCATTTACGTATCACGCGTGAAGTGCTTATGAAATGCTGGAATATTACGACAGTACAAGATAGTAACAGTAGGCAGATTACTCAGCGGACGATAGCAGTAGGCAGAGATACGTATACAAGCAAACAGTGACACTTACAATATATCCAAAGAACAATTGGTTTTTCTGTCCAATATACAACATATGGCTAACTACTTCTTCAGTTTTCAAGGGAATGCAATGAAAACGGATATTACAAGTACCATAATACAAGATGTTTAGACGTGGAAGACCTAACTTTGCTGTGCATCCATCAAAATGTTTAAGAATTATGTCCCTTTGAACTAAAGTCTCCTTTTAGAACACATGTAATAACATTATAGTTTATGTTGCAAATATGTTAGTTTTCAATGGATTGCATTGACAAATGGCATACAATCAACATTAAGGTACTGTTTACTTCTTCTCCACCCATCCTTTTGATCGTCTATACCAATTCTTTGTATACAATCTTGTGTGTTTAACTCCTATATTATTTAATATACTGACATAACAAAGTGTTCTTGAAAGACTAATTGTGATGGATAAATCTATGTCAAAATGACGTCTGTGATCTGCAGTGAGCCCCTTGCTGTCAGCACTTTCAGTGCTTTGATTTCTTTATCCAATGGCATATGAGAAATTTCAGCTTCTATAGGTTCGTTCGACAAACGACGATGTAATTCAATATATACCAGAAACGACTTGGTAGAATTCATGTTCTATCAGTACATAATGGAAAAGCAAGAATACTGACAAATAATTTGGACTAATTTTGCAGTGAGATATTTTTTAAATTGATAAAACAGTAGAGCCGGAAATGCCACAAACATAATACAACGCCACAGAAACCTCCGGGAAAACAACAGTCCATAAAACATAAGGCTTTGAGGAGATGCACGGGTATATACGCAAGTTGACATGGGTGCAAAGAATGGCCTGACCGCCTATAAGGGACAAATAAGGAGAATTAATGAGGACAAACAGGGGGGATTTAAAGGATGGAATACATCAAAGAACAAGTCAAGACAACTGAAAAAAATAGCCCGAAAGGGTGGAATAAATAAAATGAACACTATATCAAATGAAAGAATTGCACATGGGTATGGGAACGTTATATGGTGTAGACGTCATCATTGTGTGGTTTTGTATACAAACGTTACGTTCAAGTAGTTCAACTAAATGGACTAAACGTAAGAAGTGTTTTTCGGCGCAGCCGTACTAACATGGTTTTGCTATTTGTATATCAGTGTTGTATAAACCAATCAAATCTTACGTTAACCAATAAGGCAATTTCTCTTCAACCGACGACCGTTTGTAACCTTGACACGGATTGGTTAACCTTTCGATAAAGGGTACGTTACCTTACCGAAATCACTGAATTTCGTTGATTTTTCCGAAATCTATTTTTGATCTGCAGTGACCAGCAATCGTAACATCTCGGCATGTTTTATGTTGTACAACGAATCTTAACCTTCATATTGCTTCGACCATCCTTTTGCAAGATATGTTTTGTTATCACAAAGGTAAAAAGCACACACGACACAAATATAACAAGAAATTTCTTAAAAAGAGATGGTCGGCGCAACTAGAAGTATGCACATTTGTTGCAATCTGAAGGTTAAAATTTGTTGTACAACATAAAACAATGCATAATGTTACGACTGCCGGTCATTCAATTACGCTATACTACAGAAACTCCGAGACCTGTAAGGGGAGATCACTGAGTAGTGGGATAAGTCATGAACACATTATAGTTTGTTTCAATATAGTTCATCAACATTACTTAATGCATAAGTCGTGAACTCACACTTTCATGTTAATAGACCTGTTGTATAGCGATGTATCTGATTATAACGATATAAATTATCGCGACTGGTACATTACACCACGAAAGTCTTCTTAATTCCAACACCGAACAATTCCCCGTGGTCATGACTAATTAGTCTGGTACTCAGCGTACTCTGCACACCGATAATGTAATGGTAAGGGCAGGTAATTCAGGCTAATGACTAACAACACTTAACTTAATGGATATATCATAAAATACACTATACACAATGTCAACCAATCTGCGTCTATGTTACAAATATGTTTCAGTTGAAGAGAAATTGCCTTGGTAGTAAACGTAAGATTTGATTGGTTTACAAAACACTGATATGCAAAAAGCAAAACCATGTTAGTACGGCTGCGCCGAAAAGATGGTCAGCGCAATTTGAAAGTTAAGATTTGTTGTGCAAAATAAAAAAATGCCGAGATGTTACGCTTGCTGTTCACTCCAGATCCGAAATGGATTTTGGTAAAATTCAGTGGATTTCGGTAAATTCACCGAAAATGAGTGTATTTCGGTCATTATCGTAACCTTAATCGAGAGTGTTAACCAATCCGCGTCAAGGTTACAAACGTTGTTCAATTGAAGAGAAATTGCCTAGCAAAACCATACAATAGTTGCAAACAATTTATATTTTTTACAAGATATTCATTCTCCCTAATTCCAGTTGAGTGTTTTGCATCAACTCATTGTGTGTATTGTGTTTTTATGTCATCATTGACAATCCAAGGATTGGCTTCAGATATTGGGGGCAATCGACTGGTTATTTATTCGTTGTTGATGTTATGTTAGTCGCGTGAAGAAAAATTACCTCGATTTAATTTCAGTTATAACACTTTGATAACGAGGAAGTCGAATACAGAATCACTGATGTTTATTTGAAGATATAAGAAACATGTTTCTTAAGTTAAAATGTTTTAATTATATATCATTTGAACGTTTGTTACATATACTAGAAGTCAAGTGAACTGTTTGTATCAACATATGACTTATGGTCTACCAGGCCATTCCTTGCGCCTCTGTTCTTTAACGTATGTACCCTTTAACCTCCTCAAGTGCCTCATGTGTTATGGATTGTTGTTTTCCCGGAGATCTGTGTGGGGAGGCACTGTCTTAAGTATGTGGCGTTCCCTGTAGCTATGTATTGCTCTCTCTTTTACAACGAAATATGGACAGAAAATGAATGCCATGTGGCTTTTGCAAAATGAATGCATTGTTTTTCTATTACGGTGAATAAACCGCATCTAGAAACGCAACAATTAATCTATTTAGACAGATATCATATATTTCGTTGACGTTCTTAATACATAATCACCCTATTACAGGAGTTACGAAATTCTTTAAGTAAATTGATAGCGAATTATGTAAATGAATGCTGGAAGATTTAGACGAACATGTTTTAGTGAATTGAATAAATGTTGAAAAGTAAGAGGATTGGAATTTGAAATGAAAATAAATCTGTCTAATCAGAAAGTTCATTCGGAAAAACATGTTAAACTGATAAAATAATCAGGGAAGTAATCCCACATATTCAGTGCAAAGTCACACCCAAGCACAAAGAAACATTAGCATATATGCACAGATTTTAACAATTACGAACGCAAAGAGAACATAAGCATAAGATGAGTGAAAAGAAGAGACCCGCCAATTGAACAAGAAGCGGATTATCATAAACTGACTTCCATATTACGTTTTTAGATATAAACAATGCTTGGCTATGCATTTCCAACATTTCTCTAATGCACTAAAGTCTTAAAAATATGAAAGAATAACAATTCAAAACTACATTTTCAGAATTATTATTGATTTATTGAATTTTTTGTCGGATTTTTCTATTTTTTGCTTTCCCCTGTAGGTACATATTCTCTCTCTTCTCTTTATTGCGTCTATTGTTCAATTTTCGTACATACATATATGTATATTATAATGAATGTACAACAAGGGATAACTGTTCATCTTCAATTGGACGACACGTTCATTTGTAATATTTTTCGGCGCAGCCGTGCTAAAATGGTCTTGCTATTTGCATATCAGTGTTGTATAAACCAATCAAATCTTACATTAAACACCAATACAATTTCTCTTCAATCGAATAACGTTTGTAACCTGAACGCAGATTGGTTAAACTTTCGATAAATGGTGCATTTACCGAAATCCATTTTGGATCTTGAGTGACCAGCAATCATAACATCTCGGCATTTACAAATCTTAACCTTCAAATTGCGCCGACCATCTTTTTTCAAGATAGTTCTTGTTTATAACATAACTAGCCGGTATGTAACACTAGAAGCAACCAGTTGTTCAACATGTTTGTCTTAGCTGTAGAGGAAGAGCAAGGAACTGTTTATATGTCTCCAACCCTTGTCACAATTTCCAACTCGGTCATTAAAAGTAATTGGTCGTCGATGCAAATCGTACGACGGCTCATTTCATTCAGTAAGACTTGCTACGTTGTGTTCACAAACCGGCGCAATATATATGACATTCAACAGAATTAATCAAATTAATCGTCAAATGACGTTTGATTGAATATTGCCATTCATGAATATTTTATCAATTTCAGATGAAAAATATAGCTTCAAAATGCGCTAGTTATTTATATCAATCCGATTAGAGAGTTTAGTATGTATTTGAGTGTTCACCGACACTATCTCTTTAATATTCATTCGAGCAAACCCATTAAATGCAGGTTACGGATGTGAATTAACTTGTTCGCCCTGTATCGTATATTTTTAACATGGTTTTTCTATTTGCATATCAGTGTTGTGTAATCCAATCAAATCTTACGTTAACCTCCAAGGCAATTTCTCTTCAACCGAACAACGTGTGTAACCTAATGCGGATTGGTTAACCTTTCAAAAAAGGGAACGTTACGTATCCAAAATCCACTGAATTTCGGTGATTTTTCCGAAATCCATTTTGGATCTTGAGTGACCAGCAATCGTAACATCTCGGCATTTTCATGTTGCATAACAAATCTTAACCTTCAAATTACGCCGACCATCTTTTGTCAAGATTTTTCTTGTTTTTAAAATAATAAAATAACAGCAAAACATTAAATCGCAATTGTGCTCGCAAGGTGTATCCATTCTAGAATCAAACGAATATAAGAGTCGAGCAGGAACTGCCACATATCTAGTGCAAATCCACTCCAAACATATACTTTAGGTTTGCATACCAAGATTATGCGCATGTCTGATTGGTGCACGACATAGCCTGCTCGCTTTTTATTTGTATATCTACCCTTTGCCTTGCGTTTGCTGTGCACCTTGTGTTAGGCTTTTGTCCCCGACTTATTTATCCGTTTTTTAGCATCAGAAGTATTAAGTCTATGTAATTCATTGTGACTCATAAGCTAAAACGCTCAATTGTGATGCTGTCATTTTTTTCAATTGAAATCAAAATACGATAACAGCTGTGGACAGTAGTACAATTCGAACGGAACCCGAAAACAGTTATCTCCGAGTTGAATCATGCTAAAGGTAATACTAGCACGGAAGTTGTAAAAGGTTTGCTGTAACTTTTCTACTTCGGGTTTTGCGATCTAAAACAAATTAGGCAGGTCACAGTTTTCAGGAAAGTCAGAAAAATGCAGAACTATGTTTTTGACATATTTTATTTACTATGCCGATCCTGAATATTGAAACCGACGTTATTTTCCAAATACTTTTTGCTTCTTTTGTTTTGTAGTCAACTTGATCTTACTCGTCATGAAATAATTGTCAACTTCAATATATTCCTCAGCGTGTTATTTACTTGGTAATTGACTTTTCTTAAAGAAATAACGCCTGTAGTTTTACCTATATATTTGAGTTTACGGAAACACTTTAAACTAATTGTATTAGTTTTGAAATTGCTTACCAGTAATACTATGGGTAGTTTTCGAAGCCTTTCATATCTCATTATACTCCTTTTATTGTCTTTGGTTATTTCATTTCAAGCCGTTTTCTTAATTAGAAATTGCCTTACTTGTATGGACTTTTCATTAATAAAATTGTAATACGTTTCATCACAATTTAGCTCAATCATTTGTTTGCACGTCTTGTCATGGAAGTGAGTTTTTTAACTTGTATATAGAATTTAATTCCTTGTTGTATTCTTAAAACGGGCAAACAATCGAAACAAAACAAACGCAATGAAACATGTCATTGTTGAGACAATATTAATTATAAATGTTACCTCTGACGCCTCTATTGCATTTAAGATTTTAAAAGCTTTGCGTGTTGCATCTTCGATTTCAAATCCCCTGCCTGAATCCGTGTGTAATAACATTAAAGAAAGAATTGTTGCCTCGCGATTGAATAACACTATTATAACATTTTATCATTTAAACTTTATGACTTTCCTGACGAAAGCCAACAATATTTGTAGAAATCAATTCTTGTTTCTAGTTTTGCCGGACACGAGGCTGTAACATAACGCATCTTAATTTAACGTCCCTACCATTCTTCATAAGCTTTTGGTATACCGAGCTAATTTGACAGTGCTGTAATTCTTTAAAATCATAATAATATAATATCGTTTTTTATAGCAGTAACATCTTTATTGATACAGAGAACGGTGCTTAGCAACACCACATGAAACGCATTTGCGAAACGACAGAAAATGAACAACTAAAGAAATATATTTTTGAATAAAACTAAATAGCTTTTCAAGATTAAACTTTCGATATTTTCTTGTGGATATATTTTACGTCCTTGAAATCTGAATTTGAGATTTAATACCATTTTGCATGCTAAGGAAATGTATTTATTACGTGTGATTACTTTTATATAGAGTTTACTTTGTTTTTAAACATCCATAACATAACATTTCGTAGAATTACTTGAAACTAATGAAGAAGGTGATTTATGAAATAACGAATTTATGAAATGCATCTCAAAATGAATATAATCAACGTAGTACTTGACTATTTAATCGAAGAATCAATTATTTCATTTAATTATCTACATGCACACATTTGACATAGCCAACAGTCATTTCAATGCCAATCTGGAACATAATGTACTTATGAAATAAATTACACTAAAGGGGGAGAATATGTTGCTACAGGGAACGCCACATACATAAGACAGTGTCTCCCCACACAGACCTCCGGGAAAACAACAATCCATAAAACATAATGCACTTCAGGAGGTTAAAGGGTACATATGTTAAGGAACAGAGGCTCAAGGAATGGCCTGGCAGACCATAAGGAATAACTTGGAGAATCCAAGCGATTAAAGGCCAAATCAACGAACGAAATGACATTGAAAAATGAATAATGAACTCAAAGAACTGCAATGACTTATTATGTAGAATCTAGCAGCTATACAATTCTGGTGTTCATTTCTTGTTACTTGTAACGCTATTAAAAATATCTAGTTTTTGAACTCAAAGAACTGCAATGACCATTCTGGTGTTCATTTCTTGTTACGTGTAACGCTATTAAAAATATCCAGTTTTTAAGTTTACTTTTTAAGTCTGATCGTTTGTTATGTCGTCACTGGGAGTTTTCTTAGAATTTGAAGAAATGTTTCATAAAGCAGACAGTCTTAACCCTACCCTCGATGACACTAAACATGGATCCATTATGTTTTGACCTAAGCATGGAAACCAAGGTAATTTAAGACGTCGAAAGAAATTTAATTTAACGCAAATATTGATTTGAAACAAAACAGGCAATGTCATTAACTTGGTAAGAAACAACTTTAATAGCTGCAATTTCACAAATTTTGTCTGTCATGGTGGAAGCAAATTTTGACTTACAATATTTCAAAGCACCCAGCGCCTTAAATCCAATCTTCTCGTTTGACAGTAGGAAAATTCATTTTCTCTCAGTGGAATTGTTATGACACTTAAAGACGATAAAATTTAGAATTAACAAAGATCTTGAACACACTATTTTCTCTCACGAACATCGTCATGGGGATGGACAAACTCAATCAACTAGTTTGTTTTGTCTCTTTATTTTGTTGATCAAAACAAAACACTTTATAATGAGATCGATGTGGTTTTTCATAAATCCTTTGTCATCTCATGTATTAGATGTGTTACCGGGAATAAAAACATGAATGTATAATCTAATACTATACGTATATGTTCTTACTCACTTAACTTTCATTGAAGCCAGAAACAACCCAAGAGCAATAGATTTGTGATTTAATATCAAACAAGAAATATCTTGAAAAAAGATGGTCGGCGCAATTTGAAGGTTAGGATTTGTTGTGCAACATAAAAACTGCCGAAATGTTACGATTGTTAATCACTACAGATCCAAAATGGATTTCGGTAAATTCACCGCAATTCAGTGGATTTCGGTAGTAACGTACCCTTTATCCGCGTCAAGGTTACAAACGTTGTTCGGTTGAAGAGAAATTGCCTTGGTGATTAACGTAAGATTTGATTGCTTTACACTGATATGCAAATAACAAAAACGTGTTAGTACGGGTTCACCGAAAAATGACATCTGGCAATAATCTTTGCAATAAATAAGGAGACTTTTAGATCAGGCGGCAAGTTCAACCCAATAACGGAAACATTATTTTGAACAAGTGTTCAATGTTGATCAGAATTAACAGAACTATTTTATTTCATTATCTGTAAAACTTCAGTGGGACAGTATTTTCTTATACTCATTGTATTGCATGTTATTGCTATCTGGTTAATTTCTAGACGTAAACAATGAATAGTTCGTGTCATCTGGGTTTAATATGTACACAACTTATAAACATCTTATTAAAAGCCACTTCAGGTCTATGATACTTCAATTTGAGTCAAAATTCTATTAAAGTGAATGTTAATTTTCGCTACAAACACTCGGGTTGACGTGTTGAACATGAATAATTTATTACTAAAAGTTGTACGTTGAATTGTTACTTTTAATACGCACCGCTGACAGTGGACTGTTAATCCAAAATTCAATCAAACTAACAAGGCAGTTTACAATTTAACGATACTAGCGTGTCTTGTGATCATTTTGAGCATTTTTTCTATGCGAAACGACGCTATCGACTGCATTCTATAACAATTTAATGAGAGCCTATTTATTTCTCATAAATCATTTATTCCGAAATTTAGAGAGAAAAAAAATTCCAACATAATGTTATGTTTCATCACGATAAGGTCTTATTTTATAAATTCGTTCGTTTGCTTTTTGTAGTGAAATAATCTGCAATTCATCAATAAAATGTACTAAAATAGTTCCACGAGTAGGCAATAGGAAAATTCAAAAGATACTTGTAAGGTTTGAGAATTATTTTAATGCAGACTTTTATTAAATACATTAAAATAATAGATCCAGCTTCTTCCGTTAAGTGTCGAAATTCGTTTCAATTTGTTTATGTAACTTATTTGAAAAATTTAAACTTTTGTCCCAGATCTCTGCGCTTGATAAAATAATGTGAACGGATACATGTTGGCAGTATATATTTGACAGTTTGTTAAAATACACTAGAAACAACATTCATTTATTAAATAGAGAATCTTACCTCTAAGAGATTAAAGCATAAATTTCAGTAAATTGTGTCAAACAATTAGAATTTCACACATCATATATTACTATTATTCCTCAAATAAATTTTAAATATTCACAAAAGTTTCAAAGCGTTTACAACATGAGCATCGTATGTCCACCTGGAACTGGTAATTTCAGCGCAAAAAAATCTATATAGAAAATGTAACCGACGCTTATAAATACCTGATAGTTGTTATCGCTCCGCCCTTTCCAAGTGTCACAACCCAGCATTATCCGTTTTCCATTAAAGCCGATTGCGATTCCTTTTCCCCGAGTTTTTAAATTCCCTTGGAACTACAGATGCGTATCTATTGTTGTCAACATGAAGGTTTCGTATTGTAAGAAACTTTACACCAGCTGTGAATACTAACTTAAATAAACTAAATACCGATGAATATTAATAATAATTAAATAAATGCAAATAGAGCTAAAGTATTTATTTGCAAATGTGTTTAAGTTCAGATTTCGGTATTTCGATTCCTGAAGAGTCTTATGACCGCATGTTAGTAAAGCGTTTCACAAAAGCTCTATAGGATGGCTATTGGGAGAGGGGGGGGGGGGGGGGGGGGTATTGATAAAATGATAAAAAGAAGATTTTCTTGAGTTAGAATAATTAATGGGGTTGATTTGAAGTATCACATTGTGTGTACATACGTAGACCTTTTTGCCTGGAGTCTCCTTTCATGGTTAAAGTAAATTGCGTTGAACTTGTAGACTTAATCAGTTTCCTGATAATTAGACCAAAAAACACCCTACGTGTATTGTATCCAAGTTTTTCTACTATTTGAAATCATCGAATTTCTATTACTTACAATTTCGCTGTTTGGCAGTTTTGTAATTTGGTTTTACTTTTAATTGCGATAAGTGGTATATTACATGTATTATTAGCATTGCTAAGTCATATTAGCCACGCCGGGATAATAATTTCCGTTATAATGTTAAACTTATTGTCAGTTTGTCTGTTTTATTGCAGAATAGAAATAGCCACAGTGGTGTAATTAATTAAGACAAACAGAATAATCTCCAATCGTTCGATTTGTTTATTCTTAGAAAGAATGCCTTAATCAAAATCTTGTTACCGAATTTGAAACCCCAGTAATGAAACAGCAACAAGACATGTGAAGATTAGGGGCCTACATGATTATGTTACAATTGCAAATAACAAATTGCCATAAAAATTATATCAATCGATATGTGCACTTTATTTCCCAACATTATATTTGTCAAGTCCGTACTCAAGTAGAAGAACAACACGCAACATTGCAGCAACCATTTTACACAGGGAATCTAAAACTGCTGCCTACAAAACGGTTATCAAAGCTCTATCAGTTCCTTCAAATGTTAAAATGACACTCAAATGACAAGCTGCATCAATTTCAAGTCGATACTTTTTAAATACCTACATTAATCTCCGTAATACCAAATAAAATCAGACATTCTCATCGACAACCATCGGGTTTTTCAAAAAATACAGATTTGTCATTAATTTCGAGGGCTGTCCGGTAAGTTTTGAGACTGTAGGTTTATTTCAGTAAAAACTTACCATAAGTAAAACAATATACATATCGTGACATTGAGAAAACATCTATGAATAATTTGGTTTAAATTTGAATCGATCGTATGTCTATTGAATGAGAAAATGATTACCATGACAACCCATGTTACTCTTCACGGAGCAATTTGAAATCAACCCGTCTATTATTTTGACCACATTGATACAATTTATTGCTGTCCGTGCAAATAACGCCGAATAACAATGTTTTCTATTTTCATATTTGTTATACTGCATTGTATGCGATTTGAGTGTCATACGTGTGTTACTTACTCCGTGCAATACTCAGGTCGATCGCATTTTAATGCAATGTATAACGCTGAGCAAGTATAACAATATATCTATACATTTAAGATGTTTCGAAATGAATTCAAGTAAATACAAAATGCAATAATTAATTTGATTTGAAATGATCGTGACTGACTGTGGTGCTACTATATTTTGATATTGACTGATATTATAAAATAAAACTTAAGTATGTAAACTTATTAAAACACATATTAGTAGAGAAACATAACCTTTCATATTAAATCGTTAATGAACAATTGAATACTTTTTACTTTGTAAACTAAAACATCGCCCAGTAAATATCGTATACTACGGAGGCACGCTCTAGCACATGTTTTCGTTCACCTTATACATAGTTCTCACATCTACAATATTTACCTCCCTTGATCTGAATTGTCGGCCATTTTGGTAGACAAATTTCCTTAAAGTTTATGGGCAATATAATGTAAACGATGATCAACTTATCCGATATATAAGAAAAATAACATATTCATTATGCTCATGTGGGCATTTGGCAAGGTAAGTTGAAGAACAAGTGGTTGTCACGTGCAGATTATCTTGGTATTTTCTCAATTATCACATATTTGGAAATTACTCATATAAGGGCTTATCAGCTTTGACTATCAACATGGCCGACAGTTAAGATCAAGGGAGGTAAATATTGTAGATGTGGTAACTATGTATTGACCCAACGTGTGGTCTAGATCCATGGTATATTCTAATTTGTTTGTACTTATTAGGTTACGTGACATATCATCGAATTAGTAAAAATGTGATAAAATTGCCAGGACACGGTATTATGTTGTATGTCAGTAGTTTCATTCCTTCAGTTTTCTCCGAGATTTATTCATGCAGAAGTTTTGTCCAGGGACTGTCACGAAATCAGATTATCATTTGTGATTACTTCGTCACATGATATCGATGAGTTGGAACCAGAACCAGCTAACTGCACATACATTTATCAAGGAGATGGTAGATTCTGGCGCTAACCCCTCGATGTATATGGTAATGCAAGAAGGTGGCATACAATATCTATTCATTCATAAAAACGATTCGACCGATGTTTGAAGTATATTGTGACTTATGATTTGACTGGCAATTATACGTGCACAATTTGTCCACATAAGTATACACCTATTGTTACAGAAAACTGTAACTAGACAATACTTAGTGTTGACTCCTAGTAAACTTGTACATTAACATAAGAATTGAAAGCTAGGTATTAGGCGGGCCGACCAGACAGCAGGTAGGCTTCAACAAACACGCATAATCATCGTTTAATTTAAATATAAATATAATTTTCAGTACACGTTGAAATATTCCCGAGGAAATATAGGTAACGAACCATACCTTACACCGTTTATCGCTAATAATAATATACGTGATGTAGACGATAGACACGGCAGGTATTTCTGAAAGGATTTCATTGAAAATCCAGGAAAAAGTTACACCCGTAAGTGACGTTTCGTTTACAGACAGTGATCAAATAATCCATCTTTCTCCATTTCCATTTCCATTTCTACTAATATGTTTATGCGTCATACGCCCGAATGACTATGTGTGTGCGCTCAATGGCGACTGTGATAGCAATTAAACAGACGTTTGATGCAATAATTAAACTAAAATATTTATATTATCAAGATTTAGTTTCGCGATGTGGCGACAGCGAATAGTGGATTGGTTTAGATAAGTACTGATTGGTGTTTTACTCCTTTAATATTAATATTTAATGCATGCTATATGGTTAAATTTATAATAATATGTGTTCTTGAAATATGTCGTTTGAAGTATTCAGATAATCGGATTAGTTCATGTTATATATTCTTCAAACACTCCGCACCTATGACAGGGCTAATGATACATCTAAATGAACATTATGTAGTGTTGATTATTTTCAATTGATGAATGGAAATGTAGAATTGCATTGTTGTTTGATGCAATAAAGCCATTTGACGCAGACTAAAATTCGTTTCAGACATTCATGTTAATGTTCATGTGGTTCCTGGCTGTAGTTTGGACATGTGGTTCCTGGCTGTAGTTTGGATTAGAATTAGAATGCATTCAAAATAACAACACAGATTCTGATGTTGACATAATCTCGAGAATATGTCAGTAACGTTCCTTTCAATATACGGATACGGCTAATAACCGTATTCGTGGCGTATAAATTTATTTATGTATGTTTATGTAGAATCTAAGAGAGAGAATAAGTTGCTACACAGGGAACGCCACATACATAATACAGTGCCTCCCCACACAGACCTCCGGGTGCAGGGAACGCCACATACATAAGACAGTGCCTCCCCACACAGACCTCCGGGTACAGGGAACGCCACATACATAAGACAGGGGCCTCCCCACATAGACCTCCGGGTACAGGGAACGCCACATACATAAGACAGTGCCTCCCCACACAGACATCCGGGTGCAGGGAACGCCACATACATAAGACAGTGCCTCCCCACACAGACCTCCGGGTGCATGGAACGCCACATACATAAGACAGTGCCTCCCCACACAGACATCCGGGTGCAGGGAACGCCACATACATAATACAGTGCCTCCCCACACAGACATCCGGGTGCAGGGAACGCCACATACATAAGACAGTGCCTCCCCACACAGACCTCCGGGTACAGGGAACGCCACATACATAAGACAGGGGCCTCCCCACATAGACCTCCGGGTACAGGGAACGCCACATACATAAGACAGTGCCTCCCCACACAGACCTCCGGGTACAGGGAACGCCACATACATAAGACAGTGCCTCCCAACACAGACCTCCGGGTACAGGGAATGCCCCATACATAAGACAGTGCCTCCCCACACAGACCTCCGGGTACAGGGAATGCCACATACATAAGACAGGGGCCTCCCCACACAGAAGACAATGCCTCCCCTCACATAAGACAGTGCCTCCCCACACAGAAGACAGTGCCTCCCCACACAGAAGACAATGCCTCCCCACACAGACCTCCGGGAAAACAACAATCCATAAAACATAAGGCACTTGAGGAGATTAAAGGATACATACGTTCAGGAACAGATGCACAAGTAATGGCTTGGCAGATCGTAAGTAATAACTAGGAGACTAAGTCAAGACACCTGACAACAATAGGCTGAAACTGGGCAGGAAATAACCTGAACACTATATAAAGTTAAAGAAATGCTAAAACAAATTGTCTAATCTAGAGCACGAAAGTGCACGAAACATCAAACTTTCATCACTAGTGTTTGATTGACGTTTGTGACACCGGGGCCTTCTCATTAAATGACCAGTCACAAAATAATTCGTCTTCCTCCATTTCCGTTTCTACTTATTCATTGCGTCATACGCCTGAATGACTATTCGTTTACTGTCAATGGTGACTTTGATAGCAATAAAACGGACGTTTCATACAATAATGGATGTCGTTAAGGTTTGGTCTCGCGATGTCAAACATACTCGAGCGTTTGGTGGGTTAGATAAAACCTAGGGACCAATTTGAAATAAATGTTTACAACATTTCTAGTCATTTCGGTCCATACCAATATGAATCTATGTTTAGCGTCCTCTGTCGGGTAGGTTTTCGACACTGTATTGTTTTCCTGGCGCCAAACAAAGATAGACATTGGTATGGCCAAATGGTAGACGTAGGCACCTTTTTGTGTTTACTAGTACACTGCATGAGGTCGTATTTTAATGCTTGTTATGCGGTAAAATTTATTATTAATAGTTGCCTTGAAATATGTCGTCTGGAAGATTCAAATAATTGGATTATTCCATGTAATATCTTCTTCAAATACTCCACACTTTCACAGCACTATAAATACATTAGAATCAACATCGTATTTATTGGTGATTATGTAAGATTGATGAATGAACATTTAGAATCGCAGTGTTGTTTAATACAATAAAGAACAACGACGCAGACTAAAATTCGATTAAGAATTTCATGTTCACTTAAATATGGTTCCCGACGGAAGTTTGGATTAAACATTCTGATAATTACACTTCATCAACGACATGTAGTAATAAATTCAAATTATTTTGCTTCAAATTAAATCCAATGTATTAGTTATCCTCATTACCTGCAGAACTGCAATACTGGATAGTTGTAAACTACGTGAGGTTTCTTTGTGTATATAAGATGGAGTATTATTTCGGCGCAGTCGTACTAACATGGTTTTATTATTTGCAGTGTTGTGTAAACCAACCAAATCTTACGATAACCACCAAGGCAAATTCTCTTCTACCAAACAAAGTTTGTAACCTTGACGCGGATTGGTTAACCTTTCGATAAAGGGTTAGTTACCATACCGAAATCCACTGAATTTCAGTGAATTAACCGAAATCCTTTTCGGATCTGGATTGGCCAGCAATGGTAACATCTCGCCATTTGTTTATGTTGCACAACAAATCTTAAACTTCAAATTGCGCCGACCATCTTTTTTTCAAAACATTTCTGGTTTCAATTAATGAACATAAAGGTAACACTAGACAGACAGGTATACATACTTAACAAACCGTGTCCACACCTTATCAATATCGTTATTAATGTGTATGAATTTGTATTTTTCATGTTCGTCGAGTTTCCGTGGGCTTTTAGGATGGCTCTATCTTTCGTATGTAACATTTTCTGCTTGACTTCATACTTATCTTTGTTTATCAAATTCAACAGACTCATAAGTACAATTCAATCTGATTAGTGTTGTTTAAATATCAATTTATATGATACTGAATTTATTAGATTAATCTGTAACCAATATTTTGCCGACAATATTTCGAGCGGTGGGGTGGTCGACACGGAGTGGTAAATATATTTTCAAATATCCAAACTGCATTGATGGCTATCTGCATAATTTTAGTAATCTGCATGGAGTTTTGATGTTTTAAGACCTTCTACCAGAAAGCGTATTTCTTTGTTTCCACAGCATGTTTTGTGTCTGCATTTAATTGTTTATACATGTAACACTAATCCAATTAGAGAACATTTATATACTCGAACACGTGATAATTAACGGTATAACCTTTTCTGTATATAATAAGTTGTCCTGAATGCATTCCGAATGAAATGTGTTAACAATAAGCAATCGTTTTGGTAACGTGTTGGAACAAAAAGAGACACTACGAGTCGTTTCTGAATTTGCCATACGCTTGATAAGATGTGTGCAGAATAGGCATCATTATTAATAATTTGTACATTCTGCAGACTTTAATGAAAGGTGTGACGGCATCGTATCACTTTTTTCGGCATGTCACCGAGTTTCTTCTAGTTGAACATTGTGTCTTATTGTGCAATATTCATCCTCCGACATTGCCTGGTTCCTAGCTAGCGGTGGCGTTAGCGTAATTAGAAAGTCAGATTGAGTTTGGTTTCACGCAAGGCGACAATAACATGATTTGCACAATACGAACTAACGGTTCCTTATTACATGATATTAGGTCTAATAAGATTCGATGTACATGTAATTGTCTTCCACGTGGGATGCACAGTTATATATATATTTATTACACTCAAACTAGTGTGGTCATAATTCGATATTGACTACAATATGAATATTCGTCTCTAGTTACATAAACATAAACATCATTGTCATGAACTGGCAATTGACAATATATGTGTATATCAAAACTAAACAGCATTCACATGGCTAATTATTGCCTACGAGATATTACAGTTGTTACAGGGAACGCAACATATATAAGACAATACCTAGCCACACACACCCGGGAAACAACAGTCTAAAAAGCATACAGCTCGAATAGATGAGTGTGAATATGTACAAAAATGTGTATAGTTCATAAAGTTGTTATTTTCATCATTTCAGTACTACATATTGTAGTAACATATTTCCGATATAGTTGGTTTAATTATTATTTATTACACCCTATGTGTGTCCTCTTTGAATATCCTAGTTATTGCTTATGGTCGGCCATGTCATTACTTGCGCCACTGTTCCCTTATGTATGTACCCTTGAACCTCCTCAAGTGCCTTATGTTTTATGGACTGTTGTTTTCCCGAAGGTCTGTGTGGGGAGGCACTGTCATATGTTTGTGGCGTTCCCTGTAACAACTTATTCTCTCTCTTTCATTACCACGAATTTAGTCTGCCACATATTTTCCTGCCTATTTGTAATTTTGGGTTGCTGTTTGCTTTTGATGTTGTATGTCCTGCAAGCCGTTTTTATTAACCTTCATAGTAAACACACTTTAATTGGACTGAACGTTGTTGCAGAAAGTAATGTTCTAGCGTACATACATGTAAGGAATATTCATGTGGACTGAATACTCTCATCAGATGTAAGGATATTACTAATGTTGTTGAGAAGTTAGTTGAAAATACCGGTTTTGTATACACATTATCTATTGGTCAATATATTTCTAAACATGGTTTCAGTGGGTGTACAACCGCAAGAAAATAATAACGGGCTATAGCAAAGTCTGCTACGTTAAACCCCTGTCACACCTAGCCGCGTTGTCACTGCGATTGCACGGCGTTGTTTAATTTCCCAGAGCGCCGTGAGATCGCAGGAAAACATGATATTTTTCATGAAGATGGCGATGTCACGGCGTTCTCACGGCGACCTTGGCGTTTCTACGGAGCTCCATGGCGTTCTACCGCGTTCCTACGGAGTTCTAGTTGGCGATTGTCTGCGCTCTCATGGCGCTCTCACGGCGCTTCCACTGCGTGCATCGAGTTGTCACGGCGCGCGCACTGCATGTGCACTGCGCTTTCACGGCGCTCACTCTGCGCTGACGGCGTGTTGTTTTGCACTACCTATAAAAACGATATCTCCATCATTCCTTTATACTATTTTGTTGGGTTGGTTCATTGTCATGCAAACGCCGATTGACGCGGTAGAAGCGCATTGGAAGCGCAATGATCGCCGCGGCGGCTCCGTACAATCGTTGTAAGAGCGCAGTAAGACAAATAAAACTCCTTGTAAGTGCCGTCGACGCGCCGTATAAGCGCGGTAGAGACGCAGTGTCATCTCAGAGAACGCCGTACGATCGCCGTGCAAGCGCCACCGATAACCATTGCGTTCGCGCTGCGACCTCTGTGCGCACCCGCGGCGATCCTGTGGCGTTGTAGGAGACCTAACTGCGCTGCTACGGCGACCTCACGGCGATCCCACTGCGCTATTATCAAAACCCCGAGCGACGGCGTTTGTTTTGGGCATGCTCAAAGTGCGCGCCGACGCTCAGCGTTCTATGCGATCCCTACGCGTTCACAGGCGATGCCACTGCATTGCCGCGGCGATGCTTGCGATTCCACTGCGCGCATATCGGCGTTCTGGACTTTTCTTGGACGCCGTGGGAACGCGGCCCTAGTGTGACTGGGGTTTTAGATTTGAAGGATTGATGCGTCGGGAGCGGTTGTTGTTCAAAGTTTCAAGCTCTCAATAGCCTTCAGTGTGTTTACATTATTATATTTAAATGTATCTAGGTCATGAATAATTATGTGATTGTGTAGTTTGTAATATGAAGATATGAACAAGACGACAAACAGGAAATGTAAAATAAAAGTGCATAGCGATCCCAAAAACACACAAGTATGAAAAACTGTCATAGTAAAACGTGGCATTTAACCATTAAATAAACTACGTTTATTGTAAAATACTCAAAGGTCATATAGGGAATAAAAACGAATAAAATTTCTTATTCATCATGCTAGTAAAGTACTTGAAATTAAAGTATTGCTCGATCCTGATGATAATTTATTAAAACGGTAAGTCTAAGTTACATAGACATTATTCTAATTAAGTCATTTATACTTAGCGTTACAGATTTGACGTTCTTCTGTAATTGTATAGACTAGGACGAGGCGATGACATAATTCAAGTATTCCACCAGAGAATACAGAGATATTTAAATTGTTCCAGGGAACACCAAATGCACACAGGTACCAAGAAAACAACTGTCTAAAACACATTAGGCACTGAGGAGGTGAGACGGTAAACATGTATGGGGATATTGGTGAAACGGTAAACCTTGTCCCGGTTCATAATTGTTTATTTTTTTGTAGCCGTACTCTAGGATCTACGATCCATTTTACGCCACTACAGAAAGTGGCGGAAGCTCCCAAAGATGACATCTGATAAAATGTCTGAGGAAGACAACAAGTGTTGCCGAAACCGTCGAGGTAATTCAATTCTAGGGTTGTGATCAGAAACAAAGATGTAGCTTAATGGATAATACCAACATAATGAACAGTTTAAGGATATGTGGTAATATAACTCACTATTTTCCATTGTAAAATGTATAAGATGTAGAGCAGAAAAGGTCAGGTACAAAGTACATGGAAACATGATAAACAAATAAACAATAACAAAAATCTAAAGAGAGCATGCACAAAATATGGGTGAATATAGTAGTACTGCCTAGAAATAATCTGTGGCAATCTCGCCATTGGGTGTTTCAATTTGATTTAGGGGTGCGTCAACCGAACACGTATCCCTAAATAACATAAACAAAATGACTTGACTTGAAAAACACTTGACAACTCCCCAACGTAAACAGCAAGCACAGGAAAATGCTTATAAAAACGTAAACAATGTCTGTATGTTTGCCGTTTAGAAGAATTTAACAAAATTGGCGTTGGATTGGTCAATTAAAACACATTTTGAGGGAAATATAAACAATTACTTCCATTGACTTAAAGTCGAAAACACGAATTCCCATAATAAAGTAAATTAATTTTGACCAGTCAATCCCTTTATCGCAAAGCATTATTCTATTCGACTGACACTCGACCTCGCTGAAAGTTTATATGCAATGTACACATGGGCGGAATCTAAATGTGCTCAATAAAAAGTCCTAGTCGACATTTGTTTCATTGCGAGTTGTTATGGTATGTAGGTGCCACCAACAAATGTACTGCAACACATACATAGGTGTGATCTTTGAAAGTGATGCGGAACATCTGTTCAATATCACTCCAAACCCTGTGTTTGTTTTAACTGTGATATGTGTGTAGACGCTTAATTAGATTTGTTTCATGTAAGTAGTTGTTCATTTCAACCACAAATGTTTATTTGAAGCGCTGTTTGTTTGACTAGTTAAGATGGTGAAATGCAATATTTTCTAGTTGATTGCATCTTCTAAAGTGATACAATATATTTAGAACCAGTCAACATTAGAAGTTAATAGCGAATGAGGAAATAGAATATGTATTATCATGATTATAATGGAGGAAATAAATATCATAGACCATAGTTTCATTTCGAAACGTTACAGCGAATACAAAGAGAAAAAGATTTTACAGGTACAGTATAACTTCGAAACCTCGAACAGTTTTGGGTCGAACACAGTAGATACCTCGAACAGGTTCTTCGGTCCCGGCAAAACCCCTTCTTATTTCATATTAACGAACAGTAGATCACTCGAACGGAGATAGGTCGAACACTCGAACAGGTTTTGCGGTCCCTAGATACCATTTCATTCATTGTTCACCCCAGATAGGTCGAACAATACAATAATTCACACCTTTTATGGACCGAGCGATATTCTATTATTTGTTGACAGGTAAGATTGGTGACACGTGTTATTCGCACGTAGTGATAATTACTTGATTGTTGCACTATAAACAATACAGTGTACATGTACTTATGTGACAAACAAATCACTTAAGGGATCTATTAAATATTTAATGAAGTCCAAACGGGAAATTTTAATTATTAATTGTCTATTGATTGCCGAGTGAATAAAATTCAGAAATAACAAATTATCGTATTTTATAAATATCTTAATCAAAAGCGCAAACATCATTGAGTAAAATCCTTCAAATGTTGATATTGATATAAATACGATCAGACATTTATTAGAACATCGTAATTGTTTACTATCTCGTCTGTATATTATTCTTGTGTGTAAGAATAAACGAATCAATTACTTAAATATGTTTTAGTTTGCTTGCATTTCTTTTTAAATTATTATTATTATGAATAATGCTGTGACTATTGATCGACGTGCATTCAGTATGAAAACACTAACAACACACAAATACCATGTGTTAAGCATGCTTAGTACACTTGCACCGGTGACAGTTCGTACATATATACGTATACGGTAGATGCCTCGAACAGGTAGATGGCTCGAACTAATTCCTCGGTCCGATGGCAGTTCGAGGTTTCGAAGTTTTACTGTATATGCATTTGTGAGTATTTTTTAAAAGTGTTTTCATTTCATGTCTTATCGACCCCGAAACTGTTTCTCTCGTTTAATTCAAATTGCGATAAACTAGGTAAATCCTTAGTTGTCTAGTGTCCCTTTTGCGGTTGCAATTTTCTAATTGTATGTATTTTAAATTGTATGTTTACAGAGTGCAACCACAGCTATAGCACAAGGAGACTTGACATATAACAAATATACTTGCGTAAATTGAGAAAGTGTAACAGATGGTAGGCCACATTCCATTAAAAACTAATAAAAACAAATCGTGTTCAAAGTAACTAATTTGTAATCATTTCTTTGGCAAGTGATCGGCTTATTTTACTGTTAATGAAGAATATACCAATCATTATGACTTCTGGAGACAATATTTAGCCATTAAGATGCTGATACTTCGTAGTTCGTGATATAGGAGCAAGTGTTTCCTCATTTCCGTTTCAGCTTATTCAAAACGTCAAACGCTTGGAAGTCAATTCACCAAAGATGACGATTGGGACGGAGAGTAAATCAAGGATGTTCCATTGTATTAACGGAACAACGTATTTAATCGAGATGTTAATGTAGTTTGTGATATCGAAACACATCAGCATGATCCCAGGCCACGTGTTCACAAAGAATCCGTTTTCCGGATCAGGATCAAGATCAAATAAAAAATTGTAGGATCTTTCAAACTTTCTAAAAATGTTATGAAAAGATAAATCATTTTACTTAATATTACAAAGATAAACAACCTGCAAAACTTTTGAGACATTACATTCACATGTCATGCTTATTAAGAAAAAGATGGACATTAATAAGTTATGACCGAATTTGGACAATTCATCCTGATATGATCTAGATCAGTTTCAGTCATAAGTATAATCAATTAATTTCTCAAAATGATGGTGAAAGTTTGTTTATTTTCACAATGTTAATTAAAAGATGTGTGTGTGTTTATGAGAAGTACTGGAAAAAGTGTTCAATGGCTTCATGAAAATGGCAGACATTCTTATAGATGAACTTGATCCAGATCAGCTGATCCTTTGTGAACATTGGGCCTGGAGTCTTTGACTGTGGTTTCTATGTTTTCATATTTCATTCTGCCTTTCGAGCGGTTTTTGCACTTGGTATGACATTTCCTGCTTGATATTTTGTTCACTTTAACGACGTTATGCCAAGATGACTGATATTGAAATACAGTAAAACCTCTATAATAAGACCACCCTTGGGACCCTTGAAAACTGGTCTAAGTATTGAGGTGATCCTAATATTGAAGTCGAATAAAGAGCAAAATATGGAAAATGGACTTGAAAATTGTATTCTTAATAGTGAGGTGGTCTTATTGTTTAGGTGGTCTTTAGGTGAGGTTTTACTGTTGTTGGTGATGTAAGCGTCAACAGTCAGACCACAATGACTCGGACCTTAAACAGTAATTGTCTATGCAATATTTCTGCCGAGGGTAACAACGTCGCATGAGTCTATTCAACTTTGTTCTACGTCTGTGTGTTTCGCTGTAAACTTCGTTCTCGTTAATTTGAAATATTAGGTCTGGAAAAGACAACTAATTAGATTAATAGAAATATTTACATCCTCGGTTACTCCTTATGTAATACCAACGTAATAAGACAATTTTCCGCCAGATTACATTTACTGGTGAAAATGTGAGATTGATGAATTAACAAGAGACCCAGAGGGCTTCTATCGCTCGCCTGTATTTTCAATTTCGTTTCAAATTGTATTAAATATGTATGAAGCATTATGAACTAAGCCGGGTCAGAGCTGCCAATTAGGATAGCTTCCGGTCAAATTTGGAAATGTCGGCTGAATAACTAGAAGTAGTTCTTCAGATAACACCTTTCTATAGTGTTTCCTTATACCTGATGGGTTTCCAATGTAGATCATTGCCACCAGGTGTACACTTTGAAATCCCAAGCGCTGCTGATTGCTTCAAGGACAGTTTGGTTGAATTCAATGATGATTTTAATTATTCAGGCATATCCGGGTTCGAATGAAATGGTCAAGGACGGACAACCCCTGGAAGGTCTTGTATTGTGAGTGTGCCCCTTCCTACACAGTTCTCCCCCACTCTGTCTCGATGCATTCCATTGTCGTCCTTATGATCATATAATTTGTCAAGAGTATTGTTATTTAAAGTAATACTATGCTCATGTTTAGTTCATTTGTTTACCTAATCAAACATGAAAAATATATAAAACATCACTAAAAATGCATTTAAAAAGAATAAACTCATAATGCTATTATCCAGATTTGTTAAAGAAAGATGTGCGTACATCATAAAATTAACAATCAGGCTATTTTACCGGTTTCGACTGTTCGTGATGTGATAAAGCAAAACATTCAATCGGTTTTACATTGCAATGGCTCTTATTGAAGATGTTTTAGCCAATGTAACAACAATACTGGATAAAGCCAATCCAAACATGTTATGTACAAATGAGCCGGATACATGTTAAAGTGATACTTCATACTACATATAATGTAACGAGTACGACACATGGGTCAAGCGCAAGCATTACTACCGTGAGAGGTGTGTGATAAGGAAACATTGGGGACCATTATGACGCAAATAAATGACATATAGACCATGTTGTTGAACAGTAAAACAGCTGATCGAATTCTCTGAAGTCTGTAATCCAAAGCTTAACAATATCCAAGAGAATACCAAAACAACATAAATACACGATATACAGATGATAAAGATGTGAATACTTCACAGCATGGAACTAGACGTCTAGACAGATTTATTGCGCTCTAAGCGAGGAAACGATTATTAAGTATATTGTATATAGAATTGTCGTATTAATTTGTTTTTATGACATTTAATAGGCGACACAGTATGTATTCATATGCACTTCATCAAATGGTGGGACCATAGGGTTAACATACATTTTACGTATAATTAAATGTATATCAATTTATACTGCGAATTATGTTTACATACTCGTATATATATGTATGTGTGAGTATGTATGTGTATATATATGCATATAATTTTGTATGGCTCTAAGTATGTTGTTTTGGCATAATAATAATTATATGTCATATTATTTTGGCTTAAACATGTTGATTTTTTTGGAATGGAAATATGTAATCTATGTCATATTTTTATTGCATACACTGTCTCTCCCGAGAACGCATGTAAAATGTCTGTAGCATTTTATGACTATTTCAAAAACAAATAAACAAAAACATGTTTTATATCTCGATATAATGAAATTTCTAAAATTCACAAACCCAAATTACATCCTTTCTCGCCATTTGTCACGTTGCTTATTACTGTAAAAATGATTATTGCTGCTTTGTAAAGAAACATTTTCAGTGTTCAATATGCAAAACAAATATATCTATCATATAAATTACAGTTTTAGTTGAAGGCATTGTTAATTCTAACAGATACATTTTATTTAAATCCCTATAGAAAGTGTATAATGTTATACAAATGTCCTATATATCACTATTATTCACTTATGACCGACTTGGTTGACTCCTCGGTAATATATACAAGTAATAATTGATAGAAAAAAAGACATTCCTCTCGGCGACAATTACTCAATTTATGTATTTTCGGATTGAATAACGGTCTGAAAAAATTCTTATCGTATTTCATAGGTATGAGTCCCATGTGTATGAGTGTCTCTTGTCTAGCAACAGTGATTGCGTAATAATTCCAAGTTCAGCAGATGACAATACTTTGGTATCCAATTCGGTTGCGACCATTATTCCCAGTAATGATTCAATAATTCACACTCCCAATATTACTCACCCATCTCAGTCATCACGCTTTCCAACGATTCCCGGCATTTCACCACCTACTTGTCCAATAAACAGCCACTCACAACTTCATAATGAAGTAATTAGGTCTGGGTTCGCCTCACACGCAACAATTAACAACTATACATTTAGACTGGCCTTGAGACCGTCTAGTATAATAGTATGCTCACTCTATATCAGCCAGGCGCTTTAAATTTCCTTATCATGCATATATATACATAAGTTGAAAGCGTCTGTAAAACACAGATTATTGAACATCATGCGTAACAGATGTCTGTCGTGGTGGTGTTTAGTGATAAAGAATTGATGGGGAGTTGTAAAAATTTCAAACCTGATATTAGCTCTACTGAATTCATTTAAGTTTTCTTAAAATAGTTTTAATCAATTCAATAATTTATGGAAGGGTATGTAATACTTGGGCCTGAAGTTTTGCAAAAAAAAATTTCCCGAATAAGCCGCCTATCATATCAATTTTCACATTTTCTTAAAACATTGTTTAAAAAGCATTATCGTGTAATACTAGTAAAGGTACAATAATGATAATTTGACATCACACGAAGTTTCTTTTTTTCATCTTTAATTTTCTGCTGCCGCGCAGCCGTCATCAAAATTAATGTTGTTTAGTCACAATAAGTATTCATGACTAGTGTACGGTTCTTTTGTTTTCAAAAAACTTTGCCTTTGGGTGGCATTTCATGTCGTCTGTCAATGTTGTTAACGATGAATCGTCAACAAGTGGACATTGGTAAAACATATTAGTACTCGTATGAATTGGTCGTTTTGCGGTTTTTAACAAGATAATACTAGTGGAATTCTCATGAATGAGTCCTCAAATTTCAGACCCCGAAATGCACCAGAAGCAACCCTTTCATACCTATATAGTAAAAAATTTCCGGGGGAGATCTGACTTGGGTTGGTACAGAAAGTGGTGTCCCCTGGAAATTTTGTAAAATGTTGGTACTTGTATGAATTGGTCGATCTGTATTTTTAACAAGACGCATGTAATACTAGTCATTTCTCATGAATGAGTCCTCAAATTTGAGACCTAGAAATGCACCAGAAGCCACCATTTCATATCTATATTGTAAAGATTTCCGGAGGAAGATCTGACTGGGGTTGGTACAGGAATTGATGTCCCCAGGACATTTTTTAAAAAGTTGGTACTTGTATAATTTGGTCGATTTTGTATTTTTAACAAAATAATACTAGTGCAATTCTCATGAATGAGTCCTCAAATTTTAGACCCCGAAATGCACCAGAAGCCACCATTTCATACCTATATTGTTCAAATCTTCCGGGCCTGTTTTCTATGGAACAATTTGAATTAAATCCACCACACTTGCGTCGCATTGAAGCTTCCGTTTTTGAGGTGTGGTCTGGTATGTGAGTAGGTCAACACAAGTGTTACGGAATGGACTCCCCTATAAGATTGTTTGCGTTTGTATGAATGTGAATGATAATATTTTTTATAATTGCGTTATCAATTTGATAAACTGTCATTATGTAAACATGCGACGAATAAAAGAAATTTGCAATCTTATAAAATGTGTTGTATTCATACGCGCATTCCATATATGTAATGTAGCATTGATGTCATGATATGTATCGTCTACTTAAACATCATTGGGGGTCGTTTCAACATACTATTTGGAATTATAAGCCTTAAACGACCATTTTTAGGGGCTTTATGTTAAATGTGTGCGTTCTGATCGGCTTTTACACATGCATGAACGATACAAAATGGTATTTTAAACCTATAATAAAACTCATCATATTTATTTACATCGATGTATTACTATTACAATTGAGAGAGGTGCACGGGAACGGTCATAATCTGCTAGTAGGACCTCCCCATCCAAGTTTCAAGTTTCAAAGTTTATTGCGCAAAATGCCCGTACAAATAGTACAGGTTATATATACATTATTGTATAAACATTTAGATATGTGAAGTATAACTCAAATTCGCTGTTTCTTTCATTATTGTGTTTACCTAAATATCGATTATATGTGTGTTGTATACAACCTATTCCAATTTACAAATTTATTTGTTGTGAACTATATAAGGCCACCAGCCCACACAAAAGATGATACAATATATATATTATACAGTGTTGAAGGTCATTGTAATATATGCAATACATATATATGTAAGGTTCCAAAACTGGAGACATTATAATTTATAGTAAATACAACATATCTGTAGGATGACGTAGACATAACCCTATAAGTCAATATATACAATCAAGCAAATATTGATATAAAATCATCTCTTAATCTAAGAGCATGATAAATATACATAGCAATATTACGTACAACATATTAATTTGAACAAGACATCGGGTTGTAAAATGCATGAACACTAGGATGTTTCAAGTAACACTTAGGAATGTATTGTGATCTTAATTCAACATAAAGAGGACAGCATTATAATATTCATCCGTTCATAATTGAAAATATGATTTAAACAACATTCCCATCCTATACCCAACATGATGGATAATCGATAATGAAAGCCTTATCGAATTGGGTTTATAGGTGTCAAAGACATCAAACAATTCAATTTCTACAAGACATAATACATGATATACTTGACTGGTTATCAACAAAACATGTATCGTTTCAGTTGTAGATTGCAAGGTATTGCTCTCGTACTTTATGGCATGAAACATGTACATAGCAAGGTTATGAGCCATTTCCCGCCTAACTTTAATACTCATGTGAAATGTATGTGGATAATTCCGTTCCCAGCCGAAACACATTTAACTCAGATCCGGCGTAAAGTGGACAGCAGTTATTTCTAATGTATTTGTAGATTCTGTTTCACAAAATGCGAGAGAATAAGTTGCTAAGCCACATAGACAGTGCCTCCCCACACAGACCTCCGGGAAAACAACAATCCATAAAACATAAGGCGTTTGAGGAGTCTCAAGGATACATACGTTAAGGAACAGACGCACAAGGAATGGCTTGGCAGATCGTAAGTAATATTAGGAAAACTTAGGAGGAACTAGGACAAACAGGGGGAGGGGGGTTAATGGATGGAAAATACCTCAGGACAGGTCAAGATAGCTTGCAACAATAGGCACAATATTTCTTCCTCCTCGACAGATATTTATGCAACATGATAATTTGTATCCAAGTTATCAACCTCAATATTTCAGCATGAAACAAACCCATACATAAATATGTTTCCGTTTCCACAAAAATAATGAGAAAAGCGCTAATGGCGTCTATTTATATTTAACCAGGTGTATCAATACCGTAGTAGAATGGCTTGTCACTGAGACAAAACCTATCATGAACGTTCTTCCATTGTACTAAATGGCTTTAACATAAAACAAATCCCATAAATAAAGATGTTTCCTTTCTCACTAAATGGCTTTAACATACGAATAGTTTTATGGCGTGTTTTTATAACGGAAATAGCGGAAATTAATCATTAATATTTTCATTTTATTTATAACAAGATCTTAATACTGTTGCAATACACTGAAGTCCAGTATTTTATGCACATACACTTAAACTAGATAAAATTAATACAATGCAAATGTATAAGGTTACACGCACTAAAATAACATCATCCGGGAAGTAACAATACACGGGAACTATAACATGTAATCCAACTAGCAATAGCGGTTTTATGATGGCACAGTCTACGTAAATGTCTTTGTAGTTATTGGTAGTTTCGTATATACTTTCAACCATAATGGGACTCGGTAGTAGTTTGTTGAAATTGTACTACGGTAAACTGGACCCTTGGAGTTGGATTACTGCCTTGTACTTACTGGCAGAGTATGACGTCATAATCGTTATTTAGTGTTGTTTCTTGTAAGACTCTTGCTCCTTCTCGTCAGCTGGTTTAACCACAGCACAACTGTTATCAATGTACTTTCTGTTTATACAGTGTAGTATTATAGGGAATTTGCCATATATAGGTTAGTTTCTACCAGTTTTGAAATGTGGAATGGTTGCTGTATAATGGAGAATGGTGCGCTTTGTGAGCGGTTTAACTGGTGTTTTTTGTGTATTTAAGTCGGATTGATGTACAATCATATAATACATATATATATATCATACATATTATTACAATAAAAGTACATTGTCACTACATACTTAAGTTACAAGCGATTATCAAGGACTTGATTTATACACATGTGTACAACGTCAAACACACTAAGGCTGAACATATATTTCCTAAAATTGACTTAAAAGTTACCTGAAGACAATAAGACAATAATAAAACACATAATAGAAACGGATATTAACGCACACTGCTTGAAACATGGCTGTATGAAATCTAACTTCACAATGATCAAATCATAGCACACCTGATTAGCAAACACGTTTCAGTAAAGATAAACTGTTATATCTAGTAATGACACGTAGAAACACTTGTTAAACACGAGTTAAACTTGTCTCCTTTGTAGTATGAGAAAAACAGGTTTTACTATATCACAGTTGTAAAACAAAAATGAAAACCTATCCGATTCTGACATTATATTGAAATGTGATCAATACGAAGTGGCTTTTTCGAAAAGTGTCTCTCTTAAATCATTATATATATGACATACGTACATCACAGGGTACTCGTTTTCAACATTATCACAATCATTCTTGATATTCTTGCAAATCTTCATACCGACCCATTTCTATGCGAATCAGGGCAATTCCGCATCTAAATTTAATAAACACGGATTAGTGATTTTAAGGCATAATTAACTTACAAAAGTACCAGCGGTACAAACAACGCTATTAATTCTATCATTCTAAATAACAGCACATTTATCAAACTCGCGTGTTCTCTAACTGCTTAACAAACAGTTCAGGGATCACAGCGTCAATCGTTGAGTAAGGCTGTAAATCATTTGCAATTAAAATATTTCATACAATAAACATCCAATTTTTACATAAACGACCAGATTTCAAAGATACCCAGAGAGCTATACGTTTATTGATTCTTGAACCATTCATAACGCTTAATTGCGACCGCATTAAGGAAATGCTTTTCCACGACCGACCAATGTTGGCTTCCAGTCCATATCTCCCCAAAACAGCATAATGAGGAGCGTAATACCCAACGCATAAAAGAAACGTGGACTCTGTCATAAACGGCGTCAATGCAGGAATAACTGTCAAAACCCCATGTAGGATCACTGACGTTTAGAACCGGCCAAACTTATCCTTATCCTTAAATTTTGTCTATTTAACATACAGGCTTTTATATGGTCAAATCAAGAGTGATAAATGAATAGTATTAATAGGTTGTTGTCATTACTATTTATATAAAGGCTTACAGTTTAAATGTGATTGTGGAATAACATCCATTTGATGTTTCGAACTTAAGTGAAAATATTTAAGATTCACTTAAGATGCTTCTGTAATAGGGGCTCAGATCTACGTTTTCCATAAATAGACCTAACCGTTACACGTTTGGAACACAACTCTTCTAATATGCACCTTTCTACAATATTTCTGGATCAAATTGATCCAGATGAATTGATCCTTTGTAAACAGAGAGTCTCCTCATGAATAAAAAACAATAGTTTTAGTTTGATTTTATATCGGTAAATTTTCCGCCTTTTATTATCGTTTTCTCTGAATTAATCGTCTGAAGCCCCATCCCCACTGTGTATAGTATGTAAGTTGGGAGGCCAGCTTTGTGAATGAGGCCATCGGTACATTACTGTTCCTTACCTTTGTTGACAGTGGTGAAACGTTGTTGCAGTTTTGCAAAGCTAAGCAATGGTTCCTTGTGTGATAACAACTTAATGGATCGCCAATTTCTTAATATATATTAAACATCTCTCAACCATTATCAACTCAATTAAAGTTAATGACCACGAAACAAGAATAAATTGCAGTTAAATGAGAAGCAGATGACCTACATAATATATTTATTCAATCAGTCAGTGAAATAATAAATAAATCAATACGTCAAAGTTGGCTTGATCGGATATTGGAATGTATAATGACTTACGATAGTTATAAACGAACTTCAGTCATTAATCATGGGCAATGAATGTGCATAATACAATGTTTATTTATAGCTAAAATCCATCGATATTAAAACACATGCAATTACAATGCAACCTCAAGCGGAGGTCTTCTTTTCAGCAAAAACATGTTTTCAAAAACTTCATATGTTTCTGTAGTAAGGATTACAATTCAATTAACAATCTCTCTCAACAACAACCAACATTTGCGTCTGTCAAAGTGTTTTAACAAAGACAAATATCGAAGAGAGTCACCAAGGTGCAGAACAATAAGTTCTAGTTTATTGGTCACATGGATATCGTACGTGGCTGCATACTATAGGGAGCGTACCTGGACGATTTTGAACTGTGCGACAAGTGAGATCATCGTAGGTGCGAAACGAGTAGCAACGCTGCGAGTGGGATAGGTGTGTGAGGGGGCCCCCTCTCGCCGGAATGGATTGGGGGACTCCCCCAAGACATTTAGAAAATAAGGAGGCAAATGGTGCTTTTTATGCTATATTTCAGTGTTAATATGGCATTTTGTTTGTCATTATCATACTACTTACATGTTTATTAACAATTTTAGGAAACAAACACAATCAGTTTAAATCGAATAAAATATCGAAGTCTAATACGCTGCTCATGTTAACCGAAAAGTTTATAACAATTTCTCGCCATTCGAAAGAAAACACACTACAATATTCAAAATAAATTCATAAACCACACATGGTGATGTGAAAGTCAATTGCAATTTAAATTCTAAACAGCAGAGCCAGCTGTAGCTAATATAATTACTAATATCACTAGTCACTCATATCTCTAAAACAATAAGAGCCGGAGTCATTAAACTTTACAGGAATGTTCACCAGCATGTGAAGTTGTGCACCTGGGGTTTCATTTTTGGTTGTGCCCATTAAGTGCAGAGTTATGGTCCTTGACTTAGTTAAAATAAAGCATACAGAGTATGCAATCTTGTGTCACTCATATCTCCAAAAGTTTATGAGCCAGAGTAATTAAACTTTGCAGGAATGTTCACCAGCATGTGTAGTTGTGCATCCGGGGTTTCGTGTTTGTCTGTGCCCAGTAACTAAGTGCAAAGTAATGGCCCTTGACTTATCACCATAATCAGTACAGTTGTTCACTTGGTAATTTTGATATCCATTCCCAAACTATGAGCAGAATAATAGCATTTGCTTTTGTGACAAAGGCTGAAAGTGGGGGCATCTCTGTCCTATGGACGCATTCTAGTTGGAACTTGCGTCCGTGCGTATGTCTTGATAAGGACCTGACTATCCCTTAGTTTGGAGATAAAATTGGTAATAGTATCTATATCATGAATAAGCTGGTAATTAACAACTTAACAATCAAAGGGCATTTACCCTGACATGAAATAATAAGTATTGATAATATTTTTTCTCTTAATGTGTCTCCCATATTATTTACGTTAATCCCTAAATTGGTTGGAATCCAGAAGTAAAAATAAATTGTTTATACTCCTTGCAACAAAGTGCTTTTAATGGTCATTGTGCATTAACCACGATATACATGTATATTAACACATTTTGCATAATAATTGAACTCGATCTATGTCTAGTATGAATAATCCAAATGTAACTGATTTATTTAACTTGTAAAATGCTGAGCTACAATTAGATAAATCATTCATGAATACGAGCGTTGTAGTATGGCCATTATGGCTGTGTAAGTATTGCAAATATATATTTAATTAAGCTCTGTTCATATATACATGAAAATGAGTATGAAAATATGTAGTATGATATACAACATTTATTATAGACAAAACCCAAACATACTACACTCTAGTAATAAAAATGTAGTGAACAACTTGTCAGGTAATGTATTCAAGAGCTTTGAATTGAAAGAGATATGCCTGTATTTCTAAATAAAGAATCTATATCAATATACAACCAGCCATAAACTATATGCACAACTGGGCCTTTTGTCTGGAAAACTATTATATTATTGAACTTAAATCATTCAGTATGTGATGTACCTCCTACAGATAAAGCAAATTGAATTTACCACACAGACACGTATCATAGTCAACATGGACTGTTGTAAGTCTCCACAGAAGCGCATCACCACTTCCGTTAAGAGGTTACATCATTGTAAGTGATAATCACATTTCCTGAAGACACCTACGTCAAGTTCTATCAGCTCTACGACTGACAGAACAATACAGACAAACTTTCCTACTGCGAAATAAATTATTATTTCACATCTATTCAATGCGACAAGTCGTAATAAAGTATCATACAAAAGTAACATTGACATGGAATAAACATGGACTACATAGCGGCGTGGGTTATGTCCTTCGCTGAATTTCTTTTTCGTTTTATTTATATTCTCCCCATAAACTTATATAGAGACTTATATCTTATTTCCATCGCTAGCATTACTTCGTACACTTTGGACGCTGGATGATCAAGTAAAGTGTTTCATTATGTTAACTTTAGAGATGTATCGGCCCATCTGAACCCTTAATGTTTTAATGGGCTTCATCCAGTATTGTTGTAACATATTCTAAAACATCATTAATGAGAACCAATGCCATGCATATAATATATATAATCTTGTTTACTCATATTTCTAAAAGACAAACCTAGTATTGTTTCGACATCTACAGATAAATACATTATAAATGTATTCTGTGATAATGCATATTTATTGAAGTTTTAACTATAGATAAAGTATAGTTTTCATGTTTGTTCCGGTAAACAATTGAACAAAAACGAGAATAAAGATATATTATTCTCATTTGTGTTCATTTGTTTACCGGAACAAACATGAAAACTATACTTTATCTTGTTAAAACTTCAAAAAATATGCATTAATATAATGCATAATATATCTTTAAACTTAAATATAATGTAGCACACAGTATGTAAAAAATGTTGAAATTGACAAATTTAGACGTTGTATGGCTAACTTTAGAGGTTCTGCACAAACTCTTATGATTGAAAAGGGTAGACGTGCTGGTTTATTGCAAGAGTATCGAACTTGTCCATATTGTGAAGGTTGCATTGCAGACGAACTTCATTTCTTGCTGTTTATGTCCCTTGTATAAAGATATACGTTCAGGATCTATTTCCCATATAAATAAAAACAATGCATCTATTGAAATGTTTTATATTTTAATGTCTTCACAAAACACTAACGTAGCTCATAAGGTACACACCTACCTAACTGTACAATGAGGAATAAAAAAAACACAGATGCAAGTAGCAAATTACAGAGACAAAATTGACAGCTAACACAAAATTAAATGATTGGTGAACATATGAGTTTCGTTTTAAAACGGTCTATACGAATTTAACAATTTTAAAGGTGCATAGTGATTTGTTGACAAAATATCCTTTGTCATAAATGAGAGAAAATTGGTAGTAATGTCTGATACAGATGTACTATACAACACTGCATTGTCACTTTTCTTCCATGAAAACCACAAATACAAGAGTCTGGCACTGGCATTTTTCTATCCTGATCTTATCGCCGAGTTAGCGCTAGCATAGACAATTCCTGTATCGGATTCATGTTTTACAGTTCCCGGAAATGTTTCAGAAGTTACAATGCAATGTTTTATAGTATGTCTGTGTGAAGGCCTTAACATGCCATTTTCTTAAAACTATTATTTTGCATATTTGATAGTCAAATTTCTTATTTAAGTGCAAATTCTGCATATCCAACGAAATCGAAATGCGGCTAAGCAAGCGCTCTCATACCTCGAGACTGACTTCATGGATTTGCTTGACAATCAACAATGGTGTTGTAACACAATGTATATCAACTTGTAGACGTCGTATCCTTTTTAGACACACATTTCCGTCCACTAATTGGTTCACTCTTTTATTTCTGAGATTACAAATTGTGGAGGTACATAACAAAGAAAATTCTATCGTTTCTACTTCCGTTTCTGCTTAATGTTCCGGATTGATTGATTGTCTAACGTAATGAAATCAGCCCTCGTTGTGTGCTTGACACGCCGTATGTCAGAAATAGAGCAAGAAAATATATTTAACAATGTCACAGAAATGCACTAAGCGGTACAGACGTAACATTAACCTATCCAGATTATAATGTTGTTATACATTTTCTGTAGGTGTTTTGTCTTACTTTGAACATGAGAACAACAACTTTCAACAGTAGATGCGAATCTTATATGCGAACGGAATAAACGATTGTGCGAGATACTTGAAAACATACACGTTCTCTCATAATTCAAATTTAATAGATTTCTACACTCAAAATCCAAATCCTATAGATATTTGTCGGATTAGGCAATCGGTCAGCTCATGTTTTCAAATTGTCCAGTTTCTTATCAGAAAGAAGCGCTAAATATTCACGAAGATTTCTTTCCGCATTAATTAAGTATTGCGCAGTGGTACCGACGAGCGAAATATAGGGCAAACACGTCCAACTGACTCAGGTGACTTTTTCTGTTGAGATTTCTATATAAATTTAAATAATACAGACACGTACTTGTTCTAACTGTCCTAGTATTCAATATGTGTTAAACTTTGTTCTGTAACTTGCCGACTGCTATTTATCCTTAACGAACATGCACTCATTGGACGCTGGTCGTGGGACGCTCAAGAACGATGAATGAAGTCGGTCTTACATTTATGTTAGGGGTGTGTCGTTGTTGCCTTTGAACAACATTTTCATATTTATCTGCTTTTGGAAGGGCTGTGTATTTTGTATATATATAATGTATTTATTAAAGCAGTAATATACATAGAAAATAATGAACATAAAAAAAACATTGCACAAAGTCATTCAAATAAGAATTATAAGAGACTATACAAGCATGTGCGTCATACATAGAAATATATATATACGATATATTATAAGGCTACCGTGTAGCCAGAATGTTACGATAAACATTTAATAAAGACCATAATAGTGTGACTTGGTACTAAAAGCAAACATTCACATAATCACATAAAACATACGAATGAATATCTATTAGTTTTGTATGTGGCATTTTCAGCTCGACATATGTATCCATTTTATATTTAAATAATGCCGTTAATAACTCCGAAACATAGGCCTACGATTGCCTTTCTCTTCACGATCTGATAATCGTATTCGATTACTCGATGTCTTGAATTGTTATTCCATTGACCTTATACCTCGACCATCTCTCCCTGTTACACTGAAGTACTGGCCTCTTTAGACGATGTGGTTGCGTTTAGTATTGCTTTGGTTACAAGTGTATACACATTTATGATAAATACTCTAAACAATATAATGCATTTACCATTGTATTACATTGTATCCATTATCTATATCAATAGATCAACTAGATTGATATTTACAGATTAATTTTCCCCTCAATTATTGCCGTACAAACAATAATATTGTTATATTAAGCACACGCCATTCCCTCTAATCCTGCAGTACAAATAATATTATACCGTTAACATCGTCCTCAAATCACAAAGGAAACAAATACTGGGTTTCACGGCTGATTGACCTTCAATCATTACGGATCTAACATTATATTTGTAACCCTGCCTTGCGTTCGGTAAAGGCTAACACTCGCTCGAGTTACGTAACTGTGCACGCGTTTTACTACTGAATGCACTGTTTGCCAAAAAGTAGGCGCCCACTCGCTCGCGCAACTCCGAGGTAGCACGCGAATTTGAGAGCCGAACACTGCGTTCAGTTACGGCTAACTGTCGCTCACATTTCGTTTTGTATCCCTGGCCCACCGTGTCACATTGTAAGCACACGGGGAACCAAATTGCAAAATGAACTCAGGGCTGGTTCCCTGTCTTTATTTTTTTTTGAGGCAGATAACCAGAATACTAACGAGGCGGTCAATACACTTGTTAGCGACGCGAACTGTGAGCGGATTCCCTTAGCCGTAACTGAACGCAACGCTGTATTGCTCTTGGTAAAGGCTAACACTCGTTCGCGTTATGAAACTGTGCAGGCGTTTTGCTACTGAACGCACTATTTGCCAAATAGTGTGCGCCTACTGCGCTGCCACTCGCTCACGCAACTCCGAGGTAGCACGCGATTTACTAACCGAACACTGCGTGCAGTTACGGCTCACATTGTATGCACACGGGGTACCAAATTACAAATTGGTTCCCTGCCTTTACTGCCTTTGAGGCAGAGAACCAGAATACTAACGAGGCGGTAAATACCCTAGCCAAGGGTCGTGGCTCACTGATTGCTAACGCTGTCAGTATAGCCAGGCGGAATACAATCACTTCGATTATCACTGTATGGAAACTCTGTACGCCAAAAAACCGCGGCAATTTCAAGATGGCGGACGTGAAATTATGAAAAGGTAAGTGACATTTGTTTTTGGTCAGATCTTTTTAAATACGACGTCCTCGATTATAAATTGTTTATGAAATAAAACAGCTTGAAATTGGGAATTAACGGTTACTAGTCATTTTTTATCGAACCGTAGCATCTTCATGTAATGTCTAGCTGAAGACGATATTTTCAGAAAGTTTAAAAATGAACCGAGAGACCGACAGAAACTTGGCGATGTTTCCTCTCAAATGAATGCCTCTATTAATCTACTTGGATATATCTATGAAAACGGTCAAGCCCTTCACACATGACTATTGTTTTACCACCAACACTCGCTAAAATAGATGTATTGAAGGTTTGAAATTTGGCGTACTGTACGCCGCGGTACAACACGTAAACAAACCACTGTACGCCGCGGCGCAAGATATTTCTGTACGTATAACCATGTTGTCAAGTTGGCCAGTAAAACGTGATTGGCTAACGTAAGCTGGTATTAAACAGATGGCTGATTATTTTATTTACGTTCAGCCAATATGTTCTTTAATTGTTACTTACTGCGATAAAAGTCCATCGTAAATAATCAGTGGATGTAATGGAAGATATATGCTATTTCTTACTTACGCTTTACTTGAACGAAATTCGGTCAGACAACAGTATGAACATCATTGCGATGTTCTTGTAGCGGATGTTACTTGTGTTATTATATGGCTTCATGTTAGCTTTAATATCAATGTTGTTGTCAACAATAATTATAGGTAACGTTTTTATTGTGTTGTGCTTGTTTGGCGAACTAGTATACAATGTATACTGGTCAAAAGCGCTATAGCGAATATGGGCAGCGGATTCATCGCATCTCCTGATTTGGTTTATGAATGCAGAAATACAGAAATGTCAATGAACGGCTGTGAGGACAATATGCTGATTGTAATGGCGTTAATCGGACACGGAAATGAAAACAGACGCTTCAATTATTTATGTTGTCTCAAGTGTTTGGTCAATGACTCTTAGTGTTTATTTAGTTAGTCGTATGTTATATTTGTTTTCATAATCGGAATGTTTTGATTAGTTGAAGCAAAGTATAAATCAAATTCGCTATTTCTTTCATTATCGTGTCTGCCTAAATATCGATTATAGGAGTGTTTTATACAAATAGAGAGAGAATAAGTTGCTACAACCAATTTACTGCGAATTAAAATGAGATCACATTATTTAAACAACCTTCCCACACTATACCCAATATAATGGATAAATCGATAATTAAAGACTGGTCGAATTGGGTTTATAACAAGGCTTACAAAGGCAAAACTATCTAACTGACATTTATTTTCGTAAGGCGATATTTGCTTTTTAGCAATATTTTTGAAACTACATACATTGTATTATAGCAAAGTGAAATGTACACTATGTTTATTGTACAGTCCTTCATCTACACTCAACAAAATTCCTAATCGGTCACTTTATATTGTATTATTATTTTTCTAATACTGCATGTATTCACACAATATTTCACATACCGATATTTGAACAGGTAATGCAGCGAATTATTGATTTTTTTTTAGCCGGCTCGCTATGAAATGAATCGTATTAGGCGTATTGACGTTTATAGCACGTTTTGCACGTGCGGGGCATGGACACATATTTGCACGTGTTCGTGTACATGTTTGTCATTGCTGATGAAAACCCTTTTCGAAAAACACAAAACATGGTGAGAACGTCGGAATGATACAGGCCGGAACTCATTTACGACAGTTGTGTTTTATTTTTTGAAAATTTCATAAGAATATTGACATTATTTGTTTGTAGCCGCAGATTGAAGGTTCTTGCCACCTGAATAAGTTGAAAACGGAAATAACCACCAATATAATGGCTACAAACAAATAATGTCAATATTCTTATGAAATTTCAAAAAATAAAACCCACCTGTCGTAAATGAGTCCAGGCCTGTATCAAACCGACGGCTCGGGCGCGTTCTTCTACAGTCATTCTCACCATGTTTTGTGTTTTTCAAAAAGGATTTTCATCAGCAATGACAAAAGTGTACACGAACACGTGCAAATATGTGTCCATGTCCCGCACGTGCAAAACGTGCTATAAACGTCATTACGCCTAATACGATTAATTTCATAGCGAGCCGGCTAAAAAAAATCAATAATTCGCTGCATTACCTGTTCAAATATCGGTATGTGAAATATTGTGTGAATACATGCATTATTAGAAAAATAATGATACAATATAAACTGACCGATTAGGAATTTTGTTGAGTGTATAACTGCAAAAAAATGGTTAAATTATTGAAATACAATTAAGTTATTTGAACTTATGGTACATGTACTGTCAAATTGTAAATGTCGTCCGGTAAATCAGGATAATTGCACAATGCCTAATTTTGTATAAGAAATACATGAATACAAAGGTAATAAACAAATCTGTCTCGTGCTATCGACTTTTATAATAAAAATTACATATAGTAAAAATGTTGGTATCAGTCGACTAACAATGTTCTGCATGTAGACAGAATTGACAGAAACTTGGTCTTACAGACGTCTATGCAACGCTCGCATTGCGGACCATGTAAGCCTATAGAGACACTGGACTTCATTGACATCTCTGCAACGCTCACACTGCGGACCATGTAAGCCTATAGAGACACTGGGCTTCATTGACCTCTCTGCAACGCTCACACTGCGGACCATATAAGCCTATAGAGACACTGGACTTCATTGACCTCATTGCAACGCTCGCATTGCGGACCATGTAAGGCTATAGAGACACTGGACTTCATTGACCTCTCTGCAACGCTCACACTGCGGACCATGTAAGCCTATAGAGACACTGGACTTCATTGATCTCTCTGCAACGCTCGCATTGCGGACCATGTAAGCCTATTGAGACACTGGACTTCATTGATCTCTCTGCAACGCTCACACTGCGGACCATATAAGCCTATAGAGACACTGGACTTCATTGATCTCTCTGCAACGCTCACACTGCGGACCATGTAAGCCTATAGAGACACTGGGCTTCATTGATCTCTCTGCAACACTCACACTGCGGACCATGTAAGCCTATAGAGACACTGGGCTTCATTGATCTCTCTGCAACGCTCGCACTGCGGACCATGTAAGCCTATAGAGACACTGGGCTTCATTGACCTCTCTGCAACACTCACACTGCGGACCATGTAAGCCTATAGAGACACTGGGCTTCATTGATCTCTCTGCAACGCTCACACTGCGGACCATGTAAGCCTATAGAGACACTGGGCTTCATTGACATCTCTGCAACGCTCACATTGCAGACCATGTAAGCCTATAGAGACACTGGACTTCATTGATCTCTCTGCAACGCTCACACTGCGGACCATGTAAGCCTATAGAGACACTGGGTCTCATTGATCTCTCTGCAACGCTCACACTGCGGACCATGTAAGCCTATAGAGACACTGGGCTTCATTGACCTCATTGCAACGTTCGCATTGCAGACCATGTAAGCCTATAGAGACACTGGGCTTCATTGACCTCCTTGCAACGTTCGCATTGCGGACCATATAAGCCTATAGAGACACTGGACTTCATTGACCTCTCTGCAACGCTCACACTGCGGACCATGTAAGCCTATAGAGACACTGGGCTTCATTGACCTCATTGCAACGTTCGCATTGCGGACCATGTAAGCCTATAGAGACACTGGGCTTCATTGACCTCCTTGCAACGTTCGCATTGCGGACCATATAAGCCTATAGAGACACTGGACTTCATTGACCTCTCTGCAACGCTCGCATTGCGGACCATGTAAGCCTATAGAGACACTGGACTTCATTGACCTCTCTGCAACGCTCGCATTGCGGACCATTTAAGCCTATAGAGACACTGGGCTTCATTGACCTCTCTGCAACGCTCGCATTGCGGACCATGTAAGCCTATAGAGACACTGGACTTCATTGACCTCTCTCCAACGCTCGCATTGCGGACCATGTAAGCCTATAGAGACACTGGACTTCATTGACCTCTCTGCAACGCTCGCATTGCGGACCATGTAAGCCTATAGAGACACTGGGTCTCATTGACCTCTCTGCAACGCTCGCATTGCGGACCATATAAGCCTATAGAGACACTGGGCTTCATTGACCTCTCCGCAACGCTCACACTGCGGACCATATAAGGCTATAGAGACACTGGGTCTCATTGATCTCTCTGCAACGCTCACACTGCGGACCATGTAAGCCTATAGAGACACTGGGCTTCATTGACCTCTCTGCAACGCTCACACTGCGGACCATATAAGGCTATAGAGACACTGGGTCTCATTGATCTCTCTGCAACGTTCGCATTGCGGACCATATAAGCCTATAGAGACACTGGGCTTCATTGACCTCTCTGCAACGCTCACACTGCGGACCATGTAAGCCTATAGAGACACTGGGCTTCATTGACCTCTCTGCAACGCTCACATTGCGGACCATGTAAGCCTATAGAGACACTGGGCTTCATTGACCTCTCTGCAACGCTCGCATTGCGGACCATGTAAGCCTATAGAGACACTGGGCTTCATTGACCTCTCTGCAACGCTCACACTGCGGACCATGTAAGCCTATAGAGACACTGGGCTTCATTGACATCTCTGCAACGCTCACATTGCGGACCATATAAGCCTATAGAGACACTGGGCTTCATTGACCTCTCTGCAACGCTCACACTGCGGACCATGTAAGCCTATAGAGACACTGGGCTTCATTGACCTCTCTGCAACGCTCACACTGCGGACCATGTAAGCCTATAGAGACACTGGGCTTCATTGACCTCTCTGCAACGCTCACACTGCGGACCATGTAAGCCTATAGAGACACTGGGCTTCATTGACCTCTCTGCAACGCTCACACTGCGGATCATGTAAGCCTATAGAGACACTGGGCTTCATTGACCTCTCTGCAACGCTCACATTGCGGACCATATAAGCCTATAGAGACACTGGGCTTCATTGACCTCTCTGCAACGCTCACATTGCGGACCATATAAGCCACTGCGGACCATGTAAGCCTATGGAGACACTGGGCTTCATTGATCTCTCTGCAACCCTCACACTGCGGACCATGTAAGCCTATAGAGACACTGGGCTTCATTGACCTCTCTGCAACGCTCGCATTGCGGACCATATAAGCCTATAGAGACACTGGGCTTCATTGACCTCTCTGCAACGCTCACACTGCGGACCATGTAAGCATATAGAGACACTGTACTTCATTGACCTCATTGCAACGTTCGCATTGCGGACCATGTAAGCCTATAGAGACACTGGGCTTCATTGACCTCTCTGCAACGCTCACACTGCGGACCATATAAGCATATAGAGACACTGGGTCTCATTGATCTCTCTGCAACGCTCGCATTGCGGACCATATAAGCCTAAAGAGACACTGGGCTTCATTGACCTCTCTGCAACGCTCGCATTGCGGACCATATAAGCCTATAGAGACACTGGGCTTCATTGACCTCTCTGCAACGCTCACACTGCGGACCATGTAAGCCTATAGAGACACTGGACTTCATTGACCTCATTGCAACGTTCGCATTGAGGACCATGTAAGCCTATAGAGACACTGGGCTTCATTGACCTCTCTGCAACGCTCACACTGCGGACCATATAAGCATATAGAGACACTGGGTCTCATTGATCTCTCTGCAACGCTCGCATTGCGGACCATATAAGCCTAAAGAGACACTGGGCTTCATTGACCTCTCTGCAACGCTGACACTGCGGACCATATAAGCCTATAGAGACACTGGGCTTCATTGACCTCTCTGCAACGCTCGCACTGCGGACCATGTAAGCCTATAGAGACACTGGACTTCATTGACCTCTCTGCAACGCTCACACTGCGGACCATATAAGCATATAGAGACACTGGGTCTCATTGATCTCTCTGCAACGCTCGCACTGCGGACCATGTAAGCCTATAGAGACACTGGGCTTCATTGATCTCTCTGCAACGCTCACACTGCGGACCATATAAGGCTATAGAGACACTGGGTCTCATTGATCTCTCTGCAACGCTCGCATTGCGGACCATGTAAGCCTATAGAGACACTGGGCTTCATTGACCTCTCTGCAACGCTCGCATTGCGGACCATATAAGCCTATAGAGACACTGGGTCTCATTGATCTCTCTGCAACGCTCGCATTGCGGACCATGTAAGCCTATAGAGACACTGGACTTCATTGATCTCTCTGCAACGCTCGCATTGCCGACCATGTAAGCCTATAGAGACACTGGGCTTCATTGACCTCTCTGCAACGCTCACATTGCGGACCATGTAAGCCTATAGAGACACTGGGCTTCATTGATATCTCTGCAACACTCACACTGCGGACCATGTAAGCCTATAGAGACACTGGGCTTCATTGACCTCTCTGCAACGCTCACACTGCGGACCATATAAGCATATAGAGACACTGGGTCTCATTGATCTCTCTGCAACGCTCGCATTGCGGACCATATAAGCCTAAAGAGACACTGGGCTTCATTGACCTCTCTGCAACGCTCGCATTGCGGACCATATAAGCCTATAGAGACACTGGGCTTCATTGACCTCTCTGCAACGCTCACACTGCGGACCATGTAAGCCTATAGAGACACTGGACTTCATTGACCTCATTGCAACGTTCGCATTGCGGACCATGTAAGCCTATAGAGACACTGGGCTTCATTGACCTCTCTGCAACGCTCACACTGCGGACCATGTAAGCCTATAGAGACACTGGACTTCATTAACCTCATTGCAACGTTCGCATTGCGGACCATGTAAGCCTATAGAGACACTGGGCTTCATTGACCTCTCTGCAACGCTCACACTGCGGACCATATAAGCATATAGAGACACTGGGCTTCATTGATCTGTCTGCAACGCTCACACTGCGGACCATGTAAGCCTATAGAGACACTGGGCTTCATTGACCTATCTGCAACGCTCACACTGCGGACCATATAAGCATATAGAGACACTGGGCTTCATTGATCTCTCTGCAACGCTCGCACTGCGGACCATATAAGCATATAGAGACACTGGACTTCATTGACCTCTCTGCAACGCTCGCATTGCGGACCATATAAGCATATAGAGACACTGGGCTTCATTGACCTCTCTGCAACGCTCACATTGCGGACCATATAAGCCTATAGAGACACTGGGCTTCATTGACCTCTCTGCAACGCTCACACTGCGGACCATGTAAGCCTATAGAGACACTGGGCTTCATTGACCTCTCTGCAACGCTCGCATTGCGGACCATATAAGCCTATAGAGACACTGGGTCTCATTGATCTCTCTGCAACGCTCGCATTGCGGACCATGTAAGCCTATAGAGACACTGGACTTCATTGATCTCTCTGCAACGCTCGCATTGCCGACCATGTAAGCCTATAGAGACACTGGGCTTCATTGACCTCTCTGCAACGCTCACATTGCGGACCATGTAAGCCTATAGAGACACTGGGCTTCATTGATATCTCTGCAACACTCACACTGCGGACCATGTAAGCCTATAGAGACACTGGGCTTCATTGACCTCTCTGCAACGCTCACACTGCGGACCATGTAAGCCTATAGAGACACTGGGCTTCATTGATCTCTCTGCAACGCTCACACTGCGGACCATGTAAGCCTATAGAGACACTGGGCTTCATTGACCTCTCTGCAACGCTCGCATTGCGGACCATATAAGCCTATAGAGACACTGGGCTTCATTGACCTCTCTGCAACGCTCACACTGCGGACCATGTAAGCATATAGAGACACTGGACTTCATTGACCTCATTGCAACGTTCGCATTGCGGACCATGTAAGCCTATAGAGACACTGGACTTCATTGATCTCTCTGCAACGCTCGCATTGCCGACCATGTAAGCCTATAGAGACACTGGGCTTCATTGACCTCTCTGCAACGCTCACATTGCGGACCATGTAAGCCTATAGAGACACTGGGCTTCATTGATATCTCTGCAACACTCACACTGCGGACCATGTAAGCCTATAGAGACACTGGGCTTCATTGACCTCTCTGCAACGCTCACACTGCGGACCATGTAAGCCTATAGAGACACTGGGCTTCATTGATCTCTCTGCAACGCTCACACTGCGGACCATGTAAGCCTATAGAGACACTGGGCTTCATTGACCTCTCTGCAACGCTCGCATTGCGGACCATATAAGCCTATAGAGACACTGGGCTTCATTGACCTCTCTGCAACGCTCACACTGCGGACCATGTAAGCATATAGAGACACTGGACTTCATTGACCTCATTGCAACGTTCGCATTGCGGACCATGTAAGCCTATAGAGACACTGGGCTTCATTGATCTCTCTGCAACGCTCGCACTGCGGACCATATAAGCATATAGAGACACTGGACTTCATTGACCTCTCTGCAACGCTCGCATTGCGGACCATGTAAGCCTATAGAGACACTTGGCTTCATTGATCTCTCTGCAACGCTCGCATTGCGGACCATATAAGCATATAGAGACACTGGGTCTCATTGATCTCTCTGCAACGCTCGCATTGCGGACCATTATTATCATATATTATATAACATACAATCACTTGCAATATTCTTCTTTATGTATGAAATATGTAACATTTAAGAACGAATATTACTATGCAATTGATGTTATTCGTTAATATATATATTTATTCATCACATCACATGGTGATGTATTTGTGTGTATATTTGCTTATGACGATGAGCTTTAATTGCTCAAGTCGATAATAAACTTTATGTTATGTTCTGTTCATGCAAGCCTATCGATGAATTTGAATACATGTAGTCTGTTATTAGGAATCAAATTGACATTGTTTTGTAATGTCGACAGCTATCCGCTTTAAGAACAGTTTGACTGTCCACAAAACAGACATCAGCAACCCACGCGGTACGTAGCTATGGACGATAAAACCATCGATTGCCACGCAACGTCTTGCATTTCATGAAATTAAAAAACATAAGAAGGCCTGTGATATCGTATATCATTGTATATATAGGTGATTGGACACAAACCTGGATAAATTATACGTGTATCGCGAAGAACTGTTGACATCACAATGACTTGTCAGGCGTTTAATTTAGTCGCCGTGATCAAAGTTTCATTGTTGTTGAAATTGCGCTCAACTGGTCTACAAAGCATTTTCTTAAATAAGAGACTACCATGAACGGACAAAACAGAAATTAAAGAAAAGCTACTGCCCTACCTGCACTGCCTCTGTGTGAGTGTGATGGATAACATCGATTCCTATTTGCTGCAAACAGACAGATACGCTACTTCCAACACCAGGAAAGTGGAAATGAAAGTCATTTTCAGAAAACGAAATATAATTCTGTATCTAAAGACTGCTCATAGTGTTGCTAATGTATATCCGAGAATAATATACGGTAAACTGTTAGCAACTTTTCCGAAACGGCTATGGAAGCCCGTATTGCGTTAGTTGGTGGCATGTTCAAGTCAAAACTTTTTGATCAGAGCAGACTTCATAAACAACAGCCATATAGTCACCGGAATTTTACTACTGTTATGAAAGCAAAATGTCCTCTCAAAATAACAATCGAGAAAAAAAGTTGCTAGGTTTATACCCTGGATCTCACTAAGCGCACATTTGCAGATATCGAGGGGAGTGGCGGCGGAACGCTGGGCACCATATTGATAAGTTCAAGAAACAAGAAATATCTTGAAAAAAGGTGGTCGGCGCAATTTGAAGGTTAAGATTTGTTGTGCAACCAAAAAATATGCCGAGATGTTACGATTTCTGGTCACTCCAAATCCAAAATGGATTTCGGTATATTCACCGTAATTCAGTGGATTTTGGTAAGGTAAAGTACCCTTTATCGAAATGTTACCCATTCCGCGTCAAGGTTACAAACGTGGTATTTTGTCAATTTGTCAATTTGTTTTACTTGTCTTACTGACATTGTTGTCAAGTGAACAAAAACGGTTCAAAATTTGTAACAAAATAACATTTTTTACATTGTAGCATTATTAGTATGTCAATAATACCCAATAATTTACGCGAACGTGCGATTGACATGCTTGATGCTGGCATCTTCGCGCACGATTTAGAACGACATGACACCGTCGTGGACGTCCGCGTATTACAACGCGTGGTCATGAACACGCATTTGCGCAATCGATTCCAAACTTCCACTGCTACTGCTGCTAACACACTTGGGTTCATAATAACCGAATCAGTTGGAAAACTGTTCGTGTAAATCGTCTTAATTTGGATACGTGTACACACTCGTTGGACACAACGACGCTGTAATACCGTTCTTTTTTCGGATGAAACCAGTTTTTGTTTATATCGTGGTGATGGCAGGGTGCGCTTCTACCGTAGGAGAAATAAATACTATCCTGACTGTTCTTGAATGAGATCGTTTCGGGGATAGGTGTTCTGTCATGGTTTGGGCAGCCATTGCCCATGGTTATCATTCTACACTAGTCGTCATTAATGGAAATTTAAATGCACAATGTTACCGCGATGACATTCTCGCCCATCACGTCATTCTTCTGTTCCATAACTACGCCAATATCTCGATTTTTCAGCATGATAATGCCACATCTCATACAGATAGAGACACTGTAAATTTTCTTATAACAAATAACATTGATTTCATTGATGACTGGCCCGCTAAAAGTCCTGATCTCAACCCAATCGAACACGTCTGAGTTATTCTGGACAGACGAGTGAGGCGTCGTCCCAACCCACCTGCTAACGTCAACGAACTTCGTCAAACGCTCATTCAGGAATGGAACAATATTCCACAGGCAGAAATCAACACCTTAGTCAATTCTATGCGCTGGTGATGCACTGCAGTGGTCAACTCAAAAGGTGGTCATATCCGTCATTAAGTGTTATTTTTGTGTTAACCCCTACCTCACTAGGGCAAAATTTCACCCATTTTCCGTTAACCTTTGGCCATCATTTTTGCATCAAACGATGCATCATGTAACACTCTTTAAACGCATAATTATATAACAAGAGTGGCAAACTGTCACAAAATACGCCCGTCATAAGTCAGAGCTCAGAGTTAAAACAAGACAAATGTTAGGTAATTCAAAGGGTGATAACTCCCGAGTGACTTGAGCGATATGGCTGATTATCGAATTTGGCCTAGATATTATGCCCACAAACAGTTTCACCAAGTTTGGTAAAGATCGGATGACAATTCTTGGACTTAAAGAGCGGACAACATGTGGACGCAGCCCGCCGCCCGCCCGAAAGAAGGCCCGCCCGCTCCAATAATCGCCCGCTCCAATAATCGCTCGCCCGCCCCAACAATCGCCCGCCCGTCCGCCCGCCCGCCCGTCCACCCGCCTGCCCGCCACGGGTGTTCACTTAATACGTCCCGTTTTTCAAACGGGCGTAGTACAATGATTCCCCGATTTGTTTTCATCCAGCTATGTTCAAGCAAACTTACCCTTTCTTAACAAACTTAAGCTAAATACAGCAGCCAGTTGATCTAACCAGATCTCCTTGGTTACCAACCAGTACTATGAAGCTTTTAGCGCCTCACCCTGGGTTACCAACCAGTACTAAGAAGTTTGTAGCGCCTCACCCTGGGTTACCAACCAGTACTAGGAAGCTTTTAGCGCCGACCATGGTCAGTAAGCAACATAAATCAGAGTTTAGAGGTGGAGGACATATGACTGTAGATACATTATCTTCAGTCCAATTGTCATGAAAGAACATACGCCTCACCCTGGGTTCTAATCTATGACCTATACATTAGCATTCAAGCGCCCCACCGAATTAACTAATCAGACAAGTACTTCGAAATATGATGACGTCTTTACTAGGAAGATATATATATATCGCGTTCCCAGAGCAACATCCTATGGGAACGTAGTGTTGCTGTAAGTGACACGTTGCTGCTCAACAGAATTTTAATTAAATCTCTCTTCAGTAATGTTGTTACAGAGACGTGGTTCCTCAAGAGAGGGTCACACTAGGGGGTTACACTGTCGTTCATTTGAAAAAGTTGATATAGATGCGCATGAATACAAATGTTACAAAACAGGATCAACCCACACATATCCCAAAGGTACGATTTAAAATTAAAAAGAGTGTACAAAAACTAAAGGACGGATACCGTGAACAATACAAACAATTATTACACATGACAATATAAATAACAACAAGTTTAGCAATATAAATGTTTATTATATATAAGCTGGATAAAGACATTTTGGTCACGTTTTCTTAATACGCTATAATAATGTGTCGTCTCAGGAATAACATTGTCACATAATTTGGAATTGAAATTTAGGTATCTAATTCATGTCTTACAATACCAACAGCTGCGTAAACAAAAATATCAAAATCAGCTTTTGTTGCCATAAAAGTCAATGAAAGACTAAGTTGTTACTGTGAATGCCACCGTACGTTGACAGTGCCTCTCCCACACATAACCCAGGCAAACAACAGTCTCGAAAACATAAGGGACTTCGGAGGTGCAAGGGTAAACATGTATGGGAATAGTGCGACAAGGAATGGACTGTCCGACCATTAAAAACACCTTAGGAGCAATTAGGGGATGAACAAAGAGGAAGAGGTTTAATGGATGGAAGTCATCACGGAAACAACCAAGAAGGTCAGTAAAGGAGGCAGAATGCCGAAATACTGTCAACTATGTATACTCCACTCACACTACATCGCATACCTAGAACATCGCATACCTAGAACATCGCATACCTAGAACATCGCATACCTAGAACATCGCATACCTAGAACATCGCATACCTAGAACATCGCATACCTAGAACATCGCATACCTAGAACATCGCATACCTAGAACATCGCATACCTAGAACATCGCATACCTAGAACATCGCATACCTAGAACATCGCATACCTAGAAATTTGTTTAACATGACAATTTAAGACCATTCCAAAATCATGTAATATACATGTATTGTTTGCACAATTGAAAAAAATGATACAAAAAGTACAATTCGACGGCTACAAACACGGATTCGTTTGAATTCATGTCAACCATTCCAGAATATCTTAATTAATCCATTCTTCTACGGCAGCGATAACAAATCGTATACGTATCTGTAAAATAATCGGTCTTCCTCAATACCATTTTCCTCTTATTCACCGTCTCAAACACTGAGCAATTCAGTAAAGACGTATTAATCACAATTGTTTACCGTCAGTGGATATGTGTTCGTGTCAGTCTGGCATGTGACTATATTAACAAAAGGCCAATGGTGGGAGAATCCATATAAGCAATTAGTGACAAGAGAACCATATGGCGGTCCCATGCGAGGTTAGCAGGCCGTTAAAACGAGTTTTACACCCGAGTACTTTTCCGACAGTTCCAATTCGATTGGCCTCTGCATTACCTTAATTCTCTTGCTACTTTGTCGTTCTATATTTAAGTCGTTGAATTTGGTTTCCGTGTCCATATCATGGCGTTCCCCTCCCAGTGTGTGCTTCCTGGTTCATTTGGTATTGTTTTACTGTCCCTCATTGCGTGTGCCTCTTCCCATTCCTTTTGTCTAAGGGTCTGTATTGTGAAGTTTTAATTTGTGCATTTCGCCTTATTTGCTCTGCATTTTTTCCCCTTTGAACTCTCTAGGCACATACATTGTATAATTTAGAACACACAGCGCAAAATGGTATCAGTGGCAACAGACACCTTCTAACTGCGAAAACCGTTAACGTACAAAATGATTATTTTTCATTGCAAAGGAATGTAGATGTGGTTTCGTATTTCTTATTAATTTCAAGGACAACTTTTGTTCCGTCCTTGAATTACATGTATTTACGTGGACAACTCTGTCAGTATTCGTCTGTGAAATCCAGATTATTCCAATAAATCTGGCTGATGTATATGAACGCATGAATGGATTGAAGTCTACAGTTCTCGTAGACGGAAGTGTGATAGTGTGAACTGTTTGGAAATTCGGGCCAGACGTCGTGGTTACTGTGGTTATTGGACTGTAAGAACGTCTGCTATGTACGCCCTTCGTGTCTGGTTCATTCCGAGAAGAGAAGTTGTAAGGTCAATGGACAATCTTGTAAAGTCAAAACGTTGTCTTCAATGTCTGGAAAGCAACATTCTACATTACACAATATCAAGGTACGATAAGGTTCTATAAAGAATTTATCAGGAATCAGTAAACACTTAACAACGAAATGTGAAAGGTGTCTGGAGTTGACCTAGATATTGACATGTAGTAAGATTTGTCATTTTTATTGCAATTACCATGGAGTATTGTTGTTGTTATTTTTGAAACTGTTGTCAGTATCGTTTGGTAAGTTTTCTCATTAAAGTGGCTTCTTTTATAGCGAGGTTAGAGTGATGCCCTAAAGTAGAATGTTACAAATACCTAATTGGAGTTGCATCAGCTTACCCGTCAGGATAGTTTTAAACATGTCTATCAATATTATCAATGCTGAATAATTTTTAATTGAGCGAATGTACAAAATTTATAGTATTTATAATACAATGGAGTATTGCTAAATCAAGCATTATGACTGATTTAAAGGTGTAGTTTCGCGATATTTGTTATGGTCTGGGAAACCGGGGTTAGTCAGTTTTGCCAGGGCGGAATTTATGTAAATGTCGTGTGTACAAACATGACAAAGTCTACCTAGACCAATCCGTACAGACTAATGCATAATTAAAGGACGGTTGTATCAATTCATAAGGGAGAAAAAAACTCATCAAATGCAAAATGTTGTCACAGTTTAGAAGGAGTTCTTAAATAGAACGCTAACATCAAGACTGGTTCAGAATCCACGATATGAGCTTAAAATACATCACCAAACCACATGTGGTCATACCCGTGTAACGTGTTACTCGTTATATATTGCCAGAGGAAATAGAATCAGCAGACGGTGTGAGACTTACTTTTGTTAATACACAAACATATTGTTGATTTATTGTATTTCAGAGTACTGTCATAGCTTTCAACACAATTATATTACTTCAAATGCCCACAGTTCAACAGTCTATTTGACTCTCTTCATTGTGAAGATGTTGCCCTATGTCTAGGTTAACAGATGATTTTTTTATCAGTCGTTTTTCAATTTCCGTTTATAATCAGTCTCTGTCTTGAGCGCTTCATCAATTCTTATCAAGGACATATCAAGTCTAATATACCATTTAAAGTAACTGATATGTGTTTGATATTATGCATTTCTAAATAAGAGATATCGTGTTAAACAAACAATGTTCTAAGGGTATCTAACCAGTACTAACTTCATCCTACGAAAGGCTGGTGGTACGAAAGCCTGGTGGTGACATTTCATCTTCAAGAATTCGAGACTTCAACTTCATGAATTTATGATTCGCGAATTCAACTGAACGGCTTCTCATAGTATGAAAAGTGAAAAAGATGGAGAGCAGGAGATGTCACACACACATTAAAGCTTCCCTGGATAGATCTAGGTAAAATGAAAGGAGAGGATGCACGGGACGGGGAACATTAAAGCTTCCCTGGATAGATCTAGGTAAAATGAAAGGAGAGGATGCACGGGACGGGGAACATTAAAGCTTCCCTGGATAGATCTAGGTAAAATGAAAGGAGAGGATGCACGGGACGGGGAACATTAAAGCTTCCCTGGATAGATCTAGGTAAAATGAAAGGAGAGGATGCACGGGACGGGGAACATTAGAGCTTCCCTGGATAGATCTAGGTAAAATGAAAGGAGAGGATGCACGGGACGGGGAACATTAAAGCTTCCCTAGATAGATCTAGGTAAAATGAAAGGAGAGGATGCACGGGACGGGGAACATTAGAGCTTCCCTGGATAGATCTAGGTAAAATGAAAGGAGAGGATGCACGGGACGGGGAACATTAAAGCTTCCCTAGATAGATCTAGGTAAAATGAAAGGAGAGGATGCACGGGACGGGGAACATTAGAGCTTCCCTAGATAGATCTAGGTAAAATGAAAGGAGAGGATGCACGGGACGGGGAACATTAAAGCTTCCCTAGATAGATCTAGGTAAAATGAAAGGAGAGGATGCACGGGACGGGGAACATTAAAGCTTCCCTGGATAGATCTAGGTAAAATGAAAGGAGAGGATGCACGGGACGGGGAACATTAAAGCTTCCCTGGATAGATCTAGGTAAAATGAAAGGAGAGGATGCACGGGACGGGGAACATAAAACGCTGTACAAAACGGACAAGGGCCCGTGTTCACAAACACTTCAAGGCTGAAACTCAGACTTTAAAATGTAAACACTTATTTTTGCTCCTAGGTTTTGTTACAATATAGATCTTAATAAAAGTTGGCAAAAGTGTAGAATGGGTAACATCATTGATTGTGACAAAATTACATCCATTCAGATTGAACGAAAGGCCTGTAACTATAACTTTGGAAAATTTAAAGTCTAAGTCTGAGTTTCAGTCTTAAAGTGTTCGTGAATAAGGCCCCTGGGGGTATGCGCAGGGAGGGTTCACAAACCTGGGGGTATGCGCAGGGAGGGTTCACAAACCTGGGGGTATGCGCAGGGAGGGTTCACAAACCAAAGACGAAAAACATTACAAAAAGACGTAAAGCATTGAGCCGATAGAACATTATCTACTAGACATGCATACAAACATACATATTTAAAACACGAAGTATATGCTTAGGTGAAAGAAGAAAACAATCGTAAAAATGTTAATTATTCCGCTCAAAGAAAATAGTTAAAATAAAGAAATAAACTAAAGTAAACTGAACGAAATATGGCAGCTGTTAATGTACAACTGTTCGGTTAGCTAATGTTATGGAAGGACAATATCATGTATCATTTAAACGTAGACAACAATACTGCATGCTAGACCAGTGTTGACAGTATATAACCCGTGTTGACAGTATATAACCAGTGTTGACAGTTTATAACCAGTGTTGACAGTATATAACCCGTGTTGACAGTATATAACCAGTGTTGACAGTATATAACCCGTGTTGACAGTATATAATCCGTGTTGACAGTATATAACCAGATGTGTATTCCGCCGAGTGAAGCGTTCCAGTAGTGGTGTTCAGTTTCTGACTAATGATTCGAGGGAAACGTTCCAGACAGGTGGGTAGTGGTGTTCGGTGTTTCTCTAGGATATTTTATCGTCTGAACGACAGTGAATGTCTAACTTTATTATAAAAACAAAACAAAGGATAACTTAGCAGAATAAAGCCCGTATTGTCTGTTTAAACTTGACATATAGAATAAAATGTAATAAATTGCCTTCAACTGTTCGATTTTAATCGCTTTGCGATATAATTGAATAGTTCCATACATCAAAACATACATGTATAACATTTACGAATAATTCTAGCAAATATTTCGGACGATACAAGCTTTATTCCTCTAAGCTATCGCGTGGTATTATTTTTATATTAAATTTAGACATTCACTGTCGTTCAGACGATACAAATTCCTGGAGAAACATGGAACACCACTACCCACCTGTCTGGAACGTTTCCCTCTGTCGCAGACGCATCCCTCGGCGGAATACATATCGTGTTATACACTGTGATGTTATTGTGATAACTGTGTGAGCTGAATAATCTGGAACATAAGATTACTAATACAGGACTATCGACTATGTACCTGTCGACTATGGTAAAGACCGTATTACCAACGATACCGTACCGTTGCCAACGGTTTGAGTCTATTTTGTTTGCCTCCAAAAATGAATGAAGAAGGCAAACTGGAAATACCTCCTGCAAACTGCACAAACACTTGTAATAAAAGAGCGCAGCAGCTGAATACAATTATACTTGTGTGTTAAGTTGTACGATAGGTTTTACATACAAACCGTTCTTGTCGGTCATATTGTAAACTGTTTGAAGCCACATACAAACCGTTCTTGTCGGTCATAGTGTAAACTGTTTGAAGCCACATACAAACCGTTCTTGTCGGTCATAGTGTAAACTGTTTGAAGCCACATACAAACCGTTCTTGTCGGTCATAGTGTAAACTGTTTGAAGCCACATACAAACCGTTCTTGTCGGTCATAGTGTAAACTGTTTGAAGCCACATACAAACCGTTCTTGTCGGTCATAGTGTAAACTGTTTGAAGCCACATACAAACCGTTCTTGTCGGTCATAGTGTAAACTGTTTGAAGCCACATACAAACCGTTCTTGTCGGTCATAGTGTAAACTGTTTGAAGCCACATACAAACCGTTCTTGTCGGTCATAGTGTAAACTGTTTGAAGCCACAACGTGCATTTCCAGTCAAACACAATAACGACGAGCATGAATGTTGCTGTAACATCGAAGTGTAAAATGGTACACCCCAGATGTAGTACAAACAAATAAAGTAATTTGTCCATCAGGACGCCAAGTATTGTTATTACAAGACTGCAAACACATTTAAGGTTCCTTATAAGTACCGTTCCAGTATAGATTGTGCGATATATGAAGCCAACGCCGCTAATATAAATCACACATAATGAGGATAATAACAAATTGAAAACGTTCCTTACAAAATGCCCGATCAATTTTATGCAGACAAACCAATAATAAGGTAGATGCACATCAACATATTAATGAACACTGCGAACGTCCAGTCAGATTGAAATATATGAACCAGAACGAGACATGATTGTAACTCATGGGAAATATTGCTAGTTAATTGATCACTGTGGGGGCAATATGTCTGATATGCACCAATCTTATTCACTTATGTCTGACAGGTTCGTTAACTAATACAGTATTCGTTATACGCTATAAATAGTCGGGGTACTTATAGTTCAGAAAGTCTAGTGAGCTTTGAATGAAATTGTAAAATGCAATAACATTAACTTTTGGCGCAGCCGTACTAACATGGTTTTGCTATTTGCTATCAGTGTTGTGTAAACCAATCAAATCTTGCGTTTACCACCAAGGCAATTTCTCTTCTACCGAACAACGTTTGTAACCTTGACGCGGATAAAAGGTGCGTGCGTTACCCTATCGAAGTCCTCTAAATTTCGCTGTATTTATTTGGATCTGGAGTGACCAGCAAATGAAACATATCTGCAATTATTATGTTGCACAACAAATCTTAACCTTAAAATTACAAGATTTTTCTTGTTTAAATTGTCTTAATTGTGTGCACATAATAGAGCTCCTATGTTTATTATTTCACTGTTGCTGTAGATAGATTAGACCGCCAGTAAAATGAAATATGAATCTTAGTTGTACAAATCTATATGTTGTACGGTCATTATAATTGAATGACAATAAAGCCAATACCATTATCATTATTCCTTTCGCTTGCATACCCTCGTTTCAAGCATTAAAACTAATTGTCTTCAAGTTATGTTTTCAATTTGTTATAAATATCCATTGACCTGCCCCGTAAGCTTAGTGAGCCCTCGATGGTTGAGTTGCTATGCTCGCTGACACCAAATAACTTGCCCCGCACCACTGCGGGTTCAAATCCCACCCTGGATATGTGCTAGTGAGTTGTTGTGTCATTAGGAAGCCATTCAGTGGGCTTACGGAATTCGAGGGTATATGAATGGTTGGTAAAACAGAAACACTGGTTAGGTCCACGGATTGCCTTGCACTGTAGTAACTACAATTGTTGAAAAACGGCGTTAACTTCCAGACAACATAAATAATCTATCATGGACACTCTTTACACGTATAAAGATAAACTATACATGATATGAAATATATAAATACTACTGAATGTGTAAATAAATCGTTCTCGTGCATAAATGAGTTGCATTGTGCTCTTTCAACTCATAGAAACGCTGGAAATAAACTGATGAACGCAATGCAATGTGTCGTAAAATATGTTATTCTTACACGTCTTTTGCAGCACTATGTGCTCTAAGGATGTATAGTGTTCTAGGGGTCCGAGCGCTTAACATCCGATCTGAGGGTCGTAAGTTGAAAACCCGCCGATGGTGGAACTATTCAATCCCTAAAAATGGCGCGAGTTTAGCAGCCCTTCCCAAATAAGCAAGCAAAACATGGTTTTAAACTGGGTTCAATTCTAGTTAAACGTGGCGGTATTGGTACCAGATTAAAAGTGGGTCTTTCAGCTTACAGAGCAGGTTTCTTCTAAGCAAAATATGGGGTTTCAAGAGAAAAAAAACCTAGAGAAAACACAGTTTTAACAAACTTAGTGTTTTTTTCTGAGTTAATGGTGGAGTTTAGCACACTTCTGAAGAAGTTGATTTTTATTGGCTATTTAGTGAGCAAAAGCTAGTTAAAAACAATACCCGCTTCTTTGTAAGTTGTTTTAAGCGTTTTTGAACCAACTTTAAACTCACTTATTTCCAAAAAGAGTCGCTTAAAACCCACATTTTTGTAAAAAACAGAAAACACTGGCTTTAAGCAAGTTTTTGGTAAAAATACACTTTTCATTTGGGAAGGGAGGTCTCGAGATAAATGTACACGTGTTAAGATGTAACAACAATTACGCCGCGAATTTATTTTTTCTTCACTACACAATAGCGGAGACAGATATGCATTAATTGCCTACGATTTGAACGGAATCACTACTTGGCAAACATGCGTTTTCAGTCACAACGGTAAAATACAAAAGCCACCATATATTCAAGGCGTATACCTACGTAAACCGCAATGACAATTGAGGCATATTTGCTTTTTTGACCTATTAAAATAACCTAGACGTCGTTGTAATAGTTATTCGCTAGCGACTTTCATCAAAGAGAGATAACCTAATCCAGTAATATATAGATACGAGTTGTCTCCCTTCCATTATGTAGATTGAGAAGTTGAATCACTCTACAAGAAGATGAGAATAAAATGGTTATAGTTAAGTTAATATATTTTAAGTGGATTAGTTGCATTCCAATTCGCACTTGGTAATATGTTAACTTTATATAATGGAGAAATGTTATAAAGAAATCCAGTAATATTCGCTTTTTGTGGTAACATAACATCTGACAAGAATCCATGTTGAATATAAGTCATTCGTGTCCCTGTCTCATATCCAAATGAGTTATACTTGAATGTCGAGGTACGCATAACTTGTAGCATTGATACATGCATTTATTGTTGACTGAACGTTTATGCAATGTTGGTTTTACATATCGAGATTACATCACGTCTCAGAGTGTTACTATATACATGTACAAGTAATATTGGTTGGTTAATCCAGGGACATAGACCAGTGTGCCTGGTCAATGATCTGAATATTCTACACTATTTGTTCGGCCTTTCTTTATGTATGAAAGAACTGTCCGCGTGCAACATGAAACTCACCGAGCGCTACGCAATATTTGATTTGTCCGTTTCTGCTTAAGTTAAAGGTAACCTTTATCGCTTTACAAATCATCCCTTTCCGCCATGTTTTCTGGTTGAACGAAACACGCGTATTGTGTTGATTTGTCAGTTTATTCCCATGGACGTGTGCTACTGTTTACGCTGGTAACAAACTATGGTTTTGGGTACAGTACACATTTACAATGAAAGAGTTTTCATGCAAATCAGATAAAACAATAGCGGCAAACGAACGATAACATTATAGTATTTATGTTCATATTTAACATAGACACACCTATATTGAAGTATAACAATAAAACAAAAAAAAAACATTTATGATATAAACTTATAAATACATGTATACATATACTAAGAATGACGATTGAAAGGAGAAACGGATACCTGTTATACCCGTTTATAGATTACGTCTTTGATATTTACTTGTATAAAATATCACACTATAAAACTTATCCAAATTGCGCTAAGCGAACCAAACATCACCTGATCAAAATAATTTATGCAGTAAAACCTCACCCTAAAGACCACCTCAATAATAAGGTCACCTCAAAATTAAGACCACATTTTTCAAGTCAATTTTGACTGTTCCGCTCTTTATTCAACCTCAATATTAAGACCACCTCAATATTAAGACCAGTTTCCAGGGGTCCCACTGGTGGTCTTATAATTGAGGTTATGCTGTACAACAAACTGTATGAACCAGACAAGATTTACTTCTATACAGTTTATTTCACTGAAATGAGCGAAGGTTCTCAATTTACATGATGTATGCATTAAAGATGAATTAGTGATCAATATCGTTGATAAAGTTATGAAAGACTGCTCGGTATTATTGCTTCGGGTAAATATTGAAATAACAATTTGAAGAGAAAAATCGTACCTGACTATGAAATACATGTAAAGTTGTGTAAATAGTAAAGTATAAATGTTATCATTTTATTGTTGAATTCCTCTCATTGATGTCTGGTACTCGATGTGTAGAGATCAGAGTAATATATTGTTCCGGGTATTACGATGTGTAGAGATCAGAGTAATATATTGTTCCGGGTACTCGATGTGTAGAGATCAGAGTAATATATTGTGCCGGGTACTCGATGTGTAGAGATCAGAGTAATATATTGTGCCGGGTACTCGATGTGTAGAGATCAGAGTAATATATTGTTCCGGGTACTCGATGTGTAGGGATCAGAGTAATATATTGTGCCGGGTACTCGATGTGTAGAGATCAGAGTAATATATTGTGCCGGGTATTACGATGTGTAGAGATCAGAGTAATATATTGTTCCGGGTATTACGATGTGTAGAGATCAGAGTAATATATTGATGTCTGGTACTCGATATGTAGAGATCAGAGTAATATATTGATGTCTGGTACTCGATATGTAGAGATCAGAGTAATATATTGTGCCGGGTATTACGATGTGTAGAGATCAGAGTAATATATTGTGCCGGGTATTACGATGTGTAGAGATCAGAGTAATATATTGTTCCGGGTACTCGATGTGTAGAGATCAGAGTAATATATTGATGTCTGGTACTCGATGTGTAGAGATCAGAGTAATATATTGTGCCGGGTACTCGATGTGTAGAGATCAGAGTAATATATTGTGCCGGGTACTCGATGTGTAGAGATCAGAGTAATATATTGATGTCTGGTACTCGATGTGTAGAGATCAGAGTAATATATTGTGCCGGGTATTACGATGTGTAGAGATCAGAGTAATATATTGTGCCGGGTACTCGATGTGTAGAGATCAGAGTAATATATTGTGCCGGGTACTCGATGTGTAGAGATCAGAGTAATATATTGTTCCGGGTACTCGATGTGTAGAGATCAGAGTAATATATTGTGCCGGGTACTCGATGTGTAGAGATCAGAGTAATATAGTGTGCCGGGTACTCGATGTGTAGAGATCAGAGTAATATATTGTGCCGGGTATTACGATGTGTAGAGATCAGAGTAATATATTGTGCCGGGTACTCGATGTGTAGAGATCAGAGTAATATATTGTTCCGGATACTCGATGTGTAGAGATCAGAGTAATATATTGATGTCTGGTACTCGATGTGTAGAGATCAGAGTAATATATTGTGCCGGGTATTACGATGTGTAGAGATCAGAGTAATATATTGATGTCTGGTACTCGATGTGTAGAGATCAGAGTAATATATTGTGCCGGGTATTACGATGTGTAGAGATCAGAGTAATATATTGTTCCGGGTATTACGATGTGTAGAGATCAGAGTAATATATTGATGTCTGGTACTCGATATGTAGAGATCAGAGTAATATATTGATGTCTGGTACTCGATATGTAGAGATCAGAGTAATATATTGTGCCGGGTATTACGATGTGTAGAGATCAGAGTAATATATTGTGCCGGGTATTACGATGTGTAGAGATCAGAGTAATATATTGTTCCGGGTACTCGATGTGTAGAGATCAGAGTAATATATTGATGTCTGGTACTCGATGTGTAGAGATCAGAGTAATATATTGTTCCGGGTACTCGATGTGTAGAGATCAGAGTAATATATTGATGTCTGGTACTCGATGTGTAGAGATCAGAGTAATATATTGTGCCGGGTATTACGATGTGTAGAGATCAGAGTAATATATTGATGTCTGGTACTCGATATGTAGAGATCAGAGTAATATATTGATGTCTGGTACTCGATATGTAGAGATCAGAGTAATATATTGTGCCGGGTATTACGATGTGTAGAGATCAGAGTAATATATTGTGCCGGGTATTACGATGTGTAGAGATCAGAGTAATATATTGTTCCGGGTACTCGATGTGTAGAGATCAGAGTAATATATTGATGTCTGGTACTCGATGTGTAGAGATCAGAGTAATATATTGTGCCGGGTACTCGATGTGTAGAGATCAGAGTAATATATTGTGCCGGGTACTCGATGTGTAGAGATCAGAGTAATATATTGATGTCTGGTACTCGATGTGTAGAGATCAGAGTAATATATTGTGCCGGGTATTACGATGTGTAGAGATCAGAGTAATATATTGTGCCGGGTACTCGATGTGTAGAGATCAGAGTAATATATTGTGCCGGGTACTCGATGTGTAGAGATCAGAGTAATATATTGTTCCGGGTACTCGATGTGTAGAGATCAGAGTAATATATTGTGCCGGGTACTCGATGTGTAGAGATCAGAGTAATATAGTGTGCCGGGTACTCGATGTGTAGAGATCAGAGTAATATATTGTGCCGGGTATTACGATGTGTAGAGATCAGAGTAATATATTGTGCCGGGTACTCGATGTGTAGAGATCAGAGTAATATATTGTTCCGGGTACTCGATGTGTAGAGATCAGAGTAATATATTGATGTCTGGTACTCGATGTGTAGAGATCAGAGTAATATATTGTGCCGGGTATTACGATGTGTAGAGATCAGAGTAATATATTGATGTCTGGTACTCGATGTGTAGAGATCAGAGTAATATATTGTGCCGGGTATTACGATGTGTAGAGATCAGAGTAATATATTGTTCCGGGTATTACGATGTGTAGAGATCAGAGTAATATATTGATGTCTGGTACTCGATATGTAGAGATCAGAGTAATATATTGATGTCTGGTACTCGATATGTAGAGATCAGAGTAATATATTGTGCCGGGTATTACGATGTGTAGAGATCAGAGTAATATATTGTGCCGGGTATTACGATGTGTAGAGATCAGAGTAATATATTGTTCCGGGTACTCGATGTGTAGAGATCAGAGTAATATATTGATGTCTGGTACTCGATGTGTAGAGATCAGAGTAATATATTGTGCCGGGTACTCGATGTGTAGAGATCAGAGTAATATATTGTGCCGGGTACTCGATGTGTAGAGATCAGAGTAATATATTGATGTCTGGTACTCGATGTGTAGAGATCAGAGTAATATATTGTGCCGGGTATTACGATGTGTAGAGATCAGAGTAATATATTGTGCCGGGTACTCGATGTGTAGAGATCAGAGTAATATATTGTTCCGGGTACTCGATGTGTAGAGATCAGAGTAATATATTGATGTCTGGTACTCGATATGTAGAGATCAGAGTAATATATTGTGCCGGGTATTACGATGTGTAGAGATCAGAGTAATATATTGTGCCGGGTATTACGATGTGTAGAGATCAGAGTAATATATTGTTCCGGGTATTACGATGTGTAGAGATCAGAGTAATATATTGTGCCGGGTATTACGATGTGTAGAGATCAGAGTAATATATTGTGCCGGGTATTACGATGTGTATACTGAGTGCAGCGAGTGGTACACTGAATGAACACGGTATACTAAATGCAGCGACTGGTATACTGAGTGCAGAAACCGGTATACTGAGTGCAGAAACCGGTATTCTGACTGCAGAAACCGGTATACTGAATACAGCGACCGGTATACTGAATGCAGTGACTGGTATACTGAATGCAGTGACTGGTATACTGAGTGAAGCGACCGGTATACTGAGTGAAGCGACTGGTATACTGAATGCAGCGATCGGTATAATAAGTGCAACGAGTGGTGTACTGAATGCAGCGAGTGGTATACTGAATGCAGCGACTGGTATACTGAGTGCAGCGAGTGGTATACTGAACGCAGCGACTGGTATTCTGACTGCAGAAACCGGTATACTGAATACAGCGACCGGTATACTGAATGCAGTGACTGGTATACTGAATGCAGTGACTGGTATACTGAATGCAGCGACTGGTATACTGAATGCATGGACTGGTATACTGAATACAGCGACCGGTATACTGAGTGCAGCGACTGGTATACTGAATGCAGTGACTAGTATACTGAATGCAGTGACTGGTATACTGAGTGCAGCGTCTGGTATACTGAATGCAGTGACTAGTATACTGAGTGAAGCGACTGGTTTACTGAGTGCAGCGAGTGGTATACTGAGTACAGCGAGTGGTATACTGAGTGAAGCGACTGGTATACTGAGTGAAGCGACTGGTATACTGAGTGAAGCGACTGGTATACTGAGTGAAGCGAGTGGTATACTGAGTGAAGCGACTGGTATACTGAGTGAAGCGAGTGGTATACTGAGTGAAACGACTGGTATACTGAGTGAAGCGAGTGGTATACTGAGTGCAGCGAGCGGTATACTGAGTGAAGCGACTGGTATACTGAGTGAAGCGACTGGTATACTGAGTGAAGCGAGTGGTATACTGAGTGCAGCGAGTGGTATACTGAATGCAGCGACCGGTATACTGAATGCAGCGACTGGTATACTGAGTGCAGCGACCGGTATACTGAATGCAGCGAGTGGTGTACTGAATGCAGCGAGTGGTGTACTGAATGCAGCGACCGGTATACTGAATGCAGCGAGTGGTGTACTGAATGCAACGAGTGGTATACTGAATGCAGTGACTAGTATACTGAGTGAAGCGACTGGTATACTGAGTGCAGCGAGTGGTATAATGAGTGCAGCGAGTGGTAAACTGAATGCAGCGACCGGTATACTGAATGCAGCGACCGGTATACTGAATGCAGCGAGTGGTGTACTGAATGCAGTGACCGGTATACTGAATGCAGCGACCGGTATACTGAATGCAGTGACTGGTATACTGAATGCAGTGACTGGTATACTGAGTGCAGCGAGTGGTGTACTGAATGCAGCGAGTGGTATACTGAATGCAGCGACTGGTATATTGAGTGCAGCGAGTGGTATACTGAACGCAGCGACCGGTATACTGAATTCAGCGAGTGTGTACTGAGTGCAGCGAGTGGTATACTGAATGCAGCGACCGGTATACTGAATGCAGTGACTGGTATACTGAATGCAGTGACTGGTATACTGAATGCAGCGAGTGGTATACTGAATGCAGCGACTGGTATACTGAGTGCAGCGAGTGGTATACTGAACGCAGCGACCGGTATACTGAATTCAGCGAGTGTGTACTGAGTGCAGCGAGTGGTATACTGAATGCAGCGACCGGTATACTGAATGCAGTGACTGGTATACTGAATGCAGTGACTGGTATACTGAGTGAAGCGACCGGTATACTGAGTGAAGCGACTGGTATACTGAATGCAGCGATCGGTATAATAAGTGCAGCGAGTGGTGTACTGAATGCAGCGAGTGGTATACTGAATGCAGCGACTGGTATACTGAGTGCAGCGAGTGGTATACTGAACGCAGCGACTGGTATTCTGACTGCAGAAACCGGTATACTGAATACAGCGACCGGTATACTGAATGCAGTGACTGGTATACTGAATGCAGTGACTGGTATACTGAATGCAGCGACTGGTATACTGAATGCATGGACTGGTATACTGAATACAGCGACCGGTATACTGAGTGCAGCGACTGGTATACTGAATGCAGTGACTAGTATACTGAATGCAGTGACTGGTATACTGAGTGCAGCGACTGGTATACTGAATGCAGTGACTAGTATACTGAGTGAAGCGACTGGTATACTGAGTGCAGCGAGTGGTATACTGAGTACAGCGAGTGGTATACTGAGTGAAGCGACTGGTATACTGAGTGAAGCGACCGGTATACTGAGTGAAGCGACTGGTATACTGAATGCAGCGACCGGTATACTGAGTGCAGCGATCGGTATAATAAGTGCAGCGAATGGTGTACTGAATGCAGCGAGTGGAATACTGAATACAGCGAGTGGTATACTGAATGCAGCGACTGGTATACTGAGTGCAGCGAGTGGTATACTGAACGCAGCGACCGGTATACTGAATTCAGCGAGTGTGTACTGAGTGCAGCGAGTGGTATACTGAACGCAGCGACCGGTATACTGAATTCAGAGAGTGTGTACTGAGTGCAGCGAGTGGTATACTGAACGCAGCGACCGGTATACTGAATTCAGAGAGTGTGTACTGAGTGCAGCGAGTGGTATACTGAACGCAGCGACCGGTATACTGAATTCAGCGAGTGTGTACTGAGTGCAGCGAGTGGTATACTGAACGCAGCGACCGGTATACTGAATTCAGCGAGTGTGTACTGAGTGCAGCGAGTGGTATACTGAACGCAGCGACCGGTATACTGAATTCAGAGAGTGTGTACTGAGTGCAGCGAGTGGTATACTGAACGCAGCGACCGGTATACTGAATTCAGAGAGTGTGTACTGAGTGCAGCGAGTGGTATACTGAACGCAGCGACCGGTATACTGAATTCAGCGAGTGTGTACTGAGTGCAGCGAGTGGTATACTGAACGCAGCGACCGGTATACTGAATTCAGCGAGTGTGTACTGAGTGCAGCGAGTGGTATACTGAATTCAGCGACCGGTATACTCAGTGCAGAACCTGTATACTGAGTGTAGTAACCAGTATATTGAATGCAGCGGCCGGTATACTGAGTGCAGAAACCGGTATACTGAGTGCAGCGAATGGTATACTGAATGTAGAGACCGGTATACTGAGTACAGAAACCGGTATACTGAATGCAGAGACCGGTATACTTAGTGGAGCGAGTGGTATACTGAGTACAGAAACCAGTATACTGAATGCAGAGACCGGTATACTTAGTGGAGCGAGTGGTATACTGAGTAAAGAAACCAGTATACTGAATGCAGAGACCGGTATACTTAGTGGAGCGAGTGGTATACTGAGTACAGAAACCGGTATACTGAATGCAGAGACCGGTATACTTAGTGGAGCGAATGGTATACTGAGTACAGAAACCAGTATACTGAATGCAGAGACCGGTCGAATCGTGAGGACTGTCGCATCTTCAAGGCAAAAGTAACCTGCCCATTCGGGTCAAATTGTAAATACCGACACCCGAATGCAAAAGCCGCCTCTCAAGAACAGAATAAGGCAAAAAACCAGCATGGAGCCGATCTACAAGTTTAATTTATGAAGCATGGGAAAGACAACTACCACTACGACCGTGAATATTTGCTGTTAGGAATAAAGGATCGTTTTCATATTGTTGATCAACACAACAAAATATCAAGTTATTCAGAGGTTGATAATTACCTATCAGCCACAAACGAAAGGATGCGCGCGCGTTGTGAAGATCATATCCAAACGGAACTGTTAAATGGACATTACAAAATAGTGCATGAGAAACCACTCATTGTATCTGCGCTTGGTGCGATCCCTAAGAAAGGGTCATCAAAGGTCAGACTTATTCACGATTGTAGCAGACCATCGGGTTCTGTCGTTAATGATTTTGCAACGACTAATCACTTCAAATATCAAACTGTGCAAGATACCTTGGATTTAATAACACCTGATTGCTACATGGCAAAGTTGGACTTAGCAAATGCCTATCGCAGTGTGAAAATACATCCATCAAATTTTAAAGCAATGGGTCTTAAGTGGAGATTTAGTGATCATGAAGATTACACCTTCATGGTAGACCAGCGTCTTAGTTTCGGCGCGGCTCGAAGTCCGGAAATCTTCAATCGTATTACGCAATCTGTTAGGATAATGATGGCTCGAAAAGGCTACAAATCAATCATCTGTTACCTGGACGATTTCCTAGTAATCGCTCAATCATTTGAAGAATGCAAGATGGCCTTACATGAACTTTTACGTTTATTGCGTGAACTTGGATTTCAGATAAATTACAACAAACTGGAAGGTCTTTCTTGGTGTAAATCTAGACTCCATTACTATGACAATAAGCATTCCCAATCAAAAGTTAGAAGAGTCGTGGTCATTTTTACATACTTTTATAAATCGGAACAAAGGTTCAAAGCGGGATATTCAGAGCATGGTGGGCAAATTGAACTGGGTTGCGCCTTGCGTGTACGGGGGGCGTTTTCATATGCGGCGCCTAATAAATCGTTGCAACACCCTCACAATGCCATGGAACAGAACCCGAGTCACGTGGGACATGAAACAAGATGTTTTGTGGTGGTTAGAATGTATGCAATATTAACGGAACTATGCCTATAATTGACAGCAGATCGGCTACCGCCGTAACGATTGATGCGTGCAAAACTGCAGCTGGTGGATTCTTCAACGGCGATTTTGTATATACTCCCTGGACCCAAACAATTGCAAAACTGCCTAGTATAAACTATCTGGAAGTCTTAAGTTTGGAACCTGCGGCTCACCGTTGGGCCCAAGCTTTGGCAAACAAGAAAGTATACATACATTGTGACAATATCGCTGCGCGTGCTATAATCAACAGGGGCTCATGCAAACACCCAACAGTGATGAATTCTCTCCGTCGTGTTTTCTGGCTCTCCGCCATTTATAATTTCCGTCTTCATGCTGTTTATTATGCCGGACAGTACAACGTTTTAAGTGACAGTGTCAGTAGGCTTCATGCTGTTTATTATGCCGGACAGTACAACGTTTTAAGTGACAGTGTCAGTAGGCTTCATGAAAATAATGGAGTATCAAGACTTCTGAGGCATATGTCTAACTGCGGTTATTTATAATTGCAGGTGCCGGTCTTGAACCTGAGCTGGACAGGGATGTCGATTTTTACACCAGTAACGCATATGCACAGAATATCAAACGCGTCTGCAATACTCATAGGAAATCTAATTTTCCTTCTGCAATAAAATGGGATATTGTCCTGTACCAGCATCTTCTTCAACCATATGCCGCTACGCAGCATTTCTAGCCAAAAGCCTAAAATTCAACTCAGTGAAACAATATTTAAATATAATTAGACTCTTTCACCAGGAATGGAATATACCAAACCCCCTGACATCCGACTTCAACTTGCAGTGTGTTCTTCGTGGTATTCGTCGCCAGCTTGGTGACAACGTTGTTCGAAAACAGCCCATCACACCTGCCATGCTAAACAAAATCCTATCTTGTTTGGATTTGCAATCATCGCTTGATGCCACATGTTGTATGGACTATTACGCCGCAGTAATGTGCTATCCATCGCGGGTGTCATGTTTAACCCAGACCAACATCTTCGTCGGAGAGACATTATATTTTCCCTTGGGGAGTGTTATTACACATTCGATGGTCTAAAACAATCCAGTTCAAGTCCAGGACACTGGACGTGCCACTCCCACGAATGCAAGCTAATGTACTTTGTCCAATACAGGCCATTTTTCATTGCTACAAAATGAGCTCGGCCGCTAACCCAGACGGTCCGGCCTTCGTCTTCAAGGTTCAAGGTGACCTTAAACCCCTGACCAGTGGAGTGTTTCTTAACAACATTAGACACTGCCTGCAGCGAACGGGTACCAACGCCGCTGATATCGCATTATCAATCTGCATTACTACTGAAACACGTAGATTCTATTCTACCGTGATAATCAGATTTGAACATGAAGACTGATCTGACGTTTTGCAATCTCTGTTCTAGATTTATTATCAAGAAAACTGAATAAATAAGATGGATGTTTCTTCTGATTTCGTTCTGGTCGGCGTTAACATTGTTGTTTTTGAAAATATGTTTTGAAGGCGAGCGAGTGAATGTATTTTTGGACGGTACCGCTCAGGTACCGTCTATAGTAGTGTGGCAATTTGAGAGGCATACAACAGTTGGTTCCCGTTTTCAAAACAGAAAAAAGGCTAAAAGCCAGTAACAAGTCAAAAACGTCCACATTCTAATTACTCCGCGACGAAGTAGTTCCAAAGTTAACGGAACGAAATAATATCATAAACGTTTCAATGAAATGAAATGTTGAAAAGGTGACATGCTAAAGTGGTTTGTGGTTAGCTGTTTCTGTGGAGTTCAGGTGAGTTTTAAACACGAGTTTGTTTACAGTTTTGCGTGTGCTCATAATAAAATTTAATGAACGAAAAATGTTTGTCTCTTTTATATTTTTTAAAGATGGTTCATTCTTGTACTTCATTCATGAAGTACTTACTAAATGTATATTTTGTTTTATTCCTTATTAATTTCATAAATCGTCATCGTTTTGTAAAGTGCATATTTATAGAGCGTCGAATAATTTCGTTCAGCACGGATTCTTATTTTCGCCGGTTGGTGAAACTGCGTGACAGAAATGCAATCAGACGGGTACCCTACCGTACCGGTTCTTATGACTTAAAATGCCAGGTTAGCGCGGTAAATTCGCTAAGCGAACGCACATATAAGAGTGTACTCGGGTTCAGACTGCGTTTAAAGGATATATATAAATCGATGAAAAGTGATTTAAATGTGTTGTTCTTTATTGCTATTTATTGTAGATATGGTCTCGTTGTGCACGACATTATCGTTGTCATTTTTCTGTGTACATTTCACTCTGTGCTTTGAAAATGAATTGGAAAATATCCCACTACAACAAGATAACTCATAAACTATGGCAAGCTAGTGAAATCATAACCTGGGCATACTGATTTTACTCTAAGTCCGTGCTGATATAATTTAATATGTCATTTTATAATGAAATATTCACAAACGTTACATAAAGGGTCTGATATCTTTGTATTTCATTTATTTACAATCGTAACAAACATTTCACTTGTTTTACAATTTTAAGGTTCTACCATTGTTACTGACCATATTACTTTATTTCGGTTTGAAAATATGGTATTTCTAGAACAAGTCGGATTGAAGATCTCTTGGAAAAAATGTTTAATATATTTTCAATAATTTTTTATTCTTTTTCGCATTTCTGTCTTATGTTTTATTCCATATTCCATGCAAACCATCTGACATATTTACACATACTTTGATATTATAAAACTGTTTAGTTACAAAACGGAAACTTGTATGCAACGAGTTGCCAGCTTGGCTACAGAGACGAGTGGTACCGTCCAACAGGCACTTTTTGCTTTGATTTTTCTAGATTTTGAAATGTTTGATGACGGGTTACGTTCCGAAGAACTACAAATCAAACTTGTATGGTCTAATTTATAATTATGATGTATTTGTCATGGAATTATCTTCTTGTATTCCAGCAACTATTATATCTAATGCATCTCTCACAATAAGACACTTTATTGACAACTAATGAATCTCGCCAATATATACGTTTAACAATGTAGCATTCACTGGTGCTTCTGTGGAGTCTCGCCAATATATACGTTTAACAATGTAGCATTCACTGGTGCTTCTGTGGAGTCTCGCCAATATATACGTTTAACAATGTAGCATTCACTGGTGCTTCTGTGGAGTCTCGCCAATATATACGTTTAACAATGTAGCATTCACTGGTGTTTCTGTGGAGTCTCGCCAATATATACGTTTAACAATGTAGCATTCACTGGTGTTTCTGTGGAGTCTTGCCAATATATACGTTTAACAATGTAGCATTCACTGGTGTTTCTGTGGAGTCTCGCCAATATATACGTTTAACAATGTAGCATTCGCTGGTGTTTCTGTGGAATCTCGCCAATATATACGTTTAACAATGTCGCATTCACTGGTGTTTCTGTGGAGTCTCGCCAATATATACGTTTAACTATGTAGCATTCACTGGTGTTTCTGTGGAGTCTCGCCAATATATACGTTTAACAATGTAGCATTCACTGGTGTTTCTGTGGAGTCTCGCCAATATATACGTTTAACTATGTAGCATTCACTGGTGTTTCTGTGGAGTCTCGCCAATATATACGTTTAACAATGTAGCATTCACTGGTGTTTCTGTGGAGTCTCGCCAATATATACGTTTAACAATGTAGCATTCACTGGTGTTTCTGTGGAGTCTCGCCAATATATACGTTTAACTATGTCGCATTCACTGGTGTTTCTGTGGAATCTCGCCAATATATACGTTTAACAATGTAGCATTCACTGGTGTTTCTGTGGAGTCTCGCCAATATATACGTTTAACTATGTCGCATTCACTGGTGTTTCTGTGGAATCTCGCCAATATATACGTTTAACAATGTAGCATTCACTGGTGTTTCTGTGGAATCTCGCCAATATATACGTTTAACTATGTAGCATTAACTGGTGTTTCTGTGGAGTCTCGCCAATATATACGTTTAACAATGTAGCATTCACTGGTGTTTCTGTGGAATCTCGCCAATATATACGTTTAACAATGTAGCATTCACTGGTGTGTCTGTGGAGTCTCGCCAATATATACGTTTAACAATGTAGCATTCACTGGTGTTTCTGTGGAATCTCGCCAATATATACGTTTAACTATGTAGCATTCACTGGTGCTTCTGTGGAGTCTGGTTCCCGTCTGTACAGTATACGAGCGTAATTAAAGGGGCATGTAATTCAGACTACAGTGGAACTAGAGTTGTTAATAACAAGGAATGTGTTTTACAGTTGGAGTACTGACAGTACTGAGATCTACGGTGGCATACAGGTGACATGTGTGAACTTATTTTTTATCTCGTGGCCACGACTTACCGTAACTCGTTCCCACGACATACTAAGTCGTGGCCACGATATAAAAATAGTTTCACACATATCACCTCTATGCCACCGTAGAGTTCTATTGTCGGAATATTATATCTAATGTTCATCCTTTCTGCACGTTAAATGTTTATTATATTCAGTATTGTCGCGTATAAATCGTCGCTTTTTTCCAGAACCCCATAACTCATTGTTTGCGGTTTTGAGTATTTGGTATCGTTGAAACCGTCTTCCAAGCTCTTTCTATCTGTACTATCTATATTGTTCTGGAATGCACATAACTTAAATAAAATGCAATTCCATAACCCTGTATGTAACAATTCTCTCTACAGGAGGGTAAAACTTTAAAGTTGTTTTACTCAAAAAGAAAAAAAACAAGTTATGGGATTCTGGAAATAATGCGACTAAATGTATGTCGTGTTTCAGCTATCGACATTTTCTCTACTAGAGAAATCAATTAAATGTCATCTTACATCTTTAGCACATCAGTTTTCAAAATCCTGGGGCAAAATTATAGAAACATGTTTAGTAAAATTTCATCCTGATCCTTAAAATTACATTTTCCTTAATTGCTTTATTTAACATACAGGCTATTATGAGGAATGATAAAAGAATAGTATTAATATTTTGTTGTCATTACTATTTAAAGACTTACAGGTTTTAATGTGGTGCTTCTGTAATACGGGCCCAGATGGGAAAGTTCTACTACTGAGTATAAAGTTGCTATCGGATTTAACAGTTCAAATTTACAAACGATATACTAGTATGCCGATAAAACATCTAAGACAGACCTTTAACGATACAAGCACAATCTGTTGCATTATTAGTACGTTATTTGAACTTATTTCACATATCTATACTTACTCGTAGAGCCATTAAAAACGCAACCGAAAATTGTCTGTTTCAAAACATTACATAAAGAAGAAATAATTCTATATTAATTCACCAGCATAATTTCATAAACTTAATCAATCATGAACTATGATAGATAGATATATACTTTATTTTCCTCCATTATTAAAGATTATAACTTATTTACAACAAACATGTATAGCAAAAAAAACATACAAAACATAGTTATGACAGTACACGTCCTGAAACAAATGTATCAACACAGGACATAATGTGAACACAATGATACTTCACTGATTGAATTATATTCAGTGAAAATTAAGCTGCGTGGAATGCAAAATAATTGCCATTTACATCTGTTGTGAGATTTAATCTTGTCGAAACGAAAAACAAGATAAATAGAACAGACTAGGCTTAATGAAATAAATATGAAAATAGATGTAATTTAACCGGCGAATAATTATCATTAATTAATAACCTATTGATTGTTCATATACATATATATAAATATATTATTATTATCATTATTAAATAATATAATAATAAACAAGCGTGGACACACTCGTAGGCAACAATTTAACATATTTGCATAATATTATACAACTTATTTACTACGTGATCGGTATTGCACCATACATAATGACAATAATGAAACTACAAGCACACTGATTATACAGCAACATAAGTTAATAGACGTATATAAAATAAACCTGCATCAATATTACACATTGACAGAAGTTGGACTAAGGGGCAAGCTAGGCACGCAGAACATTGTGTAAAGCACATAATGTTAACACCCACGAATAAGGTTTTCCATCATAACACTGCGTTGCAAGACCCAGAAATCTAACACCCTGGGTACCGATGGTGGACTTCATTAAGTCCGAGAATAAATCATAGCCGCCTACATCTATAATAATGTCCCATAATTTCCGTCGGGCACTCTCTCTCGAAGAACAGAAGAAGATCTTGTGTTCTACAAAATTGTCCGACGACATGCTACATTGCTTACATGTCTTGGGTATTGATTTGATACCAATAACCCTATGTTGTTTAGCACAGTTGCATACACAGCACATATATTTGGGTTGTTTATTACATGATGCCACATTGTTATTAACTGGTTGATTGATAAGTTGCTCGAACATTTGAAGTTATCTAGGCAAGACTCCAATTCCGCAATGGCTCTACATTTCCAAGCGTTGTGTAAATGACTCTTTAATAAGTTCTTCCATGCATCCTTTGGTGGAAAACGTCCTGTATCAGTGTAGTCTTGGAGAATATACAAAATGTTGTATTTTTGTAGAAGCCGATAGGCGTCAGGTATAAAACCTCGTGACTGCTTGTCCAGATTCATGAATCGTGTCAGTATATTTACAAACACCTTCTTGGCTAAATGAATACATGGTAATCTACAAAGTTTGCCAAACATAAGAAGTTTGCGGTAGTCAAGTATTGGTCCATAGTTTCTATACTTTTATAACAATATTTTAAACATTGGTAATAGCTTTTAACCCCATGTACAAAATGAATCCTGATTATAACAGTTGCGTTTTAATGGTGTTAAGTATACATGTCCATGCTAGGTGCAGTTCGAATATACTTATATACCGTCTCAATTGGTCGAATAGTTCAGGCATCAGCATTGAGAGCGGGAGGTCGAATGTTCGAATCCCAGTAGGGGTCCATTCTGATATGGCCGGTTGGTGAGCCGCCAGCTAGTTAAATAATGGTTACCGTGTGCTTACCTGCCTGGTGCCTGGCATTAAATTTTAATCGGAAGTGAATGTGCTCAGAAAGTAGGTGTCTCTTTAAGTAGGGGTGACACTATAACTAATACTTTATACAAATAACATAACTGCAAGAACTAACACTAACACTATCTACCGCTTTATTTGAATAAAGGTAATTCAGCAAGCCTCTGGGCTCAGAACAAGCATCATCGTGTGACGGGGATAACAGCAAGCCTCTGGGTTCAGAACAAGCACCATCGTGTGCCGGGGATAACAGCAAGCCTCTGGGCTCAGAACAAGCATCATCGTGTGACGGGGATAACAGCAAGCCTCTGTGCTCAGAACAAGCATCATCGTGTGACGGGGATAACAGCAAGCCTCTGGGCTCAGAACAAGCATCATCGTGTGACGGGGATAACAGCAAGCCTCTGGGCTCAGAACAAGCATCATCGTGTGACGGGGATAACAGCAAGCCTCTGGGTTCAGAACACGCATCATCGTGTGACGGGGATAACAGCAAGCCTCTGGGCTCAGAACAAGCATCATCGTGTGACGGGGATAACAGCAAGCCTCTGGGCTCAGAACAAGCATCATCGTGTGACGGGGATAACAGCAAGCCTCTGGGCTCAGAACAAGCATCATCGTGTGACGGGGATAACAGCAAGCCTCTGGGCTCAGAACAAGCATCATCGTGTGACGGGGATAACAGCAAGCCTCTGTGCTCAGAACACGCATCATCGTGTGACGGGGATAACAGCAAGCCTCTGGGCTCAGAACAAGCATCATCGTGTGACGGGGATAACAACTTGATACATATATGAATCTTATCTTAAAGACTGATCTTAGACTGGTTTTAAAAATGTTCATCACTTTGAACGTTATTCTTCAAAACTTAAGGCTATAGCCTTGCCATGTGTTTTGACATTATACATATAGGACAGTATACCAATAAAACATTGTACATTTCACATTGCTATAATATGTAGTTAAAATAATATTGCTAAGAAGCAAATATGGCTATTTTCTAGGGTATATATCACATTAAGGCGACGGTTCGCATAAAGATTTTTCGTACTGCAAATCATGTATAATTTATTGGAAATGGTAGCTTTGATAGGACCGCAATCAATGACAGACACAGCACTTTATGTGACAAAAGCCAAATTGCTTCTAGGTGGAACTATCTCTTACATTGTGAATATTTTAGGCGTGAGAGAGAAATATTCATTAGTTATGAAACACTATGAATTAGAAACTCTGCCTTGCGATTTTTATTATTTCTTGACATTTGTCACCTAGAATCTTTATTTTACTGTTTCTCTGACAGATTATCGACCTAGGTTAAAGATATCGGTTAATTTCAGTACACTCTCATGAAAATACGTGTATTTTCTGGGCTAGAATATATTCTTACAACAAACATTATTGTTATTTGTCAAATATTCCGCTGTTAAAACCGACCGTAAACACCAAGCCAACCACTCCAGAACCCCGTAACTCAATTTTTGGCGGTTTTGAGTATTTGGACGCATTGCTACACACGTTGGCTTATATAAATATTTTTATTTAGCACCATGTGTTGTTTTATTGTTCTGCATAAGGTATAGATAGTTCCCACATCTACAATATTTACCTCCCTTGTTCCGTCATCTACAATATTTACCTCCCTTGTTCTGAATTGTCGGCTTAAAGTTTATGGGAACTATAATGTAAACGATGATAAACTAATCCGCTAAATAAAAAATAACTTATTCATTATGCTCATCTGGGCATTTGGCTCAGTAAGTTTCAGAAAAAGTGGTAGTCTCAAATATCACATATTTGGAAATTACTCCTATAAGGGCTTATCAGTTTTGCCTATCAAAATGACCGCCAGTTAAGAACAAGGGAGATAAATATTGTAGATGTGGGAACTATGTATTCATACCTGGCGATATATTTCATGTCATATAGTGTAACGGAATACGTGTATACAACTATATATACATTACAAACTGATACTTCTTAATCGATTTAGTAACGTTTATAAGCAAGTTAAGCTCGTGACAGGTCTAGTGATATCTTACGTAATTTGGCATTAGACCTAGGCATCAGCAATGTTCCTATTTCAACTGTCTACGTCGTATATATTCAACGGTCAATGAAGTTCACGTGGTCTCAGTCGAATAAATAATCTTGTGACATTGTCTATACGATAATTCTCGTGTATATATTGTACAGACAATGCCAAGTGTTGTCTAGCCTATACATATAGATATAACTCAACCGTAGCCTTGGTGAATTCACTTCAACTCATACACATTCGTATACATTAACCAGTCCATGAAGCTAGCAATCTGTATTTGACAATAATTTACAGACGATATTTAGCAGACACAATGCACGGATTCTTACTACAAGCAGAGGACCCCCAACAAGTTAACATATACTTCCGGTTCAATATATATTTGTATCGATGTAACGTTCAAGTCGGTGTTCAATGATTGATATGAAGCATTTTAAAATCTATGCAACTGGTACAGGGTATGTGGTAAATAAAAAGCTCAACAAGAAGTTGCAAGCAGATAAAATACGAGTATTCTATCATAACACAGTTAACTCTAGCCTGTACTTGCTTGTGGTAACTGAACCATCCTTGAGCCTTCTATACGTATTATGAATAATTTACTTGCATGGTAGCAACTCGGGAGAATATTATACCAAGCTTATCCGATTTTCTCGTCTAGGCACTCTGGTTGAGTGCAAGGACAAAAGACCGTCAGTATTGATCGCCTACACGATACAAAAGACAGTCCGTGACCGCGTAAACAGTCAACATGTCACGCTAGGAGCTACGTTGAATATTTGCTGTAAGTCGATGATAAGAGAGCTGTATTGATGCAAGGCCAACAGTCCTCTCTCACAAACATATGGTGTATTGGTTATTTTACTCCCTGTACACATTAAGTCCAGAACGAAATTAACAACCCAGCACCTCCTGTTACGGTTGCTATGCAACGCACCTGGTTCGGCTTTCATCTGCTCTTATCGACAGACCATGCCAGCTCGCGCGCGGTCACGTGATCCGAAATTATCGTCTGCTTCGTATCAATTTTCCCGTTGTGGCATTTGCAACATGTAGAAGAGCTGGTAGGATTTTAGCGCGCGGATGTTGACTGCTGTCTGTCTGTGTAGCTAGCTAGATATTCAACAGCGTTAGTGTATACGGGCTGTTGATATATACTCTGGTTTAACATTTAACTGAGTTCAACATTATTCTTTAACTGTATGTTTACAAGGACTTATGTTGGTTTTCTACTTTGTTTGAAGTGGTCGTGTACATCTTTTGTGGACAAGTCTGCAGGCTAGAAAAGTTTTCTAACATTATCGACCTCGTGTATAGACAGCTCGAGCAGAGCGTGAGAATCAAGGACACACTTGAAATAACGTTCAGCTTGAGTTGGTAGTGTCGTCTGCAAATGTTTGAATGGTAGAGAGGAGATGTTCATTCCTACTCTGGAAAGATGAAAATGAACTAAAACGCCGTACTGAGGTAAGTGTTGAACACATCTTTGTATAAATGATTTCTATAATAAGAGCTGTTTATCATCTGTCAACCCTTGCTTTAAATGTATAATCTGCCTTTTTATCGGATTTGTTGTCAAACCGAGCTGGGCGATGTATGACTGTATGTATAGTATGCATGCAGTGTACATTGTTGATGGTAATCTATCTGACCAGACGTGTTTTCGATATGCGTTGTAGGGGCCAGAAATAAGAACGTTTGGCGCGGACTGATGGTCGCTGGAGGCGGTGCGTTGATATTTTGTGATAAATATCAACATTTGGTACGAGCAGCTGTGATCGCGTGTCTCGAACAATTGTTGATATATGTTTATCTATACAATGTTCAAACGATGCTTATTTGCGTGGGGCTAGTTATTTGTCAAAGATATATCTGTTTAAGGAACTTTAGAAGAAAGTAGTTTCTATGGCAACTGTCTTACAGTAAAATTTAATTTGTCTTTTTCAAGGATGGTTGTCTGGATCAAACCCTGTACCCTAGGGACTATTGATCCTGGATGATGATATATATATTATTTACTAGTTGGCAGTGTTGATGTGAAGTATCATAAAAATAATGACGTACATATTAGTGATAGAAATATTGGATTAATGTTCTATTTATTGTATTCGTGAAATGGGTTTTTACGAAAAAAAGACGTGTTACGTTGTTCAAGCTGTGTATTGGGCGATATAAGTATCGCCAACTATGATTGATTAACTGATTACATCGATAGAGAACTGGTTAATACACGTGAAGAGATAGCTGGTAATGTTAGAACGCTGCTGATGAAAATCGAAACCTAGGCTCGCGCTTGTTTTCAAATGATAGTGGCCAGATTTGATGAATTAGTAATTAACTTGATAAACTTAAGCAATTTTATGATATTTTTGGTACTTTTGATACAATTTTGGCAAGTGGTAGTAGAAATCTAGTCAGATTGGAATTTAAATAGCCAATCAATCAGTATTTGTCTACCTACTAGTGCTAATCTTGAAAATATGTTGTCAATAGCAATTATAAGTATGATACTAGTGATGATGAATACGATGATGATGCATGTAATGACGATGATGATGATGTTGATGATGTTGATGAATGTAATGATGATAATGATGATGAATATGATGTTGAGGATGATGTTGAGGATGATGAATGTGATGATGATGTTTTTTATCTATCAGTTATAGTACTTGCAAACATTTAGGTGTGAGAGAGTGGCACATGAAAGGCATCATTCATAGACAGTATGTGAACTCCTCGCACAGACCCCGAGGGTCACGAAACAAAATATAATACCGGGAGGAATAAATAAATTAATTAAGTTTGAGGATGGGAACAGCTTAGGAACATATCAAGTAAACTTGAAGTGACACTAAGTAACACTAAATATAAACTAGAGGAAGTGGTTAAAATACATGTATAATTAAAAGAGATTAGGACGGGGAAGATCCCTTCCCAAAACTAATAATAGATTCAGCAATCGATTATAGATCGTCGTATACCGACCTGCTTGATTGTGCCTTATTACAACTGACTAACACACAACAGATGTGGACATGTTATCACCTCTGGTTGAGAATTTAACTATGGATGAATCTGTGGCCTTGTATTGATTGCTAAGGCTCCTTGTTAGACCGTCGGCTTATTGATTTATCAACCAAGAACGTTGTATTGTACAAATGGACTCCTGTTATCATTCTTTATGTGGTCGCCTGGTGTCATTTCAGAGTATCATTCTTTCTCATCGAACTATGCTGGCTGTATAGATGTGTTCAGTCTTCTTCATGTTATTGACACTTTCCATAATGATTTTGTTCGCTCTTTTTAACGAAGGTCCACGTGATATAACAGTTAAGTGTAGCATTGATGTATAATGTTATCGGTTATTATGGCGACTTTGGTCGGCAGGTTGGGATGGCTTTGTCGTACATGCGAAACTCTGTGGTCCAGTTTATATTCAAACCCACATGCGCTCTATGTACATGTAGACCACTTATATTCGTTGTATGTTTCAGTATTGTATACGTCATTCAGGTCGACTACACAGTTTCGTTGCCGAAATAGTACTATGACTAACGAAGTTTTGTCAATATTTTCGCCTTTATACAGTCGAGGTTTAAGTAATGAAATAAGGTCGAGACAAGTTGGCCATGAGTTGTTTGATGATGATGATAATGATGATGGTGATGATAATGATGATGGTGATACTGTAAATATGGTAATGATGCTGATAATGAGGATGATGATGATAATGATGATACTGTAAATATGGTAATGATGCTGATAATGAGGATGATGATGATAATGATGATACTGTAAATATGGTAATGATGCTGATAATGAGGATGGTGATGATAATGATGATGGTGATACTGTGAATGTTGATAATGATGCTGATAATGAGGATGGTGATGATAATGATGATGATGATACTGTAAATATGGTAATGATGCTGATAATGAGGATGGTGATGATAATGATGATGATGATACTGTAAATATGGTAATGATGCTGATAATGAGGATGGTGATGATAATGATGATGGTGATACTGTGAATGTTGATAATGATGATGATAATATTGATGAAGATGCTGATAATGATAATGATGATGCTGATGATGATGCTGATGCTATTAAAGATGCTGATAATGATGATGATGATAATGCTGATAATGATTATAATGCTGCTGATAATGAGGATGGTGATACCGATAATGATGATGATGATAGGGATGACAGTTATTTCTTTTAGCGTTGTTGTTGCAGCTACTTGATAATTAGTATATGGTAATAATGATAATACTGATTTTGATGACATTATGTTGATTACAGCGATAATGATGATGTTGACAGCGTTTCGCTGTTTCTGTTTTTGTCTCCCCTTCTTCTTGATAATGATGATGATAATAATGTGGCTGGTGTTGATCACAACGATATTGATGATGATGACTGTCGTTGGGATGTTTTGCAAATAATCATACCGCTGTTTACTCAGATTATTATGATGGTAGTATAAGTGATGGTAATATATAAAGATGGATATGCTGCTGATGTTGGTCAGAAAAAGTTAGTATTTATTGTGATTCTGATATTTTTTTTAAGCAATGAGTTGCTTATGATGAGTATTGTTGTAGTGATGGACTGGTGAGAGATGTGACGGTATTGTTGTAGTGATGGACTGGTGAGAGATGTGACGGTATTGTTGTAGTGATGGACTGATGAGAGATGTGACGGTATTGTTGTAGTGATGGACTGATGAGAGATGTGACGGTATTGTTGTAGTGATGGACTGATGAGAGATGTGACGGTATTGTTGTAGTGATGGACTGGTGAGAGATGTGACGGTATTGTTGTAGTGATAGACTGATGAGAGATGTGACGGTATTGTTGTAGTGATGGACTGGTGAGAGATATGACGGTATTGTTGTAGTGATGGACTGATGAGAGATGTGACGGTATTGTTGTAGTGATGGACTGGTGAGAGATGTGACGGTATTGTTGTAGTGATAGACTGATGAGAGATGTGACGGTATTGTTGTAGTGATGGACTGATGAGAGATGTGACGGTATTGTTGTAGTGATGGACTGATGAGAGATGTGACGGTATTGTTGTAGTGATGGACTGATGAGAGATGTGACGGTATTGTTGTAGTGATGGACTGATGAGAGATGTGACGGTATTGTTGTAGTGATGGACTGATGAGAGATGTGACGGTATTGTTGTAGTGATGGACTGATGAGAGATGTGACGGTATTGTTGTAGTGATAGACTGATGAGAGATGTGACGGTATTGTTGTAGTGATGGACTGATGAGAGATGTGACGGTATTGTTGTAGTGATGGACTGATGAGAGATGTGACGGTATTGTTGTAGTGATGGACTGATGAGAGATGTGACGGTATTGTTGTAGTGATGGACTGGTGAGAGATGTGACGGTATTGTTGTAGTGATGGACTGATGAGAGATGTGACGGTATTGTTGTAGTGATGGACTGATGAGAGATGTGACGGTATTGTTGTAGTGATGGACTGATGAGAGATGTGACGGTATTGTTGTAGTGATGGACTGATGAGAGATGTGACGGTATTGTTGTAGTGATGGACTGATGAGAGATGTGACGGTATTGTTGTAGTGATGGACTGATGAGAGATGTGACGGTATTGTTGTAGTGATAGACTGATGAGAGATGTGACGGTATTGTTGTAGTGATGGACTGATGAGAGATGTGACGGTATTGTTGTAGTGATGGACTGATGAGAGATATGACGGTATTGTTGTAGTGATGGACTGATGAGAGATGTGACAGTATTGTTGTAGTGATGGACTGGTGAGAGATGTGACGGTATTGTTGTAGTGATGGACTGATGAGAGATGTGATGGTATTGTTGTAGTGATGGACTGGTGAGAGATGTGACGGTATTGTTGTAGTGATGGACTGATGAGAGATGTGACGGTATTGTTGTAGTGATGGACTGATGAGAGATGTGACGGTATTGTTGTAGTGATGGACTGATGAGAGATGTGACGGTATTGTTGTAGTGATGGACTGATGAGAGATGTGACGGTATTGTTGTAGTGATGGACTGATGAGAGATGTGACGGTATTGTTTTAGTGATGGACTGATGAGAGATGTGACGGTATTGTTGTAGTGATGGACTGATGAGAGATGTGACGGTATTGTTGTAGTGATGGACTGGTGAGAGATGTGACGGTATTGTTGTAGTGATGGACTGGTGAGAGATGTGACGGTATTGTTGTAGTGATGGACTGATGAGAGATGTGACGGTATTGTTGTAGTGATAGACTGATGAGAGATGTGACGGTATTGTTGTAGTGATGGACTGATGAGAGATGTGACGGTATTGTTGTAGTGATGGACTGATGAGAGATGTGACGGTATTGTTGTAGTGATGGACTGATGAGAGATGTGACGGTATTGTTGTAGTGATAGACTGATGAGAGATGTGACGGTATTGTTGTAGTGATGGACTGATGAGAGATGTGACGGTATTGTTGTAGTGATGGACTGATGAGAGATGTGACGGTATTGTTGTAGTGATGGACTGATGAGAGATGTGACGGTATTGTTGTAGTGATGGGCTGGTGAGAGATGTGACGGTATTGTTGTAGTGATTGACTGGTGAGAGATGTGACGGTATTGTCGTCGGAATAATCAACTTAAACACACTCATTATTTAGAAAATAATAGTATTGACAGTCGTGTGTAATAACTCGTTATTGTCATCCAATGATATTTGCTTGTTTTATTACCTAATGGATAACATTTAGGGCAGTATTCGTAGAGTAGCACAACAAAGTGAACTGTCACGTGTATTTGCTAACGAAAATAAATGATGGGTGTCCCAGAATTACGTACCAATGAATACAAGTATGACACTTATCTAGAACCAGTCCTCGTGTTACACTACATACTCTAATTTCGTGACATCTTATTTAATGAAATATTGATCAATTGAAAGATTTGATATATTCATGTGAAAAGTATACGTTCAATGGTTGGAAGGTATAGTGTGAACAGAATACAACAGTTATAGTCGATTGCTTGTCAATCACGCCGAAATATTCCCCACTGATACACATACATTTAGTCAATGTGGTTTAGTCAAGTCTTTCTCCCGTCATTACGTACTCGAACGGTAGTGGTCGGTTCAAACACGCGTGGATAGAAATCATAGATTTATTTAACGAGACACTTGAAATGCCAGTGTAACAATACAATAGCATATGATAAATAATTCATATTTATGCTCCGAGATCTTAAACGAATACAATATTGCTCGCCACATTGCCATGTTGCTACTACCTGTGTTGCTATGACTACATATTATGTGCAGGTATAAAAGCCCGTACAATTCCGGTATCCTTTGATGCAATGTAGGTACATATTTTCTTCCAATATAAAAATATCTTTTTGCCAATAATATTGGGTACCAATGGTCTTTCACCAAGTCTCCTTCAGCGCTTAGTTTTAGTTGCGTTCTGCTTTGCAGACACTATAAAGTCTGTTCACACACTCGGAATATCTCGGATTTATTGATCGACTAGGCCTAGCAAACAATGCACTTTGTAAACGGAACAGCTCTTTCGTCTTCTTGGAAGCTTTCCATCCAATGAATATTATCAACTGGAGAAGAGAGTTATCAGTTTCCCCGTCTCTAGACAATGAACTAATCAATCGTGACTACTCGGTTGTTTCCCGAAAGCCTCGTTATTTGTGACTTTTCACCCGGTTAACGATTCGGCTTATTCTTTTAGGATACAATGTACTTAGTTTTACAATAATTTGTTTCGATTATTATTTTATTATATTAATATATGTTGCTTATCAAGTATGTGTACATGTAATTAATTAATTTAGATGTTTGTAGTGTTTTACAATTCGTGGTACGCTGAGGTCAGTGTTCCGAACTGAACATAAAACTATTCGCTTAACATATTTTTGTTCCAAAACTGCATAATTCAATATTTTATTTGAAGAATATTTTTGGTCATGTATAATTATTTGTTTATCAATGAGTTAGTGGTGTTAATGAATTAATCAAGGTGGGGCCAGCAGATATTACAACGGTTTGACCAGATATTGCCCTTTTACATTCGTTTGCCTTTATCTCATCGCTACTGATTGTTCGACTGTACGGGGTTTTGGCATTTTTACAGGGATGTGATTTTTTCCACAGAATTCCGAGGCTTGGGGTCGACCAGAGTTCGATCTCATGAAACACACAAATCCGATGAGAAAATCTGAAGGGTTGTATTGTGCAAAAATTGGCGTTTAACGGAAGACGCGATTTTAAACAATGCCAAGTACGGATGACGGGATTTTAAGCACAACGACGCGGTTGTTGTTCTTCACTCATCTCGGCATAAATATGCGACACAGAATTTCTGAATGACATATATGATATTTACTTATAGCTCAACAAAAGGGATTGCTTCAAAAAATGACAATAACGGACTTCCAAGTGCTACATTGTTTGATCATTTACTAGTATACATGTATATAATGTAAGGTATCTGCATTCAGTGAGACAGTCTAATACAAAGTGCCATGCTGTGGTAGACTTGCTGTTTTCTTTAAAAACATATAAATCATGTCCTTCTTTATCTCAGTATAGATGCACAAATAAAATACGCATATCCACCATAGCTCTAAATTTAAAGGCATGCGGTTATCTTTGATAAACCCACGATTCTTGCAAACATGTCTAGCAAGAAGCCATGTTCTGCTCGCTGTATGTGATAGGCAGATACTTCGTTTTTGTAGTTACATGCTAAAGCCAACTTGCAGTGTTCGATCTGAAAGTTTCGGAATATACTTATATATGCGAGTATTGAGAGGCCGGGCCGGGTTGCCTATGCATTTCAAAATAAAACATCATGGCACACATTCAAATATTTGACTATTTTCTTAATTGCTATTTAGATAATTCACTTATTCTATTGATTATGAATAGCATCATTTTATCAATTGATTTATTTGAGAATATCGCTATATGGCGGCGTTATAACCTGCCGTCCCGTGTCGCGCTGGGCTACACCCGGAAGTGGAAGTGACGTGTTTGCAACAGTATGTATGCGAGGTTACTTCGAGACCCCTAATGTAAACAATACTTAATTGCTAATACATGTATACCTATTGCAACATTGTCTTTATACATATACGTGTTGTATAGGTACCTATTATACAAGTGCATTACCGCCAATTAAATGTTGATAGTTGACTGTTTTTTATCAACTTTGTATAATTCATATATACTTTACATGCATCAACTACTAAACTGCTCTGTTATTGTAGATTGATTCTGTTTGGTAAAACCCGAGTTTTATTCTGGGTTTAGTCAAGTATTATATGACCATGATACATGTTCGCGGTTAAATCTTTTCATGGGGGAAGCCTCATTGCTTCAAAATGAGCATTTGTATAGTTGTTACGTAATTTTGTTATAACCCTGATGGAGTTTGATATAAAAGCCGTATTGTCACGTTAACCGTTTCGAAATTGCATTTCTATGCCCGTATTTCAATATGGCCTCATGGTGAAATTAGACGATGGTTAGAAAGACCATCTAACTCTATAGTATTATTGACGTATACAGATCTTGATGCAGTCACAAATAGAATCGCTCGTACCATGTGCCAGATATCAATATCCTCTCTACGCTTAACACGCGTGTGAGAGTATTATGCCAAAGACATCAAAAAGAAGTATTCCGTTTCCATAGCAACCGATTGTGAGAAGAATCCAGGATTCGCAGCGGTCTGGGAACGATTTGTATCAGATTAACATTTTCAGCAGTAACTTGCGAGGTCTGGTAGCGACGTGAGAAACTTAAGCGATTGTTACTATGGTAGGGAAATATTGAGCGATGCTGGCATGCAGGAATGGATTTTTTGATGGTGAATTGTAAATGGATGTATAACATCTTGAAAGTGAGTTTTCCCGTGTGTATATGTCTCATTGTCTGATACTGGTCGTCTGCTCTTGTTCTTGTTTGTTCAACGATTGTATGTGGACTTGTGTTCGATTTTAGCTTTATACATCGGGAGTGGCAGATCATGTTTTGTAAGGTGGAATGAAACTTGTTGGAAATACGTTGTATGTATGTAGTCTGTCTCACTGCTGTTTGTTCTTATCTACATTTCCTCTACATCGGGTGTATAGAAATAATTGGCTGATGTTGTAGAATGTTGCAGATGCTGACTTAATCTGTATAACCTAATGTGTAACGGTCTGTTTGAAATATTTAGCTGTTATGAAGTCAAACCACGTGGTTGCAAATCTTTAGGCTAAACGCATAGTTTCAAGTGTTTAAACTGAATTGATTGCTTAACGCTTGTATTTTGTTGAATCACTAACCGATCTATTGTATTCTCATTTCATTAGTGATATGTACAAACTGCTTACAAGTTCGTACATGTACCATATTCATCTTATGGGTCAATGGTGGCAATACAATCGGTACGTTGTCGATATGTGTGGTTGCTAGGTCGCCTTAATGACGTTAGTTCGAATGAAGACATAGTCTGAATGTTAACGTTGAACACTACAATATCTCTGTCAACTTCCTAGTTGACTTGTGTGTCATAATTGTACATGACAGTACTTGTGACAGATGGAGAACATTGATGTAATTAGTCAGCGATAAGCTGTGTACAGTATTTGTCTGAGGTAAACTATACGACGCACTTGTAATCTTGCGCTCTGATTAATGCACGGACTTTATCAGCAGTAGTGCAGGCTAAGTGGTCGATGTGTAGAGCGCCTGACTCTAGATCCAAAGGTAGTGAGTTCGTATCTTGCCTTGAGCGAGTTTGAGCCTCGGACTCTTCAATCCCTGACTTAGGTACGAAATACGAAAATAAAAAAAAATACCAAGGTGTCATCGAGAGTGGTTTATATAATAATTATGTTGTCTCCTATACAAGGTTAAATACTAAAGTTAAAATCTACTGACAGTTCAAATTGTATCGATCGTACAGCTTATATTAATCACTTAGGACTACAGCTCCCTCTGTTACAAACAAGCACACTTGCCGTATTCTGGGCAGTCCTTGATACATCTCTGGGCTCTAACTCACGACCTTCGGATCAGGTGTCAGGCGCCTAACCACTTGACCTCTTCGCCCTTTTTTAATTGAAGGGAGAAGTTACTTTGTGTTTTAAATCTGTAAGTTTCCAATAATCGTTCATTATAGCATTAAAGGAAGTTGTCGATTTTGGGCCATACCAATCCCGTTACTGGGACTGGTCCGGAAAAAATCGAACATTTTATTTTATTGTACAATGTCAGATCGCTGGGAGTTATCTTAGCTCCGTTAGTTGACTATAGTTGTAATGTCCTCGCTGTGTATAATATTGTCAAACTGAGACATAATTCCGCCGGTTGTGTCCGTTGGTCCAGTTTGTCAAATATTATATTCAAATTGCCTTGTCCTGATCAATAACGCTAGATAATAGTAACTTAATAATGTTGCATAGAAAACAAGACGAATTACAATGACAGTAATAATTATAACGAAAATGATTATAAAAATAATAGCGATGATGATGATGTCAATAATAATGAATGTTTGATGATAATAAAAGTAATAATTATATTAATATTTACCGCATAGTCACAGGACTTAATGATGCATTGTGACATTGACTGTTTGACATTTTCTGTTCTCGATACATCGTTACATTGCTATGCAAGTTGAATATCTATACTTCGCATCCACAATACGCCGACAGCGAGATGTCCAGACAATGCTGTAGAATGCTGCCGTGTTGTTCTAGTGGATTGCACTGTTTCGAATGACACAAATCATTTCTATGACTGAATTAGGCAGCCATGCTAATAGGCTGATACAATATACAGGGATGATCTGGCACCTATATGGGGTATAAGTTAACGGAGGGTGGGAACCAATTTTGAAAATGATGCTCGATGTTTATCGATTTAGGGAATATTTGGATATTTTTCTTTAAATTTCACAAATATTTCTGTTTGAATATATGTATATATGTACGGTGGACCTGATGCCGCGTACTGTTTCTACTCAGTGGGTAAATGCATTGATACCTGCGGGCGTATAGGAGTAAGCACAGATACGCCCATGCAGTTACGATACAACAATGTTCTAACAGTGTAATATATAGCAGTTCCGTCTGGCTGTGTCGTTTGTTATGCAACAAGTAATTATGTCATACAATTAGACAGAACTGTTGGTACATGCAGTTTATTCACGTGTCTAATGCTTTACCTGTACATGTATATACAATGATTTTTCTTACAATGGGAACGTTGGCAGTAATGATTACCGCACTCGGTATATGTCTGCGTAGTATTTACGGACTCGGATGACGATTTGAACCTTTTTTTAAAAGTCACCCAGGTCTGTAAATACGATGCATACCTATTCCGAGTGGGTAGCTGACTTACCTTAACGCTTTATTGTTTACTCGAAAGAAATCCACAGTAAACGCATTAAAGATACATGTATGTATATTTATAGACAGAACATTATATTAAATTTATTGCCTTGCATAAAAGTTATGCAAAGTATCCTGAACTGTATGGTATATTGTGTATGTTTATTTACAAAATCAATGGTATTTATTCACTGTTCTCTTCAATGGATGTATTCATGTGTCACATCTTGTAGTAAGAATATTACAGCATTTAATGTAGACGATATACTGGAATGAGACAAACGATTTATTTTCATTTACATGATTCGCAAGACAAGTTGTCAATTAATGTAGTCTGTACAAGCGACCAAACTAACACATAGTGTGAAGTTGATTTAGCTTTGTTTTTTTAATCTTTCGGAAACGTCATATCCAGACAGTTTATAATAGAACGGCGCGCGTTTCTCGAATGATTTCAGAAACAGAAAACACCGAAATCGCTTTATAAGCATTTGAAATTGCTTGCTCGGACTGTCATTGATAAAATACGTATCCATGAAATTTCAGTAAAATTGGAATGTTTCACCAAAAACCATCATTAAATTTTGTTTTTGAAAACTGTAACAAATGAATCGTAGATGGGCTAGTGATTACAAGGTATTGAAATTTCTGTGCCCGAATTTTGTTTTGCGCTGAACGAATCATCGGGTATTTTATGTAGTGAACAGAAGCCGCTAGACAGGTCGGTGAATGTAAGACCTAAAATCGGTCAGTAAATGATTTGCCGACCACTTTTATACAAAGAAACCAGCTGGTACGTTACTTTGTGGTGGAGTTTTACAATCGACTTCCGTGCGTGTACGGCAATTTACCGGGTTGTGTCGTAATTAACAAAATGAATACTAAAATTGTAATGTTTTAAGTCTTTATTTTACTACATAGGAATACGTACAGAACTTGAAAAAAACACGTATTCTTAGTATGCACCGAGATAGACTCGCTTCAGTTCAGTAGTACGTCTCTACATACCTTTATCTCGCATTTGTATTTAAAAACACTCAAGGTAGGTTTATCTTGCTCTTACATTTGGATACAAGAAAAAAAGCGCGTGGAAGTTATTTCATGACATCGCATAGTTTCAGTCCTATCTTCCTCCGAACTATAAGTTTCAAGATTACAATCTACAATGCAGTAACATGTAACTCGACGAAACTATAGTCGGTCACACGATTGCGTCCTTTAGTGTACAGTGTGTGTTTTTGCTATCCGCGGTTCTCTCCCTTTTTCTCTTGCCGCAAATGCTGCATTGTGGTCACACCCTGTATTTCAGCACGCGTGAATTTGTTCTGCCGTGCGTTCATGTACGGCTAACGGAAGCCGCACACTGTTCGCGTCGCTAACAAGTGTATTGACCGCCCCGTGTCGCTTGCTACCTCGGAGTTGCGTTAGTGGTTGGGCGTTCAGTGCGCGCACACTCTTTGACAAACAGTGTGTTAAGTAGCAAAGCGTGTGCACAGATCCGTTAGCCATTACCGTGAACATATGTTAACTGTTAGGTACTATTTCACGCATTGACCAAATTGTCCGTGAGTTGTTACATCCGATTATAAATCGTCAAGATAAAGGATATTTCCACTGCATGAGTCTGGTGGTATCAAGTTGCTCGTATGTTTGAAAGATCGTTGCGAGTCGAATTGAGATATCGAATAAACGGGAACACGATTGTAAAAGATTCTCTTGTGTATTGAAGTTTTTATTGAGAAGAAAGTACTATTTAGAAGTAATATATGTTTTACCTGTCAGTAGGTCTGTTTTGTTTTTTAGATCGGAGTATTTTAATTTTGGGAACAGGCAATCGATGATGTTCATTGAAACACGGAGAGGTTTAGTGGTACATTAAATCGTACAATATCGCGTTGTTATAAGATAGTATAGCATGCCAACCCGTGCAGTAACGGGTTGAACGCAGAACTTTCACAGCGGAAGTTTTGTGTTCAATCCTCGAAATTTCAAAAAACTAAAACTTAGACCGTTGAAATCGAACATACCATTCTAAATGTATAACTAATCGGTCTGTAGGATTTATAAGTAATACCTTCTATTATTGTATGATGTAGAAATGCCTCGAAGACAACCATTGGTTCCATGTATACATGTATAGTGTTCTTTTATCGAGCTGTAACCCAAATGAGTGTTTGTCTCAATTAAGTAATTCTCACAGCACATTGCTACTCACGTGAATAGGATGGTTATATACCCATATCTCTAGTTTCACGCAAACAATGTTGGCTAAGTGATTCCCCCCTCAGGCTCGCACAATGGAACAGCTAGGGGTTTGATCAGACAAGGTGGCACTGGCATATCTCATATTGGGTAAAGTTGGTAACATGCCGTCCTGTTATTGACAGTGGAACAAATAGTTCATTATCTCTTACTGTAAATATCAGTTTTTTCTATTGATTTTGCAATCCGTGACTCACAGAAAACTTTCAATTCAGTTAAAAATATTCAAGATCTTCAGTGAATCCTGCACTAACTATACCGATAATTCCATGGAAACATCACAGGCTTACAAGTTCGCTTTTTAGAGCGGATTGCTCAAGACGTAATCTGTCTGGCGAGCAGTCTCTGTCTCAGCGACTGTACAATTGATACCGAAATGTGGTATTAATGTATTCGGTTTGCTCCCTTCTTGAACCAAGCATCGTAATTCTTCGGTAAATTCCGTGTTTAAATTATGCATATACCGAGGTTATCCGAATGAAGCAATGGGATCACAGAGATTGCTTAATTCATTAATTAACATGTATACAGGTTTTCACTCATGTTGTGCATTTGTTGATGTACTTGGGTAAAAATACTTAATGTCTAATATTTGTCTGACAGAAAATGCATCTTGATCTTCTATCTCTACAGGAGTTTCATTTGACCCTTTGACCCCTGAAGTTCCCCCTAAAAGGCACATTTCGACCCTCAGGATTCTGACTGAATGGTTATTTCTTCTCTAAAACATATATAATGTGAATATAAAATGGTAAAATCCAGTCTAAGTTTATCAAAATGAGCATTGAGCCCCTAGTGGAACCCCTGTCTGTAGAGGAGTTACTAGCACCACAGGGTGTTGTCTGTAGAGGAGTTACTAGCACCACAGGGTGTTGTCTCTAGAGGAGTTACTAGCACCACAGGGTGTTGTCTCTAGAGGAGTTACTAGCACCACAGGGTGTTGTCTGTAGAGGAGTTACTAGCACCACAGGGTGTTGTCTGTAGAGGAGTTACTAGCACCACAGGGTGTTGTCTGTAGAGGAGTTACTAGCACCACAGGGTGTTGCCTCTAGAGGAGTTACTAGCACCACAGGGTGTTGTCTGTAGAGGAGTTACTAGCACCACAGGGTGTTGTCTCTAGAGGAGTTACTAGCACCACAGGGTGTTGTCTGTAGAGGAGTTACTAGCACCACAGGGTGTTGCCTCTAGAGGAGTTACTAGCACCACAGGGCGTTGTCTCTAGAGGAGTTACTAGCACCACATGGTGTTGTCTGTAGAGGAGTTACTAGCACCACAGGGTGTTGTCTCTAGAGGAGTTACTAGCACCACAGGGTGTTGTCTCTAGAGGAGTTACTAGCACCACAGGGTGTTGTCTGTAGAGGAGTTACTAGCACCACAGGGTGTTGTCTGTAGAGGAGTTACTAGCACCACAGGGTGTTGTCTGTAGAGGAGTTACTAGCACCACAGGGTGTTGTCTGTAGAGGAGTTACTAGCACCACAGGGTGTTGTCTGTAGAGGAGTTACTAGCACCACAGGGTGTTGTCTCTAGAGGAGTTACTAGCACCACAGGGTGTTGTCTCTAGAGGAGTTACTAGCACCACAGGGTGTTGTCTGTAGAGGAGTTACTAGCACCACAGGGTGTTGTCTGTAGAGGAGTTACTAGCACCACAGGGTGTTGTCTGTAGAGGAGTTACTAGCACCACAGGGTGTTGTCTGTAGAGGAGTTACTAGCACCTCAGGGTGTTGTCTCTAGAGGAGTTACTAGCACCACAGGGTGTTGCCTCTAGAGGAGTTACTAGCACCACAGGGTGTTGTCTCTAGAGGAGTTACTAGCACCACAGGGTGTTGCCTCTAGAGGAGTTACTAGCACCACAGGGTGTTGTCTGTAGAGGAGTTACTAGCACCACAGGTTGTTGTCTCTAGAGGAGTTACTAGCACCACAGGGTGTTGTCTCTAGAGGAGTTACTAGCACCACAGGGTGTTGTCTCTAGAGGAGTTACTAGCACCACAGGGTGTTGTCTGTAGAGGAGTTACTAGCACCACAGGGTGTTGTCTCTAGAGGAGTTACTAGCACCACAGGGTGTTGTCTCTAGAGGAGTTACTAGCACCACAGGGTGTTGTCTGTAGAGGAGTTACTATCACCACAGGGTGTTGTCTCTAGAGGAGTTACTAGCACCACAGGGTGTTGTCTCTAGAGGAGTTACAAGCACCACAGGGTGTTGTCTCTAGAGGAGTTACTAGCACCACAGGGTGTTGTCTCTAGAGGAGTTACTAGCACCACAGGGTGTTGTCTCTAGAGGAGTTACTAGCACCACAGGGTGTTGTCTGTAGAGGAGTTACTAGCACCACAGGGTGTTGCTTCTAGAGGAGTTACTAGCACCACAGGGTGTTGCCTCTAGAGGAGTTACTAGCACCACAGGGTGTTGTCTCTAGAGGAGTTACTAGCACCACAGGGTGTTGTCTGTAGAGGAGTTACTAGCACCACAGGGTGTTGTCTCTAGAGGAGTTACTAGCACCACAGGGTGTTGTCTCTAGAGGAGTTACTAGCACCACAGGGTGTTGTCTGTAGAGGAGTTACTAGCACCACAGGGTGTTGCTTCTAGAGGAGTTACTAGCACCACAGGGTGTTGCCTCTAGAGGAGTTACTAGCACCACAGGGTGTTGTCTCTAGAGGAGTTACTAGCACCACAGGGTGTTGTCTGTAGAGGAGTTACTAGCACCACAGGGTGTTGTCTGTAGAGGAGTTACTAGCACCACAGGGTGTTGTCTCTAGAGGAGTTACTAGCACCACAGGGTGTTGTCTCTAGAGGAGTTACTAGCACCACAGGGTGTTGTCTGTAGAGGAGTTACTAGCACCACAGGGTGTTGTCTCTAGAGGAGTTACTAGCACCACAGGGTGTTGTCTCTAGAGGAGTTACTAGCACCACAGGGTGTTGTCTCTAGAGGAGTTACTAGCACCACAGGGTGTTGTCTGTAGAGGAGTTACTAGCACCACAGGGTGTTGTCTCTAGAGGAGTTACTAGCACCACAGGGTGTTGTCTGTAGAGGAGTTACTAGCACCACAGGGCGTTGTCTCTAGAGGAGTTACTAGCACCACAGGGTGTTGTCTGTAGAGGAGTTACTAGCACCACAGGGTGTTGTCTGTAGAGGAGTTACTAGCACCACAGGGTGTTGTCTCTAGAGGAGTTACAAGCACCACAGGGTGTTGTCTCTAGAGGAGTTACTAGCACCACAGGGTGTTGTCTCTAGAGGAGTTACTAGCACCACAGGGTGTTGTCTCTAGAGGAGTTACTAGCACCACAGGATGTTGTCTGTAGAGGAGTTACTAGCACCACAGGGTGTTGTCTGTAGAGGAGTTACTAGCACCACAGGGTGTTGCCTCTAGAGGAGTTACTAGCACCACAGGGCGTTGTCTCTAGAGGAGTTACTAGCACCACAGGGTGTTGTCTGTAGAGGAGTTACTAGCACCACAGGGTGTTGTCTCTAGAGGAGTTACTAGCACCACAGGGTGTTGTCTCTAGAGGAGTTACTAGCACCACAGGGTGTTGCCTCTAGAGGAGTTACTAGCACCACAGGGTGTTGTCTCTAGAGGAGTTACTAGCACCACAGGGTGTTGTCTGTAGGGGAGTTACTAGCACCACAGGGTGTTGTCTGTAGAGGAGTTACTAGCACCACAGGGTGTTGTCTGTAGAGGAGTTACTAGCACCACAGGGTGTTGTCTCTAGAGGAGTTACTAGCACCACAGGGTGTTGTCTGTAGAGGAGTTACTAGCACCACAGGGTGTTGTCTCTAGAGGAGTTACTAGCACCACAGGGTGTTGCTTCTAGAGGAGTTACTAGCACCACAGGGTGTTGCCTCTAGAGGAGTTACTAGCACCACAGGGTGTTGTCTCTAGAGGAGTTACTAGCACCACAGGGTGTTGTCTGTAGAGGAGTTACTAGCACCACAGGGTGTTGTCTCTAGAGGAGTTACTAGCACCACAGGGTGTTGTCTCTAGAAGAGTTACTAGCACCACAGGGTGTTGTCTCTAGAGGAGTTACTAGCACCACAGGGTGTTGTCTCTAGAGGAGTTACTAGCACCACAGGGTGTTGTCTGTAGAGGAGTTACTAGCACCACAGGGTGTTGTCTCTAGAGGAGTTACTAGCACCACAGGGTGTTGTCTCTAGAGGAGTTACTAGCACCACAGGGTGTTGTCTCTAGAGGAGTTACTAGCACCACAGGGTGTTGTCTCTAGAGGAGTTACTAGCACCACAGGGTGTTGTCTCTAGAGGAGTTACTAGCACCACAGGGTGTTGCCTCAATTGTGTGTCTTCGACGTTAATAAACTTTAGCGAGTTATCAAATAATTGCGTATTTAACTTATGAAGATATCTGTCCCCTTGCGTTGCGTTCCATTGGCATGGCTTTATTAACTCTCGTTATTATGAAATGAGTTGAAATGTGAACTAGGAAACATGTGAATGAGCGATGTCACACGATCTGGCGTTCCAAGTCAATCTGTTGTACGTCTAACAAATACTAATATGAATGTTGTTCTGAGTTGTCTTTAATTCATTTAAGTATTAACGTATATCCAAAGTGTTTAGGATTCGGGATAGCTACCGGGATAAGACATTAGACTGTCCTTTATTTTGGTATTATCCGAGATCAATTCAATCAATTCTGCAAATTAAAAATAGGAGAACGGGTACAACTACCTATCTGTTAGTGTAACTAACAAAGATCTTTCCAATATGGTCGTCTATGGTGGCCGAGATCTGCCATCTCGTTCTGGCATGAAAGCACGTTTGAAGGGCGCCAACACGCCCGAATGACTAATAAAGCGCGTCAATACGACACATGAGAGCTTTTTTGTTATGGCGGGACGCCACGTTTGAAATTATATTGATACTAACTATTTTTAAGAATATATTTTTATTTCTAAAACGCGATTTGATAAACCGCGGCCCCGGATTGTTTGGCGTTAAATCATCATGATAAAACTATCAGTTCATGTTCCTAAAGATGATGTCAGAACGAGATAAAACTAAAATACCAATATTTATAAGTAGAAATAGTATTAAATAAATAATACCATTATATTTAATAATTATGATAATTGAACAGTACTTTTATTACGTGTTGACATTTGTTCATCCGTATTGAACGTCAAGTTGGCATAGTTCGAACTTGCGACTTCAGGGTGGGGCGCTCAGAACTCTGCTACCACTATCACGTGACAAATAAGCATCGACTGCCAATGTGTATACGAACTATTGAATGATGTATGTGGAATGGAGGTGAATCAAAAGTTTCTAACATAACAGACCACACAATAAACTAAACAAACCAGGATTGCCAAAACAGCCGGACTGTTGCCAACTGTGCGAGTATAAATAGCATTGTAAACCATTTCGTGCAGCGAGGATTGATCGTAGGGACAAGTATCTTTTGTTTGACGGCAAGATTCAATATCATATACAATACTTTGTACGTCAAAATGCTCGGTCGATTGTGTACAAACTAAACAACTGTTTAACAAGAATGTCTATCAAGCGATCGTGCACCGACTGATAGGAACAGAATGCGTGTGTGAGAGAGGGAAGGGTAAATGATTGTAGATATTGGCTGAGTCTGTATAATCAGTGGAAGGTTCCAATATGAAGGCACTCAACTTCTCTCGCTCTCTCTGCGATGTTGGCATCTGCAGAAACACATTATCTTGACCTCGATGTTGAGGAGTCTGTGTGAATGCTGGGAAATATTTACCGTCTGCTGTTTGTAACTAACAGCAACATACATTGTTCTACAACAGAAGAGTAAGACAGACGCTGGTGTATCTTAGTGGAGATCAGGGCGAGCAGTATAACACGGAGATCTGTGCGGTGTAAGCGTGAATCTGTGCGATGTAAGCGTGGATCTGCGCATAAAGATTTCGGATGTACACAAGTGAAATCCATGCGTAAAAAGCTCGATACTAGATACTAGATGCAAAGATAGAAGTTGTATTAAATTATATGAATAATACAAACTTGGCTTTGGTTGGTTTCCAATTCAATATTCAACCAGTTCATGGAATAAACCTTTAATGCATTATCTGAGCTTGTATTTTCAATAATTAGTACTACAAGAGCATTATTAATGCAGAAGAAATGTTCAATGAAACTATGATTTAAATCCAATAAAACGAAATTTTAACGCTTTTAATTCAAGGTACACGGTACTGTGGACATGCTGTACATGCTGTACATGCTGTACATGCTGTACATGCTGTACATGCTGTCAAAAACGTATGGAAGTCCATGAAAGAGGTTTCAGTGCAAGTCTATCCTAACTCCTATACAACTACATAAGAGTTAGGATTGTCTTGCGCTGAACCCTCGAAATCAAACTCCCCTCAGCAGTTACCTGTCCTGTCAGTTAAATTTGAGACGAGCTGTGACAGGAATCAGTCAAATATCTAATTTTTAAATGTCATTTGAACCTTTGTTACACTAGTTTGTATATAGACAGTAAGTGTTTTACTCTGTGCTATAGTATAAAACTCATTTAGCTGCTCATTGTTTATGAAATAATTATTTTAACGTATTAAACATTGATAATCAGCGTCAGAACCAACTAAGATTAGTTAAAAATGGTATATAATAAAATGTAATATAGCTCTGGTAAAAACTATCACGCAGTCGGTAGCCAGACTAGTTATACACTGCATTGTTACACTATCTAATAAACGTTCACTCTATCTCTCTCTATATATACCATTGTATCCTTCCATTCACATCTGTTGTGGCATCCATGATACTTTAAACATACTTTTGTCATTTACTTTAATGTCGTGGTCTTATACGAAAGCCGGGTGGTGATATTTCGGCTTCATGAATTCGTTAACTTGAATTTTTGAAATTGAAACGTGAAATCGTGAATTCATCGAGTTGGAACTCGTGAATTCGTGAACTTGAAAATGATTTCTTGAATCTGAAATGTCACCACCAGGCTTTCGTAGTCATGTCATTTGATGAGTTAGCTCAATAAGGTCAGTGGAGTTTTGAATTTATGAATTCATAATTAATGCTGGATAAAGCGTCATAGAATTATTTTTTTTGCTTAAGTTCCCGGTAAATAATGTGTGCATTTTTCACTCGACTGAAAAAATGTTGAAAACAACGTTATACGATTACACGTTTCGTCAATAGTCTTGACACTGAGCCCATCACAGGGACGTTATGTGAAAGCCACGTTATACGAGTACACGTTTTGTCAATAGTCTTGACACTGAGCCCATCACAGGGACGTTATGTGAAACCCATGTTATACGAGTACACGTTTTGTCAAAAGTCTTGACACTGAGCCCATCACAGGGACGTTATGTGAAAGCCACGTTAAACGAGTACACGTTTTGTCAATAGTCTTGACACTGAGCCCATCACAGGGACGTTATGTGAAAGCCATGTTATACGAGTACACGTTTCGTCAATAGTCTTGACACTGAGCCCATCACAGGGACGTTATGTGAAAGCCATGTTATACGAGTACACGTTTCGTCAATAGTCTTGACACTGAGCCCATCACAGGGACGTTATATGAAAGCCACGTTATACGAGTACACGTTTTGTCAATAGTCTTGACACCGAGCCCATCACAGGGACGTTATGTGAAAGCCACGAACGACAACCAAGCTTGGAATGTGATACTTGTTAAGTAAACAAAAATACAAATAATTAACGATTGACGAAGTTTTTATGCTGGTAAAATAGCTTGTGATTTGATGTGAGATTGTTCTACATGCTTTATTGGAGTTTTATGCTGAATTGTCCTAGGTGAAATTGTGGGCGTTAATCGTCAAACCGAGTTTGCTAATTCATATGATTTTGTTCACTCCATTGAAGTTCTATTTAGAGGAAGATTATTGAGTTAATTAGTAGTCATCTTTTATCATCTCTAACTAAAGTGCTATTTGAGAAGTTATCAATTAAACAAGTTATTGGTATTTTCTCAATGTTCTAATGTGTATGTAATTATGTTGAGTGCACGTGCAATGCAACCTATTCTCTGTTACATTCTTTGGAAGATGCAAATAACGACTGTTGTTGAGAGATTGTTGCTCAAGAGAGGCTTGTTTTATGGCGGTTGTTTTGTAGTTTACGATATAAATATATATCGGAGAAATTTGCTATGCCATTAATATTATTATGTCATGAAGACATGTAGTAATAAATAAGTTATCTCACCAATAAATGATGATCTTTCAATTAGTGTACTAGTATTAACTGCTGTGCATTCTCTCCTCTGTGGCCCTCTCTTTAGTCACAAGCTCACGTAGACAACAATATAAATGTTGCCTGTTGAATAAGTTTATGTACAGTGCAAATTTATTACTATATTTAGTAACACATGCAATAATTTACTATGAATTTAACCTCCTTAGTACAATAATGTCTAAGTAACAGCCAACATGCTTGCTTCATTACGGATGTTGCTCTGGAAGTAAATCATGGCTTATTTGATTGTAGTGTTTAAGTTTACTGTCCACGGACTATTTGCTTATCTAAAACGTTTTGTGACACAAAACTGTGTGTTTTATTTCTGAGTATTTTCATTAATGCCTGCTGATTTGTTCCAGTTAATATGTTTGTTTGGAAAACATTGAATCTGCCAACATATTTACATGATGAAGTTGTGAGCTTTCGAGAAGGAATTTTTGTTAAAATTGAATGTATTTTAGTTCTATATAGCATTTTCGTAACTTGCAAATTGTTTGATTGCGTCCTTAGTGGCCATAGATGATGATTGACAGTAATAAATTCAGGATATAGCCGTAATACCACACGATTTCATACTTCCGTGAATACAATAATTGTTTGACACTAAAATATCTATTTCACACTCTTACGAAGATAACGGCATTACTTATCGTTGTCGCTCTGACATATCCAACAGTTCGTTTCATTCGCAAAACAACTTTACTATACCATTCACTTCCTTAAGCGTTGCTAGGTTACATATTTATTCTACATGGAACTATTGTTGTCACAGTCTATTTCCGGGTGACTGACATATAAGATGTTTCATATTGTCTCCGCTGTCGGTGACACAATTAATAAGCCGGCACGTTCATTGTGACTGAATGCTGATCATGTATTATTTAATATCAGATTGCTGTATTGTGCACTAAGTATAAGTGACGTTATGTTCAGTGTTTGGAACAGTTCCTTCCTAGATTGTCTTTATATTATTTGTAACGAATCGATTGTGTTTATTTTCAGGTTGAATCGTTCATTGTGAGAAATCCAGGCAGTCATATTTTGAATTACTAAAACCGATACAAGATGTCAAGGAAGGATCACAAACATTACGCGTGTATTCACGACCAGTGCCCTTTCAGAACAGATAAACGTAAAGCTATATACACACACTTAGTCCGTACACACAGTGAGAGAAAGGAAGATTATGAATGTGAGTATTGTTCAACTATGTTTGAACTAGATACGGATATCGAGCATCACTTGCACATACAGCACCCGGAGCAAGCATTCACATACACGTGCGTCTCTCGTATTGAGAAAGTGATCAACAATTGTGCAAAGCTCGGAGAGGAGACCCGCAAGTCTAAGACTCCTGTCAAATCATCCGAGTCAGATGTCAAGGCGGCCAAGTCTCCCAACTGCAAAACACCAACTAAAACACCTCCAAAAACTGACAACAGTTCAACATCTCCTATATCTAAACCTCCATATTCGAAACCAAACATCAGTATGCGTACAAGGGCATCGGTAAATGCATCACTGAATAGCATTGCTAAACAACCTAAAACTGCAAGCGATGGTAATGATGATATTACTGATGCGGACCAATCTATGTTTATGAATATTAAGTCTGAACCTTACAATAGTGATGCTGGTGATGACGACGACGATTTTGACAGAGACACTGACGAGGAATCACCGACGTATATTTCCAAACCTTCTGGGTTGAAAATTAAACTAAGTTTAAAAAGGACTCATAGTGATGATTCGAGAGATATTTCAAGCGAACGATCGTCTTCTCCACCGGTTCTAGAACCGAATTACACTTATCAAATGGATACTATCGAATCGTCAGAACCTCCCGACGACACGCCGCCGGATATTATGAGAACACCAACTGCAGTTGGTGTTGCTCAAGTGCGAGTGAAGGATTCAAAGTATTATGATAAGTTAGAAGTTTATCACCGTACCGACGAATTTGGTCGTCGGTGTTGTCCATTCTGTGATTATAAAACTTCCAAAAACACAATACGGGTTCATCTGTCGGGAATTCACAAAATCCATTTTGTGAAATGTTCATTGTGTGATTACAAAGCCGCATTTCCTCACCAAATTACTCAACACGGACTAAAGTTTCATAAAACAACAAACATGAACGTCATTCAGTTATCAAAAGAATCAAGGGACAACACTATCGCAAAATTGAAAAGAAATGGCGGCACAGGGAAACCAGTCAATACAATATCTAGAAATACAAGTCTTAATGCGGACAATGACTCAATGATTGGAAAGAGCGGCAAGGAAATAATTGATGACGAAGATTTTAATTCTGAGGAAAGCATCTCATCAGCAGACGAAATTGAGCCGTCGGTTGCTGCCGACGAGAGACATTTCAAACCACCTAAATGTCAGACATCAAAGACAGATTACTACAGTATACGTGTAGACAATGGTGTATATATGTATACATGCAACCTATGTACGTTCCAGACGCCAGTACGAGCCACAATCTATACTCACAAATATCGCCATGAAGAGAAATCCTACAGATGTGGATATTGTGACTTTACGTCGGCCCCAAGGTAGGTAGTCCTTGACAAAACCATTGTTTGATTGCCAATGAACATCTTCAAAGCAAAAGTTATCTAGTTCGGTCGAAAATATCGACGCTAAATGTATCTTAACTCGACCTTTTTGAGCTTTTAAATGTTTCGCAACACTTGAAGCAGAGAGAAACTTATACCACTTGTTAGAAGTTTAACGTATTAGTAACTCTTGCAGTACTATTATACCATTCTTCTGGTGGTTCTTAAACTGTATAAGGCATATTATTTGATATCTTGCAAGGCACCTTGCACATTTTGCAATAAACTTTCGATGTGCAATAAATATATAATACAACTATACTGTCTTGAGATGGTGAGCCGTGTTGCATATAAACTATAGAGTCGTCAGAAAAGTACCCGATTGCTATCGACTCAAAAAAATACTGTAATACAAAACGCTTGTAAATATGTTGCCAGTTTAGAGCTAGTGATTATCGACTATCACAGAACTAGTCGATTGTGTTCTCTGACGAGCGATACCAGTACTTGGTTATCTTTTAAGAAACGCTGAACGTCAATGATGCATGCCATTAATATCTTTGCAACTTTCTCTCTGTGAACCTTGTGTTTGAGAAATCTCCAACGTTGCTTTCTCCTGTATTGGTGATTTGGATTGATGCCACGATGATAACAATGTACAGGACTGGGTAATACTAGTACATGTATGTATACAGTGAACGCTGGTCAGTATCAGTTGAACAGTAACTGACCATATTGAGACGTGTGGGTTCAGTTGTCAGACAATACTGGAACATTATTTGTAATTAGAATTAAACACTCCGGGGACGGAGGCTTCACATGAAGTGATACAAGTATTACTGTAGACTTGAGAAATAAGTCAATTAGCAACAGAAAATGTTCGACAAATATTAAGATATTAAGCCATGATCATGATTTCAATTATGTTTATTTAATTGTCAGATCGATTTGATTTAAATCGTTGCAGAGCATTCAAAAACCTGTCCGAAGACATAATATTTAAAACACAAGACTGTGGATGTGTGATTGCAAAAACTAACTGTTTAACTACGACCGCGATTCTTGATACCAGTAAATGTAGTCCTATACATGCATAATGAATGTGAAAATACTGTATTACTTCTGTATTGTAATACCGTTTTTATTTCAGGTCCAATGTTGTACATCACTGTCGTGTAAAGCATAAAATGTCTCCTGTGCATGTAATAGAAAACGACATTGATGCAGATGGTAACGAAGGAAACCTTGACGCTTCATCTGACGGTAAAACGAATCACATTACACTGAATTAGTAAATTAGTTAAGCCTACATCTATTTCTAACTTGACGACCGCTCCACCCCCTGTTTGTCCTCTTTGATTCCCCTAGTTATCCCGTATGGTCGGCCAGGCCACTCCTTGCGCCCTTGTTCCATTACGTATGTTTTGATTCTTGAGCATTCTCAAATGCCTTATTTTTAATTGACTGTTGTTTTCCCGGAGGTCTGTGTGGAGAGGCACTGTATTTTGTATGTGGCGTTCCATTTAGAAGTTTAGGTTCTCTCTTAAATTGACTACATTACTGCACATCACAGACATACAGTTGTGGGTTTGAAACGTATTGTAGTTGTTTTAGTTGTTAGAACTGCGGCAAACACGAAAATATCACCATAGTTCGCTAATCTGGTCTTATGTCGTTTTCGATTTACTTTTACCAAAGTATCTTTTTCAGCTTTTCGCCAACGAGTGAATATTTGTCATATTAATGTATTAAACATATTAGTTTTATAAGTACGAGTAAATAGTGTGTGTTTTCTTTTAGCAGATGTTGTAAGCGACAGTAGCGGTCTAAAAACGAAAATTAAAGTTGAACCACTTGACAGTAGCAATCCAACCAATGGCTATGTCGGAAGCACCCAGATGACTCACGCAACAGCCAATCGACATCAAGATAAATCTCACCAGACGATTATAAAAGTTCCTCAGTTCAAGAGATCGTTCGCTTCTGAATCGTTCAATGAAAAACGTAAATCCACAGACGGATCTCTACCATCCGGTGAAGTGGTACCTGGTGTCGAGTACAAATTATCCCTCAATAAACTGTACAGAATCAATCCAACGGGTTCTCCAAAGTTTATGTGCGCTCTATGTCCATATGCTTGCGATACACACCCCAAAATGAAACATCATCTGTATCGACATCGACCACAGAAGTATAAGTGTCCGTATTGTGACCATCGTAAATATCCGAGGTAAGTTTGAATTATATAGTCTACTCTCAACACCAAAGCGATCGGCTGAAATAAGATTTATGATTATACCTCACGTGACACTGCCTTGTTAAATGTTCATATACTCATTATGAGTCATTCCGTACTATTACCCTGACAGTATACTATAGTATACTATCACATGGCTGAACATAGACAATTTTGGTTTCCCAAGTTCATGATTCCAACTGTTCCTAACGACAGTATGTACTGTCACACATGAAGCCATCTGATATTGCACCAGCGTAACTTTGCCAGCATTTTCACTTGAAATATAATCGAAGTCTTGCGTTGCGTTATTGCAGAAAAGTACAGTTCTGTCTGTGTCCAAACCAAAACATTGCGCGTGATGTAATGGTTAATTAAATTTTGCGATTTCGTTACATTACGCACTGATAGAGGTTCTATCAAATGTAAGAAAGAAAACATTAAAATGTCAAAGAATTATATACATAGTAACATTACGTTTCTATCGCAGAAAATGTCTTCCAGTGTCTTATATTGACTAAAATACAATTATAAAGAAAAATCCGAGTTGACGTCACCGCACATTCCTCATCAAATCCTTTATAATAGGCACTGGAACATGCTGCATTGCACGAATGTCATTTTTGTTATACGTTAATTAAAATCGTACTGGTGGAAATATGTGATATTAGTCTTTAGTAATGAAAGTGAATATATTTGGAATCTCGATAATTATATATAAATATAGTTTGATAGAAAAGTGTCTGGCTAATTGTATAATGTGAAATGTGATGCATGACGTTTACAACCAGCTTAGTCTGTCAATGTTTTGAGAACAACAGAACATAGCATTCATTACTAAAACAACTTTGTAATGATACGTTGGTGGAAAGATCTTAAAACGATGTATTACACCACAACAATGTAGCTGTTCACAGTTTATACCCTCGGAGGGAAATAGTAATTGCTATGTCCACATGCACGTTTATTTATTGGTTCGTCTGTCCTTCCGAGACACTTCGTTTCATAGGTAAGACTGAAATGATTCAACAAATCCCAATGAAACTTTACATTAAGGTTAAACATTCTGAGAAGGCGTGCCGCACGTCCTAGTTAGGCCTGCACCTCTAAGGTAAAGGTCACAAGACAAGGACAGTCCACTTCGAGGGCGAGGACATTTATCTCAAACTATTGACATCTCATGTTTATAGATTAAAAAAAAGGTTTTACGTTGCTATGTGTTACCAGTCGTTAGAACTACAGTTATAATTGTTTTATAAAGGAGTATACGTGTATAAGCATGTATAACACATTGAAAGATTATTAAGTCTATGAGGTAACAAACCAAATTGAAAGCATTAGCTCTATTTTGATATGAAATTGTTGAGTGATGTTCTTACAATACATTTGATTAAATAAATATAACTACCCCGAAAGAACAAAGAGATTTGAAATACACATGAAAGAGAACTTACCGCCATCTTCTTCTTCAGATCTTATGTTGTGCGTCACGTGAGAGATACACACAGAAACAAGCCAGTAAGAGTTATCGATCTTTCTAAAGGAAACGAACCTGAAGATATTCCAGAGTACGCGAATGATTCTTTAGTAGACGACATTGAAGGATCTCCGGAACATATAGACGGTGAAGGTAGGAAGCTGATTGAAATATTTGTACATTTAATACTGACCTGCAACATATTTTACACGCGCTATACGTTAAACTAAAGACTTCTTACATTGTGTTCGTAGAAACTCGGTGTATTGTCCTCGGTTTGATAATTATAAAGATAGCTTGACCAGAATTCAACGTTTTGTCTATTTGAATAATCAAACAATAGTTTTTCAGTTCTACGAACGAGTCAGCTTGTGTCGTGTGAGACTGCGGTGTTGGAAAACACGCATAAATGTTTGATTTTATAACTAAATGTATATACTTTCAGCAGACGCCGAGAGAAAGACCGACTTAGATACAATACAAGCTGGTAAACGTGACGTAAGCAAAGACGTCATCGACGATGGTACCGAAGAACAACACGAGGAAGTTAACGCATTGAAACAGTTTGCACAGAAGCTGAATCTACGTTCAGTGCTATCGACAGATCTGAGTGACGATATGTTCCTACAATCACCAGACGTCTACACCTCCACTCCTTTGATTGAATCATTCATTTCTGGAAAGTATCCCAACCAAAGCTTACCTAAACAGCAAAGCAAAAACTTCGAAAAGAAGAAAAGTTTGAAAGATTATCGAGTGAATTATGGACATGGTCCTCGATATATCTGTAACAAATGTGGATATGGTACTGAGAACTATAAAACTATACACAATCATATGTATAGACACGAATCACAGAGATACCAATGTCCATATTGTGGATATAGACGTTCACCAAAGTAAGTAGTATCATACATTTATAGAATATTGAAAAAAAATGGGTTTCGTGTATTTTATTTATATATACTTGATGAGGCACTGGTATTGGATATTTAACATGATACATATATGGGGAAGTACATTGGCCGAGTTCGCATTAAGGACTGAATTAATGAAACAAGGGAGCTTTCTGAAGACGATATAAACACGCATTCTGTGATGTTTTATCGTTTGCTTTGGAAACGAGTATTACATATATTGTATTTATATTTATAATTGTAAAAAGCAATTTTACATTTTATGGGATAAATAAAAAATATCACCCTGAAAGGACATGTATAACTTGTACATGTAGATAGATAGTTTATTTCAAGATTGTAGGCCTTTGGCCATGAATCACATGTATAATACAGAGAATATAGTATAAAGTCACATGTATACACAGTACATGTAGTATTCCGCATGTATATCCTGTGAATTATCGAAAATAGAACTGGAGGCTGTTTTTACGCGTCTGTGATGTAATTTATGATATACGTATTACTTTATATTATCTATTATAAGTATGTATGGTATCTATAGCTGTAAATTTCAAAATTACTCAGACCATGATGCTAGACTATTGTTATTTATTAGCTATATTAGATTACATATGTGTTGAGCTGGTGCATGTTCGGTAAAATGAAAAGAACGTTTAAGGGAAAGTCTTGCTATGTTATCAAACCTTAGATCAATGCAAATGAGGTTCAGCTTCAAATTTAATTAATGACCCAATATATTACAAGTTTACAATATATTACAAGTTTACAATATATTACAAGTTTACAATATATTACAAGTTTACAATATATTACAAGTTTACGATATATTACAAGTTTACAATATATTACAAGTTTACAATATATTACAAGTTTACAATATATTACAAGTTTACAATATATTTTACAATATATTACAAGTTTACAATATATTACAAGTTTACAATATATTACACGTTTACAATATATTACAAGTTTACGATATATTACAAGTTTACAATATATTACAAGTTTACAATATATTACAAGTTTACAATATATTACAAGTTTACAATATATTACAAGTTTACAATATATTACAAGTTTACAATATATTACAAGATATAATATTTACAATATATTACAAGTTTACGATATATTACAAGTTTACAATATATTACAAGTTTACGATATATTACAAGTTTACAATATATTACAAGTTTACAATATATTACAAGTTTACAATATATGATATATTACAAGTTTACAATATATTACAAGTTTACAATATATTACAAGTTTACAATATATTACAAGTTTACAATATATTACATGTTTACAATATATGATATATTACAAGTTTACAATATATTACAAGTTTACAATATATTACAAGTTTACAATATATTACAAGTTTACAATATATTACAAGTTTACAATATATTACAAGTTTACAATATATTACAAGTTTACGATATATTACAAGTTTACAATATATTACAAGTTTACGATATATTACAAGTTTACGATATATTACAAGTTTACGATATATTACAAGTTTACGATATATTACAAGTTTACAATATATTACAAGTTTACAATATATTACAAGTTTACAATATATTACAAGTTTACAATATATTACAAGTTTACAATATATTACAAGTTTACAATATATTACAAGTTTACAATATATTACAAGTTTACAATATATTACAAGTTTACAATATATTACAAGTTTACAATATATTACAAGTTTACAATATATTACAAGTTTACAATATATTACAAGTTTATAATATTTACAATATATTACAAGTTTACGATATATTACAAGTTTACAATATATTACAAGTTTACAATATATTACAAGTTTACAATATATGATATATTACAAGTTTACAATATATTACAAGTTTACAATATATTACAAGTTTACAATATATTACAAGTTTACAATATATTACAAGTTTACAATATATTACAAGTTTACAATATATTACAAGTTTACAATATATTACAAGTTTACAATATATTACAAGTTTACAATATATTACAAGTTTACAATATATTACAAGTTTACAATATATTACAAGTTTACAATATATTACAAGTTTACAATATATTACAAGTTTACAATATATTACAAGTTTACAATATATTACAAGTTTACAATATATTACAAGTTTACAATATATTACAAGTTTATAATATTTACAATATATTACAAGTTTACGATATATAACAAGTTTACAATATATTATCGGGACCGCAAAAATGTCCGGTTTCGACAGTATCCGGTTTTTGAGGGCCCGGTTTGGGGAGATTCCACTGTATTTCATAACGAGTGAAATAAAATGTTCATGTCATCACCCTACATACAATATACAAGTGTGATAGATTTCTGTGTCTAGTACTAGATTTATATGTGTTTATTGTTACAGATCGTTTGTTGAGAATCACATCCGTGAGGTACATAAGGGACACCCAGTCATTGTTACTGAACTGAATATTGACCAAGAAATGTCAGACACTCCAACTGGTAAGCATTGTATGATCTCACCGCTTAAATCTCAAGCTAGCTGTATAATGTATACCCTTACTCGTATTTGGACGCTCTTAGAACTGTTACTGTGTAGGTGCGTTCTAATAAAACATTTTCGCGTTGTTCATTTTTATTTCTTACCTCGCAAATATGTCAGGGTTTGTGCTGTTTTGTGAAGCGTCATGTTCTGTTTTCATGTCTCAAAAAACAAAATAACAAAAACAACTGTTTCTAGTATATAGTTAATTTTTGGTTCAAGTGCTTAGAAATGCAGATGTACATACTAGAACCAAAGTTAAATGTTATGTGTTTCAGTGTGCAATATATCTGTGTTACATCTTACATTTATCAGCGTTCGAATAATGCACATTGATTTTACAATACGTAAAATGATTTTAATTCATATAACAAATGTTTTCAGGTTCGCCTCGTCAGTGTGTCGGCTTAAAACGAAAGGAATCGGTTCAGGACTCAATGGACGATAAGCAACCATCCGACACTCCTAATAAAATACATTTTGTTGACACCAATACTGTCAATAAACTTCCTGCCAAGTGGCCGGCTCCAAAACCAGCATCTGAAGTTAAAATCAGCAAACAAACAGCCACAGTGGAAGAAGAGATACCTGAAAATGTCGCTGAATGTTCGGCAGACATGGCACTAAAAAGTATGTCCGGAATTCCTATCACCAATACATCTAACAATCAAATGAGCAACGCCTCTCCAGTTGTGTTATCGCAGATCAATAAACCAACGAAGGTAAAACAGTTTGTGGAAAGAAATCGTACAACATTTAAGTCAATATACAAGTGTGTGTTCGACCCAGAGACGTGTAACCATATATCTAAAGATAAGTCAAAGATGAAGCAGCATTTGTTTATGCACGTTGAATATAAGCCTTGGTCATGTGACATCTGCGATATGGTTGCAAGTCAATCATCACACATTAAAAATCATGTGAGAACAGAACATAAATATGCACCAGATACGTCCTTCAAATACAAACGCCATAATTACTTGGAGAAGCATATCGAGGGGTTTCTGTCTAAAGGGTTGTTCACAGTTCCGGTCAACGAGTACCGTGCCATAATGGATATGAAAGGAAATACTAAATGTACAAAGCAGCCGATATTTGGAAGGGACGTTGAGGGGAATCTTGTGTGTCCATACTGTCCCTATAGAACAAAAAGTGGCGGAATGATGGACCACGTGAAGATGAAGCACATGCAGCCTCGATTTAAATGTCACTGGTGTGAATTCACAGCGTTCTACAAGTCAGAGGTCAGAAAACATCATCGTAAAGAGAAAGGCCATGGTGGACTTGAATTCAAAACTCAGGAACTTGATCTTATTCAGGTTGTTGAAAACAGCAGGAACAAACAAGGTTCGTAGTGATATACTTGATATTATGTTGTGCTCAGATATGGGCGTCTTTTATGTACAGGATGGATCTGGTTTATCAACGTTCTTCCGTACAATGTCTTATAATGTTCTTACCATCGCGAGAGATTTTATCAAACAAGTGCTACGAATTCGTAAGTTTTAGAGAAAGTTCAACGAACATTTTGTATCTTACAAACTCTCATGTGTGAGAATATTGATGAAATGGAACCATCTGTACAGTATTCCTATCATTAGCAATTTAACCAGCTTTTCTGATTCAATACTAACTGGAGGCTTTCAATGTGGGTTCACACAGACACAACTACGGTGGCATAGAGGTGACATGTGTGAACTTATTATTTTATCTCGTGGCCACGACTTAACTATTTCGTTCTTTTTCACACGTGTCACCTCTATGCCACCATACAAAACAACTCCATCGCCATGTAAAACGTTTTATCTGGTATTCTTGTTCTCGTCTCACGTTTACCTTGTACAACAATGCTCTAGATTGGGTCCTGTATACACAATGTACAACAATGCTCTAGATTGGGTCCTGTATACACAATGTACAACAATGCTCTATATTGGGGCCTGTATACACAATGTACAACAATGCTCTAGATTGGGTCCTGTACACTATCAGGAGAATGAGATAATAAAGCAAACTCTCATCTGTTTGACTTTTCCAAATTGTAGAATGTGTTGCTGATTAGTTCTTCCTTGTATTAGAATATTCTTGATTGTAAACATTATTACAAGGTTATGTTTATCAAATAAACATTGCTTCATTTCTTTATCGCAGGTGCATTATTACCCGTTCAGTAAACACGATATATATATATGTACGAACATCGATAAATAGATCGTATGCACTGAAATGTACCAATTGATACAAACGTATAATACAAACCACAAGTATTTCAAATAAAATGCATAATAAAAATTGTAACGATTTTGTTTCCATAGGAGTGCAATCCATAGCAGCGTTGAATACCTCTAACGCCAATACCAACATAGCTCTAGATCCTTCTCTTTATCTGGACGATGAAGGTGACGACATAGAGGATGACAACAGTGAATGTTCATCTAGCGGTGCTTCATCAGTTTCAGACTTTCAGCAGGGATATACAGAATATACGACAGAACAACTGTCTGAAATCTGTTCTAGTAAGTCTAAGAATATTGATGATGAAGAGGTGGCAGACATACCTCTCACAGATAATCATGTATTGGCTGGTGACATCAACACAGAAATAGGACCTGATGGTTGTATGAAGATTGTACAGAAACCTAAATTGATTGTGAAGAGCGACACTGAAGCAGTGTTGAAAGAGTCGAAGTTCAAATGCGGATATTGTTCTTTCTCTGCAGCACTCAGGGTTAAAGTGAAAATGCATAGCTCAAAGAGGCATCCAGGTAAAGTTCCGAATATTATTGAACCGAATACAAAACGAGATCAGACTATTCTAAATGAAAACCTTGATTTACATGCTGACGATTGGAAGGGTACTAAATTTGAACAAGATCTTCGTCGTGCTGGTGTGTCTAAATTAAACCTTGCATCATTGTTCCCAAACAGCAAGCGGTTTGTGCCGGGAAGCGGTGACATATCCCCATCTGATTTTGAAGGGAAAAGTACAGACATAGATGACACCGATGAGCTTCGTGAATCTGACACCACTCAGGATGATATTGATTCTAACGTTGAATTTAAGAAACCTTTAGACCCTGTTGCGAAAAAGACTGATAGAAAATCCGAAATTAATGATGACAAACAGTGTATAACTATTGAAAACGCCAATCATAACGATGAGGATAACATGGAAACCGACGATCTTGGCGAAAACCATAATGAAGACAGTTCGAAAGAAACTCATGAATTGGTGATCAGTAATGTAAGGTCATTAAATGAGTGTGACAATAAACCTGATTCAATTGCAGATGACGTATCTTCAAATGCTAACTTACTTGAAGAAAATGCCTCAGATATCAGTGATGACAGCGATGGTATCAAAAAGGATAAAATTGTTACAGCGTTTACCAATGAGTCGAATGAAAAAAAACCTCAAACCACTGAACAAGATGACCAACCAAATAATACAACATTTGAAATTGATGGTGCCGAAAATAACGGAAAATTAAATGATTCTGAAGCACTTAATGGAGAAAATTCTCTTGAGCATGGCGATAACAAAACCATTGATAACAGTACGATGGGCGAAACCAATGGAAACATTACAAATGACATTTCTATTGCTGAAGACAAGGACAGAGCTGATGAAATATCAAGCGCGACGAAGTTAACTAGCAGGGTCGAAAATGGTGTTGTAGAGGAGGACGATTCCCCTATACATGATGAGAATGGTGGTATATATGCACTGGATGGAACATTGAAAGAGAATCAGGAAGCCTATGTTAGTGTATTGAAGGATTCAATGGACATAAACGAAGATGTAAGTGAGCACAAATTATCTTTGAAACGAACGCATTCAATGGATATGCAACACAACGGTATGGATGAGTGTACGTCGGTAGAGAATAATGCCTCGGATACATCTGATTCTCCCCGAAAGAAATTAAAAAATGCAGTTGTCTGATTGGTTAAGAAAGTAGTAGAACCTAACTGAGTACAGGACTTGAGTGGATCAAACTCGTGCATAGTTTATGTTTTCTGATAGGGTCGAATATGTTCGAGTGTCAACACTGAATAAATGCTTTTGTCATCAAATATATTGTATTATCTATTTGATCAGTTTTCTCAACTACTTAAGCGCATTAAGTGATGTAATTGTAGTTTGTTTGGTTTGCATGTATATATGTTATATCATTGATGTATAAATGTTTTATGAATGATAAGAAGTATCGTCGATTTCATACAGATTCGCTGTCAATCACAATTGTTCGTGGAAGACTTTCTAAGAATATTAATTATGTCACTTTCAACTTTCATGTGCCGGTTGTATGCCATAGTCAGGCATTAGAACATTTATTCTATGCCGTTTATTTCAATGCAAAATCTTATTTCTAGTCATCTTTTCTATGGTTATGAAATTGTTATACAGAAATAATTTCAAATGATATTTAATTAAATATTACTGTACATATTGTCTTTGTTTTTACATGCAACTTTCTATTCACGTATCAGTACAGAGTTATAAATACAAATTCCATAGACAACAAGCTTTCTGCTTATATAGCAATTTTTGGGTTGTTCTTTCACTTTTATCACAAGGTAAAACAATTAACAATTCCACTGTTTATATCGTATCGCTGTTGCTCAGGTTGAATTGCCAATACTACAGTGAATGTAGTATGGTCAAGTGGTACTACAGTGAATGCAGTATGGTCACGTGGACCCAAAGTCAGTACTACAGTGAATGCAGTATGGTCACGTGGACCCAAAGTCAGTACTACAGTGAATGCAGTATGGTCACGTGGACCCAAAGTCAGTACTACAGTGAATGCAGTATGGTCACGTGGACCCAAAGTCAGTACTACAGTAAATGCAGTATGGTCACGTGGACCCAAAGTCAGTACTACAGTGAATGCAGTATGGTCACGTGGACCCAAAGTCAGTACTACAGTGAATGCAGTATGGTCACGTGGACCCAAAGTCAGTACTACAGTGAATGCATTATGGTCACGTGGACCAAAAGTCAGTACTACAGTGAATGCAGTATGGTCACGTGGACCCAAAGTCTGTACTGCAGTGAATGCAGTATGGTCACGTGGACCCAAAGTCAGTACTACAGTGAATGCAGTATGGTCACGTGGACCAAAAGTCAGTACTACAGTGAATGCAGTATGGTCAAGTGGTACTACAGTGAATGCAGTATGGTCACGTGGACCCAAAGTCAGTACTACAGTGAATGCAGTATGGTCACGTGGACCCAAAGTCAGTACTACAGTGAATGCAGTATGGTCACGTGGACCCAAAGTCAGTACTACAGTAAATGCAGTATGGTCACGTGGACCCAAAGTCAGTACTACAGTGAATGCAGTATGGTCACGTGGACCCAAAGTCAGTACTACAGTGAATGCAGTATGGTCACGTGGACCCAAAGTCAGTACTACAGTGAATGCAGTATGGTCACGTGGACCCAAAGTCAGTACTACAGTGAATGCAGTATGGTCACGTGGACCCAAAGTCAGTACTACAGTGAATGCAGTATGGTCACGTGGACCAAAAGTCAGCGTTGACACTCTTGTTCTTCCAAGTTATACTCCGAAAGTCAAACATGGCTCGGTCAAAAGGACTCACAACACAGTCTTCAGACGCAAACTGTCCACATTTAATTAATTAATTAATGACAAATAAGCAGTACTAATGCGCTTCATCTGAAGTCCGTTCTATGAATACATGTATATTCCTTGGATGTGCACGAAACTTGTAGTCATACGTTGTACTTGATTCATTATTTGAAGTATTTTCCTCTGCCTTATCAATATTATCATCTGATATATGGTCACTTCTGTCCACCGTTCTATTGTTCTCATGCTGTTCAAACGTGTTCACGCCTAGCAGATTGTTCTTATCGCTGGTCAATTTCTTGCTATTGTCTTTGATCACTAATGCACTTTCAAAATTTATTGAATTTAAAATCTTTATATCTGTATCATGATCCAGAAAAACTGAAAAGAAAATGAAATGAAGTCAACCAATGAAACAACATTTAGTGCTAATTTTCCAAGAAAATTCTTGCCATAGAAGTACCATCTGACAGGATAACTATCTCTAATGTCTGACGTTCTGAGTTATAATATATAATTATGAGGTATACATTAATCTAAACAGGTTAAATTTCAATTATAGAATCGAGTGCACAGCACAACGATGTATGTATTTTACTATTTCATTATCAGCCCGTCAGCAGTTTGAGAACGTTGGAGACTATGTACAACGTAAATATGAATATACTTTATTTAGAAATTAAGGCATTATGCCATTGATTCATAATTTATCAAACTACATACACTTTGTTAAATCAAGAAATAAGATGTACTAATCATCTTTACAATATTTCTTTAAACAAATCATGAAAACATGTTTCACTTACCGGTTTACATCATTATTATAGACACAACTGTACATTTTTATCTACTATATTTGAAGTTAATACTAGAGTACGAAAAACAAAACACATATGAACATATGTAACACATATATTCTCTTTCTGTTATTTGGAATATTCATTTTTATTGATTACTGAAAATCCTTTATGATCTATGAAGCTCCAAATATACCCACTTCATAATTATGTTTTTCTGTAAGTCTGTTGACTTCAAACAAGATTTATTTCATCCAGCCCGTACCAGAATATTATTAGCAACATATTTATAGTGGTCAGTAATTACGAGTAGAATATTGTATGTGAATTTTACTTACATAGAATGCACATGATGGCAAGAAAAGCTGCAACTCCAGTGTACTTGAGAATCCTAATACATGGCCGTGGTAATACGTACGACAACATTCTGCTGGTGAGTTCTTGCTGAAAATAGTAGTGCTTTAAATGTTAAACAGATGCATTTTTTGTGAATGTGGCGTTCTCTAACTTCTAGGTAACACTTTAATACATTCTTTATTTACTTTATCTCAGAATTGTACCCGTTCTATGTATTAGCGTTCTATGTATTAGCGTTCTATGTATTAGCGTTCTATGTATTAGCGTTCTATGTATTAGCGTTCTATGTATTAGCGACGTATCTTATCTCTCAAGACAGCTTTTACATTAAGTAGTTTATATTCTGAATTGGCTCATCATCGAATGACCTAGAAGCGTGAACATTTGTCTACGGCATGACATCACAATATTCGGCATGACATCACAATATTGCAGCACTAAATCTGCTACACGTAGACGCTATAATCAGAAACAGACAGACGCGTGTCCATGCATACGCACGTACGTCACTGCGTACAATTCGTCAGAAAAAGTGATAAAATAAATTAAATATAAAATGCAATAAAAACTGAAGGCTGAGGGTGGTGGGGTTATGGGCAAATTCGCCCGAATATATCAGTTATTTGACACGGTAATTTTAGTAGTATGCTAATGACTTTCCAAATGCCATATTAACACTGAAATAAAGCATGAAAACGCACCTTTTGCCTCCTAATTTTTAAAATGTCCAAACCCCCACCCCTCCCACACATACACCCATTCGCAGCATTGCTGCTCGTTGGCGTACACTTCAAAACCGTCCAGTGTTAGCTGTAAGTATTGTAGTATCAATGTATTTGTAGATTTCTATAAATGACTGCTTGCGTTTGACACAGATCAAATGTAATTAGACAATAATTGATCCATATATCCTAACATTAAAGAACAATATCATTCTTAAACTTGCATATATTTATTTCACAGAAGGACAATGTAAACACTTACCTACTTCATAAATAAGTTCACCAGTTTACGAATGCTATATAAAATATAAACAGCTTGTAGATCCTTTATTTCTGTCCACTCTATGTAATCTATTTACATATGAAAAACTGACGAACTGCAAAGAAGTGAACCACAACACAGTAACAGCTTGAGGCAATATAGCGTATCTGTAAACACGATCACAATTAGTGAAATAAGACTGTAAACAATTAACGGTCGTTCTTAATTAATTACATCGAATTTAATTTTTACCGGTAATATTTAGGTTTCCCTGGGTAAATGTTTGTAGGTCAGCGACTTCAATTATTCAGCCCCTCCAACTATATTATTAGGGAGGCGAAGCAGTCATGCGCCTGACTCCTGATACGAAGCTCGAGGGTTCGTGCTCTGCGTTGTGCGGGGTTTGATGGCGAACTTCACAATCTCTGGATATAGTGCGAGTACTGGTTAGTAACGCATAAAACAGTCATGCAGAGTGATTAGTTTAATTTGTAAAATCGTACTTCCCAATCGAAATAAAATCCATTAGTCAAATAAAATCTGAAGCATATTGGTTTTACATGTATATCTATTTTGAATGACCCTATTTTAACTAAATCACTGTTTAACACCCATGTTCGGCGTATTGCATTGCTTGTTGTTCTTTTAATTAAAGACGTACGATTATTAATAGCTGTGATACCATCTATTTCTAACTACACGCGTAACTACTTAAACGCTTCCAACACACGCCAATAGTAGGATTTGGTGCGCATGCGTCAGCCGCTAATCCACTTTTTCTGAGCTCCGAAATTCTTTATCTAAATTGCTTTTTCCCGAATGCGGGTTGTGGTAAGAATTGCCCAGACCAAAGTTAAATACATTTTCTTACTTTTGCAATTCATGAAATATGTTGCACTAGCCCTCCTTAGCTAGGATAATACTTCTTCACTAGTAGCTTCTAAACCGGAAGTGAAAGTGGTGCTTGAATACGCCATTGTTTATATAATTATCTCCCCTGTTACTCTTCAAAAAAAACACGATTACAGTGTCATCTGTTTTCGCAGGTAATCGTAGACTATGATTAGAACTATTATTATCCAAATAGCTTTTATTTCAGGGTTAATGTGTAGACATGACTTAAATTCTACACTCCATGCTCCCTATATATGTAGAGGTATTGTTAATTGCCAAGTCCTCGCCTTAACTAAGAATCTTAAAAAGAAAATCCCATGTAAAAAGGATAAAGGAAAAGATGTTTTTAAGTCAATGCTGTTCTTACTTCTCATCCTACTTGCTATTTCTCTGGATGTTGAAAGTAACCCTGGTCCAGTCCAAACTGAGCAATACCTCGAGGGTAACTCCACTATTTTCCCCTGTGGAAATTGTCATACCCCTGTCACTTGGTCCTGTAAAGGTGTCCAGTGTGACATGTGCCAAGTCTGGTATCATGCTGACTGCCAGAACATTGACGACTCCATGTATGATAGACTTGGCAATTCCAGCGGGGTTGGGGTCTGGAAGTGCACCCTCTGTGATAACATAAATGTAACTATGAACTCGATGCCGAGTCTAGATTCACTTGAAACTCCAAACCCCTTTGAAAGCCTAAACCAATCAAATTCCAGCAATGTCTCCTTCTCCATGGCTCAAACATCCACACCAAAAGGTAAAGTCAATCCCAAAGGCCATAAGCCTAAACCATCAAATAAAAATAACATTAAAAGATCTATCAAAGTCCAAGTTATCAATTGTAGATCTATAGTTGACAAGAAACATGAATTTAGTAACCTGGTCTCATCAACTAAGCCAGACATCATCATTGGCACTGAATCCTGGCTCAAACCTAAACACTTTACTAATGAAATTTTCGATCCTGACCTAGGTTACTCCATCTTTAGAAGAGACCGAGTCACACAGATGGGTGGGGGAGTCTTCATAGCAGTACGGGACTGCATTATGGCCCAAGAAATGACTGAACTCCAGTCCAACTGTGAAGACATCTGGATTAAAATAGATCTTACTGGTAGCAAATCACTAATCATTGGAGCATACTATAAACCCCATGAACTAGACATTACCAGCTCCACTGAATTTAGTAAATCCCTAGGTAAAGTATTCAAACGCTACTCCAACGTATGGGTAGCAGGAGATCTTAACCTACCCAAAATGGATTGGGATACCATGGGCCCATCACCTGATTGCAAGCACCAGACCTACTATAAAGAAATTATAGAAACCCTGAAAGATGTAAATCTCATTCAAATGGTAAACTTACCAACTAGGGAAAACAACATACTGGACCTTTTTCTCACCACAAACCCAACATTAGTCAATCAGGTGAACATCCTACCAGGCATCAGTGACCATAATATAGCTGAGATCAGAGTAAATACATCAGCTAAAATCAACTATCAGAAGCCAAGAAAAATCCCCTTGTATAAAAAAGCAAACTGGGAGGGTTTTAAACAGTCAATCCATCAGTACCACCAGGAAATGTTAAATCAAAATCTCTACTCCACCATGTCAATTGAAGAACTGTGGGAAAACTTTTCCTCTTCAATTGCCAATCTATCAGAAAAATTCATCCCATCAAAAATGTCCTCCACTAGAAACCATCTCCCTTGGGTCAACCAAAATCTCAAGAAACTAATCAGAAGGAGAAATAGAGCCTTCAACAAATCAAGAAAGTCAAACAAACCCTCTGATAGAAAACATTTCCTGGATCTCAAACACCTTGTCCAAAAGAAAATAAAGGAGTCTTACCAAACTTACTTAGAAGACATCCTGAATGTTAATCAAACTGATGCCTCCCCTCCATCTAAACCAAATACCAAAAAGTTGTATTCCCTCCTTAAACATTCTAAACAAGATTCCTCTTCGCTACCACCGCTCAAGTACGAAAATAAACTTCATCTTGATGATGCATCCAAGGCAACTGTTCTAAATAAACAGTTCCAGTCAGTCTTCAGCAGTAAATCTCCCCTAGACCTCGCCTCTTACTGCAAAATGAAACTCCAAGATCTATCAGATATAAACCAACAGTCACCACCCGAAACCAGCAATAGCTACCTTAAAATGCCTGATATACTTATCAGTGCAAATGGTATTGAAAAACTTCTGTCAAACCTAAACCCACATAAGGCATGTGGCCCTGATAAAATTAAACCCGTAATCCTTAAAATGTTAGCTCTAGAACTGTCACCAATCCTGGAAAAACTTTTCCAAAAATCCATTGATGAGGGATCCCTACCATCCCAATGGAAAAATGCAAATGTTGCGCCTGTCTATAAGAAGGGTGACAGGTCAAACCCAGCAAATTACAGGCCCATCTCTTTAACTTGTGTGTTATGTAAGACCCTGGAACACATAGTATCCTCATCAATATCCAAACATTTTACCAATCTTGGTATTCTATATCAACTCCAACATGGTTTCAGGGAAAAAAGATCTTGTGTGACTCAATTAATTATGCTGGTTGATGACCTTGTTAAATCAGTGTACAACAAGGAACAAGTTGACCTGATTCTATTAGACTTTAGCAAGGCATTTGATAAAGTGAGCCATGAGAAAGTCCTTCTAAAAATCCATAACTATGGAATACGAGGTCAAACCCTTAAATGGATAAAGAGCTTCCTTGATAATCGCCAACAGTCCGTTGTCCTTAATGGTACAAGCTCTGATCCGATCCCAGTTTCTTCGGGTGTCCCACAGGGGTCCGTACTTGGACCCCTGCTCTTTCTCGCATACATAAATGATCTCCCACAAAACATTGAGTCAAAAGTCCGCCTATTTGCAGATGACACTGCAATATATATGGCCCTCACCACGGTTAAACAGTCCCAAACCCTTCAAAATGATCTGAAAAGACTAGAACAGTGGGAGATCGACTGGGATATGGAGTTCAATCCTTCCAAATGCCAAGTCATCCACATCACCAGGAGAAAACATACTATACCCTCACAATACTTCCTCCATAATACCCTCCTTGAATCTGTCACCTCAGCAAGATACCTTGGAGTAGATATCTCCAGTGATCTTTCATGGGACACCCACATAAATAGGTCAACTACAAAAGCAAACCAAACTCTAGGCTTTCTTCGTAGAAATTTAAAAACAAAATCAACCCCACTGAAATCCATGGCTTACCAGACCCTAGTACGACCCCAGCTGGAATATGGTTCAGAAATCTGGTCTCCCTTTTCCCAGTCCCTTATATATCAGCTAGAGTCAGTCCAAAGAAGGGCAGCCCGCTGGGCGATGTCTGACTTTGGACGCACATCTAGTGTTACGGAAATGCTAGATAGTCTGAAGTGGCGCAGGTTAGACTTCAGACGCATTGACTCTAGACTGTCCCTTATGTACAAAATAAGAAATGATTTGGTTGCAGTCCCCATCCAAGGTTATCTCACCCCTCTAACTAGAGTATCCCGCCACTACCACACCCTGTCGTACAGACTAATTCCTGCAACCAAAGACTACTACAAATACACATTCTTTCCCCGGACTGTTCATCATTGGAACAGTCTACCCCCTTATATTCCATGTCTCCCCACCCTGGTACAGTTTAATGTTGCTATAAGTAACATTGAACATACCATCTTACCATGACTGCATTCCCACCTGTTTTTAAACTGTTAATATCATTAACATTTCTTTTTATCACTCATACTTTATTTTGATGACCATACTTTTACTTCTTTTAACTTTCCTCAGCGGCTTGACGCGCACAACTTGTCTAAGTCCTCGAAAGAGGTTTGACAATATCGATAGATAGATAGTATCTGTATGTTTCTCATTGTTTTCTACTTCAAGTATAATCACCAGGTAATGAGGCACTCGGTCATCACATGATGTGTGTAACTAGGCAACAGTGTCAACATATTGTTATAACCTTTCTGAACTTTATTACTATCATTTTATTATGTAGTATTTTTTTCAGTGAAATTTTAGCTCATCATAAAACAGTTAAGTGAAACTTATTGAAACAGTTAAACATGTTGGTAATAGAAGAATTTAAGCGGGTATATAGTATTTCTTACTGATATTGTGGAAGAAATGATTCAGTAATTCAATAATTATTCACATGAATATTTGGGTAATATGCGAACTTAAAGATATTTCTCAACCCTCCCATCAGAAGATCGAATATTTTTGCGCTGTGCATACAAGCGTTATCAGGTGCTAGTCCATGTATGTTTATTGATTTATTTATTAAAGTGTCATTAATACACATTGTATATATAATACTAACTACAACTATTATATCGTAAATAATGTATATCACTACTCAAATTGAGTTATAAGAGACTATACATTAAAAAATACACATATTATTTAACAGTTGAAATAATGACTTAACTCTTAAAACAGTATATTATATCATACAATATATATATAAATATTGCACGTACATACTATCTACACATATAAAACCAAGGAGCAGTCGTTAATCTTTATTGAAAAACGAATTAAATGAATATAACTGAATTTCCAAACAGGTACTAATGCGCAATTTAGAAAATACTTAAAAAACAATGATCATCCCGGTCAGATCGTAGATGAACTAATTAACAGCTGCTCCTTGCATACAAATAAAGCTTATTACACATGTATGTGAGGTATTGAACACCATTTCTAGTGAAAATAACTTGTTCAAATTAGCTACATTTATTTTGTAATTTGTTACTATTATTAAGATTGATCATGTAGCCATTTAGTCTCGAGTGGACAGTCAGAATTCAAATCGGCCGGTATACGACACGAATAATCGGCCGGTATACGACACGAATAATCGGCCGGTATACGACACGAATAATCGGCCGGTATACGACACGAATAATCGGTTCCTTTTCACCGAATGTAAGTGGCACAACTAACGCTACATTTTCAAATATCCCATTCACATATGATTTGTATAATTGTATATGCCGTAAAAAGGAATAATGAGTATAGGTTCTCCAGAATTTCATTTTATTTTGAACCATCGGCAGATATGTCACTGCGATAGTCCGTTACTTGTATAATTACGTAGTGTACATTAGCACCCCACGGGCAATGTTTTTCATATCTAACATCTGCGCTATCTTATAAGGAATCTTTAATTTAATTAAAATAGTTAACAGTACAATAATTTTTGCACAACAATTATCAATCTGCAATTCGAGAAAATTTAAAATAGTAAGCAATTTGAACACATACATATGTAATCAATGTTAGTGAGAAGTGAAAACACAGATTTAAGACAATCGTTTATATCTAGACAAGAAAGGACAACTCGTGTTTATATTCCCCAGGGACCAAATTATTAAGGATTTATTTTAAATTCCATCATCTTGCCGATGTCTCTGTTGCCAAGGATTGGACACTCGAACACAAGGTGTCTAGTAACATGGATACTTCTTGTGATCGTGTCTGCATTTATAGGTACGATAGCATTGTTTATTCATTTATGATTTACAGTAAAACCTTGATGATAATATTACTTTGGGACCCTTGAACACTGGTGAACTTATTGAAGTGTTCTTCATATTGAGGTTGTATTAAGAGCAAACCAGTAAAAATGGACTTGAAAATGGTGGTAATAATTTCGAGATGGTCTTATTTTTAGGTGGTCTATAGAAGGGGTTCTGGTTGTTACATGGTCTATAGAAGGGGTTCTGGTTGTTACATGGTCTATAGAAGGGGTTCTGGTTGTTACATGGTCTATAGAAGGGGTTCTGGTTGTTACATGGTCTATAGAAGGGGTTCTGGTTGTTACATGGTCTATAGAAGGGGTTCTGGTTGTTACATGGTCTATAGAAGGGGTTCTGGTTGTTACATGGTCTATAGAAGGGGTTCTGGTTGTTACATGGCCTATAGAAGGGGTTCTGGTTGTTACATGGTCTATAGAAGGGGTTCTGGTTGTTACATGGTCTATAGAAGGGGTTCTGGTTGTTACATGGTCTATAGAAGGGGTTCTGGTTGTTACATGGCCTATAGAAGGGGTTCTGGTTGTTACATGGTCTATAGAAGGGGTTCTGGTTGTTACATGGTCTATAGAAGGGGTTCTGGTTGTTACATAGTCTATAGAAGGGGTTCTGGTTGTCACACTCGCTGTGATCAGTTTGATGTGTTGCTGAGATACACTACTCAACATTTAGGAGTTCAGTATATTCTCGCTGTGATCAGTTTGATGTGTTGCTGAGATACACTACTCAACATTTAGGAGTTCAGTATATTCTCGCTGTGATCAGTTTGATGTGTTGCTGAGATACACTACTCAACATTTATGAGTTCAGTATATTCTCGCTGTGACCAGTTTGATGTGTTGCTGAGATACACTACTCAACATTTAGGAGTTCAGTATATTCTCGCTGTGAACAGTTTGATGTGTTGCTGAGATACACTACTCAACATTTAGGAGTTCAGTATATTCTCGCTGTGACCAGTTTGATGTGTTGTTGAGATACACTACTCAACATTTAGGAGTTCAGTATATTCTCGCTGTGAACAGTTTGATGTGTTGTTGAGATACACTACTCAACATTTAGGAGTTCAGTATATTCTCGCTGTGATCAGTTTGATGTGTTGCTGAGATACACTACTCAACATTTAGGAGTTCAGTATATTCTCGCTGTGACCAGTTTGATGTGTTGCTGAGATACACTACTCATCATTTAGGAGTTCAGTATATTCTCGCTGTGACCAGTTTGATGTGTTGCTGAGATACACTACTCAACATTTAGGAGTTCAGTATATTCTCGCTGTGACCAGTTTGATGTGTTGCTGAGATACACTACTCAACATTTAGGAGTTCAGTATATTCTCGCTGTGATCAGTTTGATGTGTTGCTGAGATACACTACTCAACATTTAGGAGTTCAGTATATTCTCGCTGTGATCAGTTTGATGTGTTGCTGAGATACACTACTCAACATTTAGGAGTTCAGTATATTCTCGCTGTGACCAGTTTGATGTGTTGCTGAGATACACTACTCAACATTTAGGAGTTCAGTATATTCTCGCTGTGAACAGTTTGATGTGTTGCTGAGATACACTACTCAACATTTAGGAGTTCAGTATATTCTCGCTGTGACCAGTTTGATGTGTTGTTGAGATACACTACTCAACATTTAGGAGTTCAGTATATTCTCGCTGTGAACAGTTTGATGTGTTGCTGAGATACACTACTCAACATTTAGGAGTTCAGTATATTCTCGCTGTGACCAGTTTGATGTGTTGCTGAGATACACTACTCAACATTTAGGAGTTCAGTATATTCTCGCTGTGACCAGTTTGATGTGTTGCTGAGATACACTACTCATCATTTAGGAGTTCAGTATATTCTCGCTGTGACCAGTTTGATGTGTTGCTGAGATACACTACTCAACATTTAGGAGTTCAGTATATTCTCGCTGTGACCAGTTTGATGTGTTGCTGAGATACACTACTCAACATTTAGGAGTTCAGTATATTCTCGCTGTGATCAGTTTGATGTGTTGCTGAGATACACTACTCAACATTTAGGAGTTCAGTATATTCTCGCTGTGATCAGTTTGATGTGTTGCTGAGATACACTACTCAACATTTAGGAGTTCAGTATATTCTCGCTGTGACCAGTTTGATGTGTTGCTGAGATACACTACTCAACATTTAGGAGTTCAGTATATTCTCGCTGTGAACAGTTTGATGTGTTGCTGAGATACACTACTCAACATTTAGGAGTTCAGTATATTCTCGCTGTGACCAGTTTGATGTGTTGTTGAGATACACTACTCAACATTTAGGAGTTCAGTATATTCTCGCTGTGAACAGTTTGATGTGTTGCTGAGATACACTACTCAACATTTAGGAGTTCAGTATATTCTCGCTGTGAACAGTTTGATGTGTTGCTGAGATACACTACTCAACATTTAGGAGTTCAGTATATAGCATCGAAATATTTATTTCGACAAAGCACAGTAAAGTTACATTAGAACAAATCTGCATACTACAAGAAAACAAGAAATATCATGAAAATAGATGGTCGGCGCAATTTGGGTGTACAACATAAAAAATTGCCGAAATGTTACGATTGCTGGTCATTCCAGATCCAAAATAGATTTCGGTAAATTCAATGAAATTCAATGGATTGCGGAAATGTAACGTAAGGTGGGGGCACAATGACCATACGAGGTAAAAGGCCTACGCGTAAAAATTCTGACATCGTTAGATTTACAGTGCCGCGCGATATGTTTTTAATGACGTCTTACGCAGGTGTGAATACCGCGAACAATTTAAACATGTAACTTCAAATGTTAGTTTTTAGTTCTCATTTTTGTACTTTTACACTATAATGAGTTAACGCTGAATAGTTGATATTTTGGTATTGCCTCGTACACCTTGTATTCTCGATGTTGGCCATTCGTGCGTTTGTATGACGGTATTTATGCTGTGCTTACATGATCGCGAAATTGTACTACATTTTACCAGAAGTTATTTATAGATATATAGTGTTTAGAGGTTATTGCCCGTTATCAAAATGCGTTTTGCCATACATGGGGCAAAAAGGCAAAAATCAACGTGTTCATGTTAGTCTACAATATGGTGAAACTGACGTTATTTATAATTAACGCGGGCCGACATCTTGCCCAAATTAAAAAGACAAGAAACACCACCCGCTATGGCATTTGACCACCAAAGACGATCAATGTCTCCCTCGTTCGTGAGCAGTGTAATACTTGTCCATTTGATAATGAAATAGTATCAAAATATTCAGGATGTGCGAGATTCTGTCCGCAAAATGAGTACGGTTCACTGTGATGAATTGATTGTTGTCTTATGCATTTAACCTTGTTTTTGTCGCCACTGTTACGAGTTAAAGGTTTACTGACAGTTCCAAGTTTGTAATTCGCTGTGTGATTATTATTTCTTTGTGTGTTTTGAATGTGTGTTATATTTCCCTTTCCCCTATGCAATTTTTCACTTTATATAGTGTTCATGTTATTTTCTGTCCAGTATCGGCCTATTGTTGCCAGCTGTCTTGACTTGTCCTGCGATCTTTTCGATCCATTAATCCTTCCACTGTTTTTCCTCTTTGATTTTCCTAGTTATCACATATGGTCGGCCATTCCTTGCGCCCCTGTTCCCTAACGTATGTACCCCTGAACCTGCTCATGTGCGTTATGTTTTATAGATTGTTGTGTTCCCGGAGGTCTTGTATATGTGGCGTTACCTGTGGCAACTTATTCTCTCTCTTTTATATTTCAGGATATGTACTACACATAAATATTCATTTCTTGAGTATGATAACAACCGAATCGAACACAATATACCAACTGGACGCAAGTACTGATCAGAATGCGAACTTACATAAAACAGTCGTCATCTCATCGTATTCTAGAAGTAAGACCTGAATATATACTTAAATCCATTGAAAATGCTACCGAAATGTGTCTGCTTTAAAACATGAATATTTCAACACCAAGAACAATATGAAGCCTTATTAATAAAGTTGCGTTTTTAATGGTTTTAAGTATATGATTTATATGAGAAAGGTTTCAGAGCCACACCTTTGGGATGATGCTACTTTCAGGCTGTCATTGAGAGGTCGTTGCTCTAGAGAATACCGCGTTGGAGAGGTTGTTGCTCTAGAGAATACCGCGTTAGAGAGGTTGTTGCTCTAGAGAATACCGCATTAGAGAGTTTGTTGCTCTAGAGAATACCGCGTTAGAGAGGTTGTTACTCTAGAGAATACCGCGTAAGAGAGGTTGTTGCTCTTGATAATACCGCGTTAGAGAGGTTGTTACTCTAGGGAATACCGCGTTAGAGAGGTTGTTGCTCTAGAGAATAAAGCGTTAGAGAGGTTGTTGCTCTAGAGAATACCGCGTTAGAGAGATTGTTGCTCTAGATAATACCGCGTTAGAGAGGTTGTTGCTCTAGAGAATACCGCGTTAGAGAGGTTGTTGCTCTAGAGAATACTGCGTTAGAGAGGTTGTTGCTCTAGAGAATACCACGTTAGAGAGGTCGCATACATATATATGCATTCATTCATATACATAATGTTGTTTATTATATTTGAGGGGCGGAAGTGAAACAGACAATCTACCACTCCATGTATATACAAACAGACAATCTACCACTCCATGTATATGCAAACAGACAATCTACCACTCCATGTATATACAAACAGACAATCTACCACTCCATGTATATACAAACAGACAATCTACCACTCCATGTATATACAAACAGACAATCTACCACTCCATGTATATACTATCAGATAATCTACCACTCCATGTATATACTATCAGATAATCTACCACTCCATGTATATACTATCAGATAATCTACCACTCCATGTATATACTATCAGACAATCTACCACTCCATGTATATACAAACAGACAATCTACCACTCCATGTATATACTATCAGATAATCTACCACTCCATGTATATACAAACAGACAATCTACCACTCCATGTATATACTATCAGATAATCTACCACTCCATGTATATACTATCAGACAATCTACCACTCCATGTATATACAAACAGACAATCTACCACTCCATGTATATACAAACAGACAATCTACCACTCCATGTATATACAAACAGACAATCTACCACTCCATGTATATACAAACAGACAATCTACCACTCCATGTATATACAAACAGACAATCTTCCACTCCATGTATATACAAACAGACAATCTACCACTCCATGTATATACAACCAGACAATCTACCACTCCATGTATATACAAACAGATAATATACCACTCCATCTATATACAAACAGACAACCTACCACTACATGTATATACAAACAGACAATATACCACTCCATGTATATACTATCAGACAATCTACCACTCCATGTATATACAAACAGACAATCTACCACTCCATGTATATACAAACAGACAATCTACCACTCCATGTATATACAAACAGACAATCTACCACTCCATGTATATACAAACAGACAATCTACCACTCCATGTATATACTATCAGATAATCTACCACTCCATGTATATACAAACAGACAATCTACCACTCCATGTATATACAAACAGACAATCTACCACTCCATGTATATACAAACAGACAATCTACCACTCCATGTATATACAAACAGATAATCTACCACTCCATGTATATACAAACAGACAATCTACCACTCCATGTATATACAAACAGACAATCTACCACTCCATGTATATACAAACAGACAATCTACCACTCCATGTATATACAAACAGACAATCTACCACTCCATGTATATACAAACAGACAATCTACCACTCCATGTATATACAAACAGACAATCTACCACTCCATGTATATACTATCAGATAATCTACCACTCCATGTATATACTATCAGACAATCTACCACTCCATGTATATACTATCAGATAATCTACCACTCCATGTATATACAAACAGACAATCTACCACTCCATGTATATACAAACAGACAATCTACCACTCCATGTATATACAAACAGACAATCTACCACTCCATGTATATACAAACAGACAATCTACCACTCCATGTATATACAAACAGACAATCTACCACTCCATGTATATACAAACAGACAATCTACCACTCCATGTATATACTATCAGACAATCTACCACTCCATGTATA